>JANRMT010062792.1:40973082-41084286 GCA_026402145.1 Polypterus bichir lapradei
CTATCTATCTATCTATCTATCTATCTATCTATCTATCTATCTATCTACAGATTAACTGAACAAATGTTGACATATATTTCTAGCACAATAGGTACATCGAGGTTAAGTGACTTCTTCTGGGTGACACTGTGACTTTGAGGAGGGGAAAAATCTGGCAATTTTGGATATTAGATTTCAGTTCCTCATCCACTACACCACACTGCCCGTCACAAAATCAGTAACATTTTTTTTTACAAAGGAAACACAAAATAATAAAACATAAATGGCTGTCAAACATTAGTTGTATTTATATATAAACAGTACTGTGACCAGTTTTGGTCTCCATAAATCATCAGTGCTCAGAGAAGAGCAATTAATCTGATTCCAGCTATGGGGAGAGATTGAAGGAGTTGAATCTTTTCAGTTTAAGCAAACTGAGATTAAGAGGTGACATGACTGATGTGTTTACAATTATGAAAGAAATGAATAATCTCTGCAACAAAAACACGTGGATAGAGTTGGAAACTTATTAACCTGGTTTTGTACAAATGTCACTCAAATAACCATAGACATGTGGAAGTAATGTGGTGGAGAGCAGGACTTTAGGTACCTTGAAAGTACCTTGATTTTAGGTGCTTGAAGTCTGGACTTGATGTTATTTTGGAAAATCTAGGTAAATGGGATGGACAAGCTTGTTGGGCTGAATGGCCATTTCTCATCACAACTTTTCTAATGTTCAAGTTACACCTCTAACCAAAACACAAACTGGAATGGTTTTCTGGAAAAATCAAAAGCCTAAACAAATGAGAAACACTATCTTCAATCAAACTGTGTAGTTTAGTGGTTTGTCAAGCCCTTTGTCCATTTTGTAGTACCCTCTGGGAACCATAAATAGGACTGCTACCTGCATTAAATTCTGTGTTATACATTGATGAGGTTCTTCATTTATTAATATCATATCTCACCTCTAAATAGTGTTTCTCATTAGCTCGTAGCTGATTGGCTTTGGCTATTATAAGACCTTCTTGAGTGACTTGATAAAGCCTGGAGTTGTTGAATTTTGGTTTTAGGGAGTACAGTATCTTGGGATTTAGACCCTAAAAAAAAAAAAAAAAAAGATTATTTAAACATATACCAAAATGTATACTGTAAGTAGCATTTTTTTATTTATTGCCAGTAATAACTCTTCAGAAGAGTGGTGTTCCCCTCCATATGTAATACTAAAGAACTTTATTTGGCATGCAGTAGATAAGGCCCTGGACTTTAAACCACACGTTTGATGGTTCAGTCTCCCTGTGTGACTTACAGTGAGTCACTTAACCTGCTTGTGCTCCAGTTGTAGAAAATGCATATGCATGAAAGATAATGCTGCTTTAATGCTGCATGTCATAATCAACAGAGCCTCACAGCCAGATAAAGAGGGAGAATTAAATGTAGAAGGACACAGCAGAGCTACTGTACATAATCATTACATAACATGGCTTTGGAATGGCAAGGAAGCCAGTGTCAAAGGGTCTCATGTGGCACACAGGTTTGCTGTGATAGCAGGTCTTATGTATTGAAATTTACAGCTTTGTAAGTTAGTAGCAGAGGTCATAACATATGATGGAAAGAAAACAGATACCAGATGGATTCAAATAAATATTAAGTTACACTACTATTTTATATTGCAGATGTGCACAGCATTTGCACTGACCATGCAGTTGATTTTTTTGCAATATACAGAATTAAAAGCAGTAGAGACTGATGAAGTAGGGACTGCTGCCTTTTAGCAGACTTTCCAGAACATACTTTGAATATAAAGCACCTAGTCTTGTATAGATAAGTTAAGTTTAATGAGTCTGACATAACACCATAACTTTCAGGGGCAGCACAATGGCACAGGTAAGAATTTCAGGGTGGAGTTTGTATGTTCTTCCCATGTCTGCATGGGTTTCTTCCGGATGCTCTGGTGTTTTCCCACACTTAAAAGATATGCAGGTTAGGTGGATTGGTGAGACTAAATTGGCCCTAGTCTGTAGTGGGTGTGTGTGTGTTTGTGTGTTGTCAGACACGTTCACATGGGAATCAGTCAAAGAGGGTAAAATGTCAGCTTGGGGATTGATGAAGTGCACTAACCTCTTTTCTCCCTCTTCTACAAATCATCAGAAGGGAAGCCCAGCTAAACTGGCATCAACGACCACATTTCTGTCTAGACCACTCCCTTCTGCTGACCTCACTTCCACCACTTCCCTCATAGACCCGCCTCTTCCTGCACACCACCTATAAAAGCCTGCATCTCTCCTCCCCAATCAGTCTATTTGGGACTTAGTCTTTATTGATTACTCGGTTGCATATTCATTTTTGCTTTACAGTATATGGGGTGAATCCCCAAATCTTTCTCTTTCTCTTTGTTTCTTTTTACAGTGTGTATGTGTGTGTGTTTGCCCTGCAGTGCACTGGCGGTCTGTTCAGGGTTTCTTCCAGCCTTGTGCCCTGTGCTAGCTAGGATAGGCTCCAGCAATCCCCCACAACCCTATTCAGAACTAAGTGGGATAGACAATGACCAACTGACCATAACTTTAAAGAATACTCTTATGGCAGTATGTTAAAAGAGCACAGAAAAATTTTAAATTAAATTTCCCAGATTAAGCTCAGGAATGCTTTCCTTTTTGAAATCTGTTAATGAAAGGCAAGGCGTTAAGCCCGTATTTAGCTGCCGGAATATAAGGTGTTATCAGGCATGGGTAAAACGCGTGTCAAATGAATTCTCACAGTCCAAAAGTTCATTTTGAAAATATTTGGTGAAACTTAAAGGCAAATAATCCACACAACAGTAAAGGAAAAAATAGTCACATAAGTAGAATAAAAGGCAAAAAAAGGAAAAATGTATCTTCTCTAAACTTAGCTTTTCTTGAAAAACTTTAGTTATTTCTATACTTAAAGATTCTTAATTTCTTCTCCTGTACGCATTTAAGCATACGGTATGGTACTTAAACAAATTTTCTATACGTGTTACGTCACACATTCAAAGAGCCCGTAGGCTATCAAGCACGTTCACGGTTAAAAACCGTATGCCTCTACACTTACACCTTACACATGGCAAGGCTGTCACTAACTGAACAGTAATGTTTACTTGAAGTTGTTAGAAATAGCAAGAATATACCAATAAAACTCTATTTACGGGGGTTTTAGGAACATCTCATAGATTATGCATTGTCATCTAATAAATATTCATAAATTTTATAGAACTAGGAAAATGGCTCTTACATATACATCAAGGTAAAGGTCTTGTGACACAAACGTGGAACATGTACAGCAAGGATCTGGGATAGAAACAGAAGGTCAAGTAATCAATTTATCATTGAATCAGTTATACTGAAATCTAAATACATTAAAACTATCCCAGGTCCAACCAAGATGTTTTACATAAAGATTGTAGATAATCTATCACTTGAATGCAGCGATCATTTGGTTTACACATAATCTCTACTCTTTAGGTGAAGCAAGTTAGGCAAATGGTGCACAGTTTATCGGGCTCCTCTCTGGCTGTGGCTACATTCACTGTCTTTAAGAACATTTCAGCATTTGGAAACAGACAATATCAAATTAACAATTGGGTGTTTATATAAATGCCAGGTAAAATATTTTTTAAGGCTACTTTTTTAGGTATAATTGTATCATTTGAATAATTACAATGTTCAATTTGTAAATGTAGTTGTTACCTTATATGGTTTCATGTCTGGGTGGGCCTTTTTTGAGCCTTATCAACAAAAAAAGCTGGCCTAAATGAGACTCTGTATTATCAGGATTTAAATTGAAATCTTCAAAATGTATCTTTTTGCTATTTAATTAGAGTGGAAGCTCTTCAAAGTCATGAAAATCACTAAGCTCAGTCATCACATTCATTTGCTATTCCAAGCTAAAGTTTTGATGTCTTAAGTCATTGTGTGAACAGCTTCTGATTTTACTTGGGCACTTTAGATGATATGTGTATGATGAGCTCGCTGCAGTATAAAGTTTTAAGAAATTCTTTTATAAAGACTACCATGAGCATATATACTGAAGGTAAGAGGAGTTAAGCTTGCAAGTTTTATGTCATGGAGCAAAAGTTAAAAACTGCCTTACCCAACAGGATCACATCCTTTATAGCACACAAATGGTCCAGGGGAGTGCTTCATTCAGCTTTCACTCAACTGCCATACATCTGTAATGTTCATGGCAAATTTATTATTTATTCAGCAGCGCTTCTACCCAAAATTACTTACAGGACTGTGATATATGTACTTACCAATTCAAACAGACACATGTTTAACTGGGACATGGTGCAAGATACTGCCAATACTGATGCTCAGTGCAAGAGAGGACAGAGCCAACTATACTTCCTTAGAAGACTGGCATCCTTCAACATCTGCAATAAGATGCTGCAGATGTTCTATCAGACGAGTGCCCTCTTCTACGCGGTGGTGTGCTGGGGAGGCAGCATAAATAAGAAGGGCGCCTCACACCTGGACAAACTGGTGAGGAAGGCAGGCTTTATTGTATGCATGGAGCTGGACAGTTTGACATCCGTGGCAGAGCAACGGGCACTGAGCAGGCTCCTGTCAGTCATGGAGAGGAGCAGCTTCAGTGACAGACTGAGGAGATCATTCCTCCAACAACACTATGCGACTCTTTAGTTCCACCCAGGGGGGTAAATGTTAACATTATACAAAGTTAGTTATTGTCTGTTATACCTGCATTTTTATCACTCTTTAATTTAATATTGTTTTTTATCAGTATGCTGCTGCTGGAGTATGTGAATTTCCCCTTGGGATTAATAAAGTATCTATGTATCTATCTAGATTCAGGCCTAATGGTAAGAGTGCCAGAGCTGGCTGTATCATTGCTCTCTAATGAAAATGACATTAACAGACACTTGGATATGAACCCAGCGTATGCAGGCTTAAAAAGATCAATAATAAAAAAAGACTTTAAGACCATCACCCTCTGAACCCCACCTTAGTAATCCACTCCTCTTACACTCACCTACCCCCACCCCTCTTGTTCATTTGCTATTGCCTTTGATTCCCGTATGTCTAATCATTTTCCTCTGATGATGAATCCTGATAAGGGTTGAAAACGTAGGAATAAAAGATTATGTTAAGATACGTGATTCATTTTCTCCCTTTGTGGATTACTACATTTAAATATGTAAACTGTGTCACACACAGTTTAGTGAGTAGGGGGCCGCGGACGGACCTAAATGATATCGTAAAATCATATGTCAGGAGGGAGTGGCGGGGTACTAACCTTTCTCTCTTTGTTTCCTGCAGAAAGAAAGACGCACCGCCGCCATGAATCTGCCTGCATCACTACCTGCACTTCGCTACTTCCGCCCTTCCTCTGTCAACTCCTTATGATGTCAGCAATCCCACCATCCATCTCGGCTCCTACCCAGCATACCTCTCTACTTCCGGCCCCTCCTCCATAAATGTTCCTCCTCCGCCATCTTTGAGCTGTCAACTCTGTACTAAACTTATGTACTGACCATCGATGACATTTGTGTCATATTTTCTGCTATTTTACAGTATACGGGGCCGGAAACCCCAAACCTTTATGCTTGTTGATTCATTCTTTTACAACTGTATCAAAGAATTTCACTGCTATATACATACAGTATATATATATCGTGGTATACGAAATGGGCATCCCTGCCAGTAAAGAGCATGGCTTATTACCTGGATGGTAGGCCCGAGAGAAACGTCATTGGCCATCTGGGCGTAAAGATTATAGCATGCCCAGCTGGTATAAAATAATGGAGGGACCAGAGGAAGCCAGAGATTGGAATTTGGTCCAACCCCCATATGCTAGATGGCAGTGATCCTCATGTAACAGCCCAGTTGGGACACCAAGTGTATGGAGGGTGGACCCATTCCCAATCTTTGGCTTCCTCTGGTTCCTCCATTATGTTACAATGGCTGAGCATACAATATAATCTTTCCGCCCAGCTGGCTAGTGACGTTTCCCTCAGGCCTCCAGTCCAGGTAATAATCCATACATTTTCCTGGCCGGGAGGCCCAATTGTATGCCATTATTTATATATATATATATATATATATATACTGTATATATGTTTACAGTTGAAACATTGGTCAATTAAGCAAGCTTCTGAGCATCACACTGTTAGTCAGAGGCAGGAATTGGACCATAAACCTTTTAGTTTAACCTTCAACACCCTAGCCACCAGGTCACACTGTTTTCAAAGTGTATGCTAAATAAATTAATTACATCTACACCGATTTTTTTGATATAAATAAACCCTTAACTTACACAACCTCAGTTCATTCTTTTTCTTTTTCAGGCTGTACTATACAAATGTAAACGTGTTAACATATCCAGCCAGCTTACACGCTGTTCTTGTTTGAGCAAATCTTTAAATAGTAAAGGAGTTTTCATCCAGCAGTCAGTAACTGCTTCATGACAAAAAATATGTGAAACATTTGTTGCTGCTTTTAATGAAAACATCTTTCATTTTCATTTTTTCGGTAAACATTTGCTCCCTAATTCAAATTTATTTGTGCATTCTTGCACACATAATGCATGAAAATATGTACTGCCTATTTTGGAACAGATCTTTTTAATTTTATTTGAAAAGTTACTCACCTGCATCTAATGACTGATTGTGTATTGAAAATGTTATTGTAGATAAGTAGCAGCATCTAGTTTATATAACATAGCATGCAATTCTGAAAAAGTTTAATCTAAGTTTGAGTTTTGGAGGGATGGTGCCTGACAGCTCCTGTCTTTGGGATGTAGGAAAAGAACTGAAGTATGCAGAGGAAAACCCTTGAAAGGTGTGGGAGAACATGACAACTTCACATCGACAGTGTGTCCATGATGCTGCATCTATAAGGCAATTGTGATAGCCACTAGGCCACTGTGCTGCCCCACTTAATACTAATAACACTAATGAATTCAAGCAAGAAAAATAGATCGGGGCAGAAATTATTTTAACAACCACTGGAAAATTAGCTCTTCCTTAAATAGACACATTTTTTTTTCTTCTCTAATAGCCTTGATGAAGATGCACATATCTGTAAATTGTTCAGAAAATAGCAAAATGCACAAAAGCTACTTACATCTCTAAAATCCAAGTCAAGTGCTTGTACTAGCAGAACCACACTTCCATATGTAGACACAAATGCTGCACTGCTTGGGTTTTCATTTATAAATCCCTTATATGTGGATAAGTTAAAATGGGGTGGATAGTGGTTTACAGCTAACACTCTGATCAGAGCAGTGGCCACCGCATATTTGTTTGGATCATTTACTTGAGAAGCCTGCATGAAAGGGAGAAAAGTCAAGAAGATGAAAATTAATAACCAATCAACCAGATTGATTTTCAGTTACCACCCTGGTGCTTGTACTAATGCTGAATGTAGCAGTTAGTAAAGGTTAAACGCACTATGGTATTTGTATTTGAACCTGGAGATAAGCAACAGAACAGCAAGAGCAATAATTAAAATTGTGAACTGTCTTGAAAAAATGATATAGCCATGGCAATATTAAAGTCTAAAAGGCAAATGTAAACATCAAAAACACAAGACACACAAGAAACATAAACATGCATTTTTTATATAGCACTTTTAAGCTTCTTAAATCAATTAAGTTGTTTTGCAAAACTTTGAGTGAGTATGAATGAAAACAGGAACACTGAGTTTGGCCAAGACAACATAAATCAGTTTACCTCTAGCACAACAGTGCATACACTGTAAAAAATGAAGGTGTCAGCATGGTTCTTCAGAGCAATGCCAATCAAAACCATTTTTGTTTCCCAAGAAGACCCATCTGCGTGGAGGTTCTGGAAAGAATCTTAATTTATTTAGATCTCTAAGGGACTCCATACAGTAAACAGCCATGACTTGATCAGAACAGATCTGTGAAATGCCAATGAGTTCCTGACTTTAAGAGGACTTTCGCTGCATACAATATTATATACTAAGTTCAGGTTTTTTTTTTAATCTGTGGGAGGAAATCAATCATGATAGGTGATTAGCTATAGCCTACCATGCATTAAATATTTCATTATTTTATTCTACATATTAGGAAGCTTTTCAAAACACAAAGAACCAACTTCATATACAAAGAACCCTTCCCAAAATACAATGATGCTATGTCAAGCAAAGATTCAACAAGGAACCATACAATCCAGTAAAGAGCCATAAAGTGCCATTAAAGAATCAAAATTGTTTGTGTATAGCTGCATTAGAAGACACCAATGAATATTAGCTTTGAGACCAAGTAAGGTAATTGAATCACTTAGTTTACTTTTTAATGGGACTTCCATGAAGCTCCTTCAGTTGAATTTATCCCAAAGGCACAACTCGAAGCTTTTCTATTTTAAATCAGCAATTATGGTAAGTAATTACTCTCCATTTGTGTTGTTCTTGTATACTTTAATGTTGTCATGCATGTGAGAGTAGGAACCACCTGGGAGGCTCAGGTAAGCCTGTTAATACTGCTCCAAGGCAGGAGGGGGCACTGTTGCTATCAATGTCTCCTATGTTTACTGCAGCACCCAGCAGTACCTAGGAGAGGAGGCCTAGCCCCGCCCTTGATGACCAATCTAAGCCCCACCCCCTTTGGGCTTTTGACCAGAGAAGGCAAAAGAGTTGTCAGCTTACCGAATGACAGTGTAGTAACCACTTGCTTTAGTTTCTTTTTATTTATTATTGTTTCTCAAGGGTGGCACGGTGGCGCAGGGGGTAGTGCTGCTGCCTCGCAATTAGGAGACCTGGGTTCGCTTCCCAGGTCCTCCCTGCGTGGAGTCTGCATGTTCTCCCCATGTCTGCGTGGGTTTCCTCCCACAGTCTAAAGACATGCAGGTTAGGTGCATTGGCGATCCTAAATTGTCCCGTGTGTGTGCGCACCCTGTGGTGGGCTGGTGCCCTGCCTGAGGTTTGTTTCCTGCCTTGTTGGCTAGGATTGGCTCCAGCAGACCCCCCTGACCCTGTAAGTTAGGATATAGCGGGATGGATGGATTTTTTCTCAAGAAAGTTCTATATTAAAAGGAGTTTTCTCTGTTTCGGCATCCTAACATTTTGCACCTGCGTCTATAGATCATTCCACAATGTCCTATCGATTTTTTTACTGTTTCTACAATTGATCATATTGTGAATATTATATGTGATGTAATACTGTAAATGTAAAAACAACATAGGTTTGTTGCGCATTTCTAGGAGAAAATTGCATCAAGAAAACCAGGAAAAGGTTTAAAACAGACCATGCGAAAATTTGGAGAAGAAAAAAATTAAAATAAACAATTTTGACCAGTGCAAAAAAAAAAAATCTAAATTGCATTAGTTAGCTCGGGAATCTGTCTCACTGGAACTTAGAAGAGTCACACCGGTGACTCAGGGATGTGATGCAGATTTCTGGTTGACCTTACCTAGCAACTGTCAACAAAAGTTGTGGTGACAACCAAGAAAGACTACATGACATCACTTGAGAACATTATTTATTTTCAGCATATTTAAAAAAGTATCAAGTACAAAAACAATTATGACTACACAATTCCTTGACCTCTAAAGTTAAGTCTCAGTCATTTTTAGAGGACACAGAGAATCAAAAACAAAAGCCTGATTATGACAGAAATCATTGTAGTGAACTAAGCTCACTAGAAGCATTTGATAAATGGTAGTTATTTATTTAGCTTAAGATCAACAGCTTGCCTGAAATAATGAGTAACTAGTGGGAAAGACAAAAGAAAATGTGCACTGGCAGAGGCAACAAACATCAGTATGCCAATGTAATGGGAAGGGCACCATCTGTGGTATTAGGTTCTGTCAAAGTACGCTGCTCCTGAACTAGCAATGGCCAAGGAGACTAGTGTGGACCAGGTTTGCAAGGTTTGAGAAATATATAGTGCTGTACTAGGCTAATTGACAGCAGGTCCCTGAGATGCACTGTAGAATAAGTGAGATGCTTCAAAAAGGTTGGTAACAGGGCAGAATATCTACCTGAATATCTACTACTAGAAAAGTAAGGGTCAAGTTGCCCTTTTAAAACTCGGGACGCTGTCTAATTTAAGGTTGGTTACTTCACTTCAGCCCATTAGGTGGCAGGATCTAGACCCAGAGATGAAGTGGTGGAGACTGGCTACCTTAACATCAACAAAATCAAGGAACTGGTTATTGGCTTTCACTGCACCAAAGACCCTCTATGCTGGGTCACTAATCAGGGAATGGATGTAGAGGTGGTTCACTCCTACAAGTACTTGGGGCCCACATTAATGACAAGTTGGACTGGTCTCGTAACACAGAGGGTCTGTGTAAGAAAGTTCAGAGCAGGCTGTTTTTCCTTAGTAGACTGTATTCCTTTAATGTTGGAAGTCACATCCCTCACATCTTCTACACTTCTGTGATTGCCAGTGTAGTGTTCTATTTTCTGATGTGCTGGGCTGGTAACATCATTTCAGGAGAGCCCTATCAAATTAAAAAACTTATTTAAAGAGCATGCACAGTAATTGGATGCACTTTGGACCCTCTGAAGGTAGTAGCTTAGGAGAGAATTGAAACAAAATGAACAATTCTGCATATTATCTATCCGACACACTAAGACTGAGTACTCTCAGCCAATGAATTATTCAGCAGAAGTGTGCAAGGAAACGCTGCTGGGGCTCCTTCATACCAACAGCAATATGTCTACATTATGCCTCATTTGTACTGGGACTGCCAAGTCAGAAGTTTTCTTTCTTTTCAATTTTCTTTTTTTAGTCATTCTAGTGTGTATGTGAATGTATGTATTTAAAATTTTTCTGTTAAAAGCCAAATTGTGATGTCAGTTCCAGCTCACAGCATCCAAGTTTTGGATTAAAATAATGCAAAATGCCTTTTGTAAATTAGAACTGGCTATTTTACTATTTTGACTTTTGTTATATTATTTTGGTTTTGGTACTGAAACACTCTTTCTCCCTGTTTACTAAGATTCTATGCTTAGCTCTTCTAACTCATAACCTCACTGTCTTTTTTCTAAAAGAAAAAAAAATCTATTACCTTGTCCTTTCTGTATAAGTATTTTCAGTCAGGGCAAAATAGGGTATATGCACACTGCAGTGCTGGCGTACTTCATGTGAAATTTCAGCCTGCTCAGTCACTTTCATTGTCTTTACTACAGTTGTGATTTTTGTTTAGTGACCAGAATGTCCGAGAAAATGACATTTAAGTTTCAGCACACAGATTGCCCTACAGCTGAACATCGTTGTGTATCTTTTTGTCGAGCTTCCAGTAAGTACAACAAGGTACTTAGTTTTCATACATTTCCCACCGATGCAAAAACCTGAGCAAAATGAAACATCGCCATCCAGAGAGAGAGCTTTATGGTTAGTCCCCATACCCGGGTTTGTAGTCAGCATTTTAAAAAAGAGGAATTTCACAAGCCAGGGTCTGACACAGGGTGCTGACTGTTAAAAAAGGGAGCGGTTACTGCGATGAGTGGAAGAATTTCTCAGTTCCACTTTCAAGACCAGAGGTCTGGGAGAGGAAGAAGCAACCAACGGAGGATGACACACCAGGTGAGAAGAAGGATGATAAAATCCTCAAGGACCATAACTACGCTTTGGCTTTGGATCCAGCAGTTGTCATCCTAGCACTTCATGAAAACATGTCTCTCAGAGAGGAGATCCTCCACCTGAGGAAGCAAATTGTGACCCTTACAATGAAGTAGTGGTTTGGCATTCACTGTTTTCCTGGCTCAGACAGAGACATTCGCTTTTTTACAAGGTAAGATGTCCAGCAGGCTCGTGTTATTATGTATTAAGCTTACATACATATTCACCTGTCCCTGAATACAGATTAATGGCTAATTATTGAAATTCTATTTTTAAAGAAGCCTAATGTAATCACATATTTGTCCCATGTAGTAGACACAAGTTTGAAATATGTACTTATCTTCGTTTTGATAACTGGCTGCTGCAGAATCCGGAAGAGGGAGTGCCTATATCCTATTATCTGAACTTTCAGTTGCCCTTAGAAAAGACCTCTCTAAAAATTAGCAACTTGATCAAAGAATTATTACAACATTATATAATCAGTAATGGTGCACTGCATGATAACGTACAGTGAATACACTTGACTTGTGCATTCCTAGTTTTCAGACTCCTTCTCTGTACATTTAGCATTTGTTTGCACTTGCTGCTTTTTGAGCAGCTCTTCTTTTCTCCACTCTAGTGGCCTGCTTCTGCTCTTCTTTCCTCTATATCTTTTCATGTTAAAATTGATTCAGTTTGTGTTGCAATTACTTAGTACATTTTCTTTGATTTTTCACGTAAGCTGGCACTTAAGTCTTCAATCTGCCTCAAGAATGATTTAAAATATAAAGAGGTAGGGGAAGTGACGGCGAAGGTGGTAGGGAATGAGAATGGCCCCCGTACGCATGTGCCGCACAGTTGCCCTGCTGCCGAGAGAGTTGATTCTACAATAAAAAAAATAAAACTAAAAAGAGGAATAACCTTGGAGGTCAATCATCACCCTGAAAGCGGATAGTAGATGTCAGGTCAATAGTTCAAACGGTTTGCGAGCTACAGGTGATTTAAAATCCTGGACAGACAAACGGATAGTGTATTATATAAGAAGACAAGCACTTTGCATTAGTTTTAGCTTCAAGTTTTGGTTAACATCTTGGATTTATGCTTTGACCTCTACTAGTTTACCTCCTTTGACATTTGAATAGAAATTTGTGTTAATTCCCTTTTTTTTAATATGTTTATTATTGCCTGTCATTTTCTATTTTCATGTAATGTATTTTGGTTTTCTAGTCATTGTGTTGTTTTCTATTCTGCTGGACATTTTTCTGCCTTTACATAGTACAGGCAGGTTTTATGAGACTGATCAGAAAAAAGTTAAAAACCAAGAGGCAAACATCGAAGTCAAAAATTTCAGAAAACAAGATCAAAATTGGGAATTTCAAAAGGATTTTTTATATTTTAAAAATGCATGCAAGTATAGGGTTTATCTGCATACAGAAGCAAAGAAATTGTGACCTTTAAACCCATCATGATTGAGCAAGGGGGTTACGAGTTATATAACCATGCCCTCAGTAACTGTGACAGTCTCTCAGGTGATGGGTGCAGAATAGCAACTCCCGTTAGAAAACAAAATGGCAGTGTAAATGGTTCAAAATACAAATCTAAAATCCAAATGAACCACTGAAACTGAATTTTGATAAGAGCTTTTGATGTTTTTGGCTCTTCCTGGAATTGTGTATGTTATTGTTGGGTTTCATCATTTTCATCATTGGCCTGTTTTTGAGACTTGTTTACAGTTTTATGGATCTGACTTTGTTAATCTTCAGGGCTTTCCTTTGTTAGGCAGCCTTTCTGACATTTTATTTTGTGATGAACTCTTCAATACCGTAGATCCCGGAATACAAGCCGACCCGGTATATTAGCCGATCCCCTTCTCTACCGACTAAATTACATGTATTTGCCGATGACCGGTATTTAAGCTGACCCCCTTCTCCAAGCCAGACATCTGTTTTGAGTGTTTTTCATCACACGCACAACATCCCAGACAACATAGCGAGACCAGCGGGCTCTCCGTGGTTTGTTGTCGGGTCTAGGAGACGACACAGACGGAGGAGGGAAAGAAAGCAGAAGTGGGGCCGCAGATACGGCGTTATGCTAAGGCTAAAAAACAACCATACAAGCCCTATACAGAACTTTTTTCTGCACTGAAGGAGCTGCTTTTAATCTCATTGTAGATGCGTATAGTGACAGTAAAAGGCATTCTATTCTAGAAACAATTTCATACTGTACTCACCATTTAATTTGACATCTTTGGGCTGCAGGAAGGGAGGAGGAGATATTTCCACACAATGTCCATCTTCGTTTCGAAATTACATCCACAAACACATGTATCTGGGCTCCGACTGACGCTACTAACGCTCTCGGTTGTTTGTTTACAATCGCGCAAGCGGATACACGTGACCGCATCCGTTTCGTAACGCAAGATGTGGATCGTGAATCAAAATAAATTTTATTTTAAACTTCCCGATAATTTATTATAAATTTTATTAATAAAATCAACAACTAAAACACTTTTTTGAATAAATTCTTTATTTAATTTAAAGTACCAGCATGCAAAGTTACTTCTTCATCTGAAAGATGGCTCTGTGGTTTCGTCATTATTTACTTCCGTATTCATCGGCAAAACCGGCATTGCGCTGGAAATCTGGAATCTGAAATGATACTCGTTGTATAAACCGAACCCCAAACTCCAAGCCAAAAATCTAGGACGAAATTCTCGGCTTGTATTCCGGGATCTACGGTAATTACTGAGCTCTCCCTTCTGTAATTCATAAGTTTTGGCTCCATCTGGCCTTTGTAGGATGCAGTGCCTGCTTCATAATTTTGGGGACAGTTTGATTTCAGTAGGTGAGGAGCAAACCATTAATTCAGATCAGTATTGGAGTTCTGGTCTGATTCCCATTATGAGGCCTACCATCATGTTTTGCTAGCCAGCCAGCTCATGGAAGATGCCAAAATAATGGACTTTAGTGAGCACTGAATGCAATTGTGTGTGTTTATGTAAGTTCATTAGAGGATGAGAACTGGAAAACCCATTTTGGCCAATTAGATTTTTTTTTGATGTACATTTTTTTTTCAGTTTATGAGCCTTTAATATTTTGAAAACAAATAATGACCTTCATAAACTTCTCATCTGGTAATTTATCTTCATTCTTATAAAAAATTTGCCACAAGTAAAATTTTTTATCTAAACATTTGTTCCATTATTTACAAATCAGACATTTCACTAAAATCAGCTTTGTTTACTTACTTATTTTCCCTCCTTTATCCACTGCAGTCCTTACAGTGTTGTACTAATACTGATAAAAAATGTATCTGAAGACTGTACCAGATTTTGTATAATAATGTATTTCTGAATAACCTGAAATAGTACTAGGGACAGGCCGTTGTAATTAAATGCTCAAATAATGAATGGACATCAACACTAGACAGAAAAATGTATGTTCTTATTCATGGTGTAAGGGACCTAAAAATATTATATCACATATATTTTTTTGGACTAGATCCTACATCTCTAGTGTTTGTTCACGATGCTAGACCTCTAGTTATGCTTATGTTGTCTACTTAAATTCTACAAAAATCTACAAAATTCAGCTGCCTGTCAGAGAGCTGTGGGACCACCATGAACCCTTTAACAACCCTTTCTGGGATAGGGCAAGAAGGAATACTACGTCTTAATGATCATTCCTAGAAATAATTTAGAGTTCATTATAAACTCAATGTACTGTACCTATTACATTGCAATGGGGGTAATAATGTTTTTTTATTAATAAAGATGAGAGAATTGATGTTAGGAGAATCAATTAAAAGTATTTTTAGTATATGGCAGCCATTCATTAGCACCATACTTTTTGCTGCAAGCCCTTTAGCCAAGTTAAAGAATAATTTTTCAAGTAAAAGTGAGATCTTTGCAATTATGGTATACATTCATTTTCTACAAGAAATTGTGTTCTTAAGCGAATATTATACATTTTAAAAAATATTGTGTCTGTTGTGGTTTAAAATGGGGTCTACAGTCCATTTGCACAAATGTGATTAAAAAAAGCCTTAAGAACCTAAGACCACAATTTCATGCTGCAAATTGAAGATTTAATTTGTTAAACCCATTTGAGTTGCTGTGGAGCTGGAAGACACAAACAATTTCCTGATCCATGTACCAACTACAAAACAATTCAAAGGGTTTTTTTTAGAGAAAATACATTTTTATAGTGATTTTTGCTGAATAACAAAATGCATTTAATTAGTACTTTATCCATATATTAAATATAAGCACTAAATCACACTCAGGTTTTACTTTGTCATCAGCAACAAATTGTGTGGCAATCAATGTACTACTAAAACAATCAAAAAGTCTAAAGTATCAAAAGGTCACCTCAAGAGTCAAATAAAAATAGAAAAAAACTTGTCAATGATCCATAAATTAAAAAACAGCGACAAAAGTTAAAATTCAATAACTCAATAATAAAAAAAACAGTATTCACAAAAACAAAATCCAAAATGATCCTAACAACAAAAGCAGGAGCACAAATTCCTTCTCAATTGTATTGTGGAACTGCAGACCTTATAAAGGCTGAATATGGCCTCACAGCTACAGCGTTAGAAGACCCTGTCCTCTTGGGTTCCACATACAAAGAACAAGGAACATAACTAATGAAGCTGACACAAAAAATGATAAAAAAAACCCAATAAAATATTAAAAAATTATTAATTAGTTAAACATGAAAAGAGTAAAGATATTAAGAAATATTGCAAAATAAATTAAAAAAAAAAAAAAAAGATTAAAGAAACTGAGACCAAAGAGAGAACATTAGCTAAACCACAACAATATGTCCTAACCAGCTTCTTCATTTTAAAAAAGAATCTCTGTCCTGAGCAGCAGCACATTTGAAAATGAAATAGCTGCTATTCTCACTGGGCAGACCATCCTTTTCATTGATGATAATACGAGCTAATATGGCAAATTTTGAATAGGACATTTCAGTTTATGACATACAATGTTGTATCATGGCATGCTGAGTTTTAGAATTCCCAAAAGGTTAAAAAAATGAAAATGAATTGATGAATACATGATTTGAAATGAAGTCTTGCTTACATATATTAAACGTAAGAATATTATAACATTATTAAACCCACTTAATCCAAAATCAGGAATGTGGGGTGCAGAGCCTATCCTGACAACCTTGCACACAAAGCAGAAAACAGCACTAAACAGAGTTACAGACCATCACAGGGCTCACTCACCTACGTCCATGTATTAAATATAAGTATAAGGCATAACTAAATAACCTGTGGTTATCCAAATTAATCTAATAGTCTAAATGAATACAGATATCCAGCAATCTCGATGTAAATCTTAACAAATGAGTGTTGCTGCATTGATGATTTGATAAAAATATCCGTCTTATTAAAAGGATGTGTCTGTCAATGTGCCCATCCGATTGCTGTGTCTCTGTCATTCCAAAAGATGGCGCATCACAAACATTTTTAGTAATAAAATGCATTGCATTTGTCATTCTAACAGATGTCACATCACAAACATTAACTCTGCTTCCATGAATCCCATACCAAATGGCACATAACAGAGATATGTGCATGGATAGTGCACTGCAAACATTAACTCTGAGGTCTGCATTGATTACTTTGATTTCAACCGGTCTTAGAAGGGTAGCACAACTGGCGTAAATAATAATATGTTGTTGTGTGCAGTTCCCCCTTGTTATTATGCCTGTCTGATATTTTTTATAATTAGAAACCTGACAAAAATCGTAATTTTCCTAAGGCCTCAGCCATGTTTTTTACAAATATTTTAAACTGAATAATAAAAACCTTATTGTTTCATAGTTCATTATTACAGATTAAAAGGATGTCTGCCTTTTTAAATAAATTTCCATCCATTTACTTAATAGACTTTATTCAGTGCCAATTCCAACAGCACTGGGATAAGACAGAAAACAAATAATGGGGTGCTGATGCATGGCAGCGTACTTTCTCCCATATACTAGCATTTTAGAGTGAACAGTGAATCTAAAATAGAAGCCTCTGGTATGTGGAAATAAAACCAGGAGTGTCCGAAGAATAACACTACACATTGTCCAAAATGGCATTTAAACAGAGAACCATGAAGCAGTGAGGCAGCAGTGCTAACCACTGCGCCACACTATACTATGCCGTAATTAAAATTATTTCAAACAATTCTTACCATAACTCGAAGTCGAAAGTTGGGTATCAGTAAACGATTTTCTACTGGTTTTGTCATTATAATGTCTCCAGTCTTATTGTTTATTCTGAATCGGCCATTGTCTGCACCTAAAAGAAAATTACAAATGTAACTTTATTTATCCCCATGAATTGACAAATTGAGCTGAAAGTAAACATCCGCTAGCATAAAATACACAAACTTTAATGCATTCAGTTAATTTATTTAATGCATTCTTGAGCCCCTCTGTGCCCAAAATGATTCCAACAATGCAAAAGTATATAAAGATTTATTGGAGAGGAATAATACACAACAGAGGAACCAAAAAAAGGGACAGAACATAAAAGCTATAACCTCAAGTGCCACTAAGGGTCCTTCAAACGAGTTAATCAACATTGCTTAAAGAGGTGGGCTATCCACTCCTGACCCCCATCATTTTTCCAGCTGTCAGCTCACCATTCCCCTGGCTTCTCTTCCTCCTGCAAATCAAACCTTGTCAACATGTGCCACCCTAACACCAAGCTCACTGAGTCTTGGACTAGAAGATACTTTAAGGTTTAGTCCTGGGATCGTTTCTGGCTCAATTCCCTGGATGACTTCCAGGTTCAAGAACAGTATCTGAAATTCTTGGGACAGCACCCTGAGAAGTCCCCATTTACCACCCACCTTAATCATATAGCTCAGATACTTGGTTTATATCTATGTCTATCGTAATATCTAGTTGGGAGCCACGTGTAGCAGACTGCTACCTATCAGACAGGGAGACATGTTACCCATTGTCCACTCTCAGCCCTTTTTCTATGTCTTTGTCCTTCCTACTACTCCTTTCAGAGTACCATATTATATTTATGTGAATAGTTTCCTCTGATGGCTACAGCAGAGTTGAACTTGTATGGCAACATAAGTTCTCATCACTATTGGGGTTTTTTACAGCCCAAGTGCTGCTCTGAGTACTATAAAATGTCTTGTAGCTCCATTCATGACCAAAAATAACTCTATAAAAACAATAGAGACAACATCAAATAATAACATTTCGGCTCGTCATTTACAAACTAACCTTAGATGTCTTAACAAATCTGAACTTGAAACAAGGATGTCTTTGAATTTAATTAATCTTGGTAAAATAAGTGTATACCAAATTTGGAGTATTTAACTAGCATTTAGGTATTCTGCTCTTTAACTACATATGACAAACGTAATTCTGCCTCACCATTAAGCATTTATACCCTTTAATTAATGTGGGGCTTGATTTTGAAATACTTTTGACTACGGTAATTACAATAATAACACCAGCCCTGTGGTGTTAGACTGTTAGGCCTGATCGGCGCTGACCCTTTTCTATAACTACCCAGACAAATCTTATAGGAAAGCATTAGAGAAATATCCAGAGATGAATGTGATTGCTCAACACTACCAATCACATAAGTTTCTAGGAACTGCAATAATGTGTAACAGGTAAAGTGAGAATGAAGTAGGAAGCGATTTAAAATTGTACGGTAGGTTAGGAACTGCATATTTTACCAATAGGAAGATTGCACTGAAATCAGTGGACTTTAACTGTTTATCATTATGAACAGATCTAACCATCTAGCTTAATTACTTCCTTAAGACAATTATCAAACTGTGGGGACAACCTAGATAAAGGTGGAAGTGTATCAATTGATGAAAAAATGAAGACAATTACTTCAGAAAGAAAATTGTTCCATTCTTTTCCGATTTTAGAAATTGGCCACAGAGACAACACATTTCTTCTGGTTTTCCATGGTCTTCTTTCTGTATGTATTGATCATCAGCATCAGAACAGGCTAAGGGCAAATTTTGAGAATGTTTTATTTTTGTTTGTCTTCTGAACTGGAAGGGATGCTTTGAAAACACTACTACTTGTTAAAAGGACTGATTTTATCTTATAAGGATTAGTATTTGGGTCTGTTGGAAGTTAAATCGTAAGCTTGATTGAATCTTCCAATCACTGCAAACAACTACGGTTCAGGTACACAACTCTAGAAATCTAATGGAATTCCAAATGTCTGTAGGATAAGCTTAAATCAGTGTCACCTAGTTTCTGACCTGTGACTTAATTAATTTTTCACTGTTAAAGCTTGTATTGCTTTTATTTGTTCGGTACTTATGTAGTAAACGGACGGCAATTCCCCCACAGGAATGGGTAGGGGGAAACCTCTGTAAA
Source organism: Polypterus bichir lapradei (assembly GCA_026402145.1). Lineage (NCBI taxonomy): Eukaryota > Metazoa > Chordata > Cladistia > Polypteriformes > Polypteridae > Polypterus > Polypterus bichir. The sequence goes on from JANRMT010062792.1 coordinate 40,992,988, forward strand.
TTTTTTTTTACCCCAATAAATGTTATGAATTTGTCAAAACAATTCTACGTATGTATTTTGTATAATATTCCAATTTCTGTAAATTTCTATATATTTTTTTATCCTAATAACTATGTTATGAATTCATCAAAACACTTCTGTTTAGTATACAAGTACCATTTATTCATTTAATTTTTTGCTAAGCTTTGCTGTGTTGTGCTGCTGGTGTGCTTGATGGCTAACACTCCTGCATCAATTAATAGAAACCAATGATAACCTGTGAGATACTGAAGGCATGAAATGCTAATTGCTCTGTTGCTGACTATGCATAGTGAGATTCAAAATGAATGCAGCTGAAACATAAAATGAGAGCTACGTCTCAAGCTCCTGTAGTATGGTATACTCTGATGATGTGTATAACATTGAGTTCTTTATCAAAAATGTTCTGAAACTCTCCAAACTGCTCTACTGTTATGAAATATTTCTTTTTGACTGCAGCATCTTTGTTAAATATGTCTCAGATTCTAATTCAGTGATGACTGTTAACATACAGTAGCTGTACTGGATAGCTATATTTTTGTTTTGTCTTTATGATTAGATCCTCTAATTAAGATATTTTGGATGGCACAATCACAGCCTGTATAATAGTTCCCTGTGAACTGGCCTTCCTGTTAAAACACTATCTAGACTATGAAGATATGCAGAACTCAGCTGCTAGTGTTCTCACACACAGCAAGTGAACAGAGCACTTCACTTTGGTCCTTTACTATTTTACTGGCTGCCTGTTTCATCACCTGTTAAATATAAACTGACACTCATTACTTTTAGAGTTTTGCATGATATAGCATATACCTATTATGCAAACCTCCTTCACAAATGTAATCCTCCATGTGCCCTTAGGTCCTCTAGTACTGAGCTCCTAATGGTCCTGCAGACCACACTTTCTTCCTGGGTGACATAGTCCTCTGCATCTAGAACTCCTTACTTCAGCACTGGCGTGACTGCTCTTCACTTTCTTTTAAAATTAAATTGGAAACTTTTTTATTTAATGAATATTTTTCTTCAGTCTTAGATTTGTAACCCATGTAAGAAGGTAACTAGACTGTGACTATATTGTATGTTTTGTTCTTTATTTTATTTTTTTATTGTTATCTGTTTCTGTATTCTTATGTTTTTACTTATTTTTGTAAAGTGTTCCTAAATTTGAGAAAGGTACTATATAAATACAATTATTGATAATAATAACAATAATAATAATAATAATAATAATAAAAATTGTTGGCTAAGTCTTAGTCTTTCATGGTTTCTATGCACTGAAAAAAGTATAACATTGATGTTGTTCATTCAACATAAATTTTCTCTTTCAAGCAACTTAAGATTAGTCATTTAGTGTTGTAGCTTCAAATATTTGGTTTCAGGTCTCAATCAAAGTAAAAAAAAATGTTTGTACCAAAGTAAGTTATAGTGGAGGGAATAAACATAAAAATCCTATTTCAGTTAACCTAATATTTTAGGTTGTTCATGTGCCGTGTGGGAGGGGCCGTTTGTATATTCTTCCGGTTGTACTTTCCAGTGTACTGGCTTTCCAACTGCCAAAAAAGAAGAACACTTTCCCGAGTGGCGTGGATGTCGCTATACAGGTCTGGTCATTTTCAGCAGCAGACTTTTATAATGGAGGATTTCTGGTAAGTAACCCTATTTCTCAACTGTTAATTTTAAGTATAAGGACTCGTAATAAAACATACTGTACTTTCAAGAAAGCTGTAGAAATGTTTAATAATTTTTTGTTGTATACAGTATTTAAGATTTACACTGCAAAAATGCTTGTGTATTTGCACTAGATTTTTAAATAAATGTAAAAAGTACAGCATTGGAATATGTTATGTTCATAATATTTCTAATAACATAAAAACAGTTTAAATTGTAACAATTTAAAAAATAGATTTACTTCACTATAAAATAAGTGAATTGCCCACAATCACTCTAAATGATTTGCCTCAACTTAAAAAGGTTATACTTTTTTTAGTGTGGTTTATTTTACAATTTAAAAAATGGAAATCCCATTGCAGACCTGCAGACAGATTGTATTTGATCAATAAGATGTAATATGCAAATTATTTGTTTTTGAACATGTATGTGACAAAAAATATTTTTCTATTGTAAATATATACGTGTGTGTGTGTGTTTGTGTGTGTGTGTGCAAGTGGCACACCAGTTCCCCACCTGCACAACACAGTACAAGAAGCACAGTTACAAAGCTGCACACTCTACAACCCTTAGTCTTTGCTTTCTTTCTCTCTCTTTGCCTCCTTCTTCCTCCAACAAGCTTCGTCACTTTCCTCCCAACCCTGGCTCCTTGAGCAGTGGCAGCTGGCTCCTTTTATGTAATCCCCAGGAGAACTTCTGGTGCCCCATAGGATTGGCCTGGAAGTAATTCTGGGTAAGGTGGGAGCCTGATGATGTAGGGCACAAGAGTCGCTGCAGCATGCCCTGGCGGCACCCCTGGAACCCAACAGACCTGAGCCTGCAAATTCGCGCCCTTTGGGAATCTGTGGTGCCATAGCAATCCAGGAGGGCTTCCACCTAGGGATCTTGGGATGATAATGAACTGAGCCCACGTTCTCCCCTAGTGCTTCCACTTCTAAGTCGGACAAGGGCACTGTGACCATCTGCCACTAAATATATATATATATATATATATATATATATCATCTTGATGGAGTGATGTCTTACCCGACTGGGTAATGGATGGACTACATACAATCCAACCATGATGAAGAAAAGAAAATTGCACTGCGATACATATTTTTGGCTGTTTAAGTGTAATTGCTATACTGATCTTAAATGTTATTACGTCTTTTCACTTATGGCAATCAATTTTAGTTTCCTGTCTTGTTACACTTGCTGAACAAACATGCCCTAGCCTAATGTTGCTCAATTGTTTACCTTCTTTGTAAGTCACTTTGGGTAAATGTAAATGAAAATGTTGCTATCTCAGTTGGGGCAATAATAGATGGATGGTGGGGGTGACTGGTTATCGGGGACAGTTTATCTCCCAGGACAAAAGTTGGCAGTACTACTTTGCTTTGGGCCCAGTTTGGAGTCCTGCAGGGTGTGGCATCCGGCCGGGACGCCCAGGAGGACCAATGAGGGGGCGACCTCCCTGGTTATGTTGGGGGCCCTGGGTAAAGGGCTTGGAAGCCCAGCCCTGTAGGGACCCGTGGCCACCGCCAGGTGGCGCCCCAGTGCCTGAACAACCCTGGGAAGAAGACAGGGAACACCCGGAGGGCTTCCGGGTGCGCAGCCGGCGCTTCCACCACACTGGGGTGTGTCTGCGGAGGAATGCCGGGAAGCAGCTGGAGCCCATCCAGGTTCCTATTTAAGGGGCCGCCTCCCTTCATTCAGGAGCGGAAGTCGGGTGGAAGAAAGACGGAGCTGGAGAGAGGACTGGAGGCGGCCAGAAGGCTATTGGACTGTGTGCCCTGGACATTGGGTGAACTTAAGATGTCCGTCTGTCTGTGTCCGGGCCAGCGTTCACAAGGGCTTCATGGAACATTTAGATTAGAAGGGCAACTCTGGGTCCCACCAGTGGGTGTGCCTGGTGAACATCTAACCTACTTTGGGGAACTTCTGCAGGACTTGGAGGTTCTTCTGCCCTGCAATTGCAATTTGATTGTCACTTTAGTGGCCATACGGTGCAAATAAACAATCTTAATGTGGACCCATGACTGTGTTAGGTGTAAATTGTGCCTGCAGTTTGGGGCTCAGTGGTGTCCCCTTGCGGTCACTCTCTCTCTCTCTCTCTCTATATATATATATATATATACATACATACATATATACACATATATACACACACACACACAGAAGTAAAAACTATCTTAATAATATAATTAACATTATAAATTATTAAAAAAGATATTTTTCTAATACAAAAATGTATTTATTTACTTGTCTATCTATTGTGGCCTCCAGAGGCAACTGAAGCACTACAGTCACATGTTCACATAAAATTATTTTATTTGCCAGATTACAATGACAAGCTTCTTCAGTCAATCCAGCGCAGCACAATACAATATATAATTCTTCCTTTTCGCTCCTTCCACTCCTGATCAGGCAAAGCATCCATAAAGTAATGGAGTACTCCCCTGGTAGAACCCCCCAGCAGCCCCGTGGCACCCAACAGGACGATCATGTCTGACTACAATTCCCATGAACCTTGGCAGGTCCCCAAATCTTAAGCTGTCTTATACTACATTGCTAGTTGTATCAGTCCACAATAAATAATGAACTTTTGGTCTAGACCTTAAATCTATATGTAGCAGGGTCATTCAATTCAAATGGATTCAACGGAGTGTAACAGTCCCCAATACCTACTTCACCACATGTGACAGGCTAAATCAAGGGTGTCATTCCTGATATGCTTGTTCTAAGGTGTTTTTGGTCAGTACTAATAAAATGCATTTCATTTTTCATTCCAACACATGGCATATACAACTAACAAACTATACTATAACCTAGTTTAGGGAATTTTAATTTTAAAAAAAGATAGGTGAGTAAGAAAAGCTGATAGAGAAATGTACTGATCCTATTGGAGCCCATTGCCTTTTACAACACAGGTGTATAGATTGGGCTCCAGTAAGGCCAGCATGGCCTCTTTATGGCTGTTAACAGAATGTGTTACTTATTTTCATCATTGACGACTGCTCTAATTTTGCTACGTTAATGAAATCAGATCACCTGAATATTTAATGAATATGAATGAGCTTAGTACTTCCTCTATTATTCTTTTTTATTTCCTATATTTTTTTCTATTTAAATTTTCTTTTATTAAGTTATAATGTCAGTCTGTTGCCTCAGTTATGCAGCACACATTATAATGGGAATGTGTACAGTAAGACATCTGTTGGAATGAAAAATGCAATGCATTTTATTACTACATGTATTACAAAATACATCCAAATAAATGGCACTTTCACAGTTAATATACCCAGCAGAGTGTAACTGTCAGATGATGATACAGTAAATGGGATTGTATATATACAGTATATACTGTATGAAAACAGTAAATACTTCAATTGATTAAATTAAGCTGTCTGCTTACCTGACAGAATTGTATATGTTACTGAATCCATTATGCCTTTATCACCATCCACTGCATGAACTGGACCAGGGGAAAAATGTAAAATGCCAGTCTATTAAAAAAAAGACAAAAGCTGATTAAAGGAAATATATGAAGTGGTCCTATATATGGAACTGATGTCACATCATAGTTATATTTCTGATCTGATACTAGCCCCATGAATATCAGAGTACAAAATGTATCCAACACATTAATTCCCTGGAACAACAGATATCATCAATAACACTCTATGCTAGCTAGCCTTTTGCTGTTGTAGGTTGTTTGATTTTTAATAATTCTTAGAGGACTACTCCAAGTAGTATAACTCCAAGTTATATATCAAATCATGTGACTAACTACCAGACAGTACAAAAGGATGCAGTGTCTCCTCACTTAATTGGTGCTAAGCATATAAAATGATACATTGAGTGACTTCTTGCAATGCTATCTAAAGAGAATATGTGAGCATGGTAGCTGCCCATCAGATTGACAGACCGATCAAAATGTGGAAATATTAAAGAAATAGAGCAGCAATGGAACAAAAGAAGCCAGTTAAAAACTATTTAGAGTCTCCTCTGGCAGAGACACCAGGGCACTATAAGGTTCCCTCATCCACACACCCTGACTCATTCATTCATTTAAAATTTAGAGGCAACAATTAACATAAAATGTGAATCCTCGGGGAGCTGAAGAAATTTGTTCTGTGGTGCAAAGTGTTCACCATTGTAAATTCAACATACAATGCAGTAAATGGTTATTAATATGATTTTACTGTCATACAAAATGAATAAAAGTGAATCTCAAATATTCATTCATTCCATATCGAACAATCTTAATCACATCTACGTGAGCATCAAGATCAACTTAAGGACTAACCCTAACACAGCATTAGTCCGTTCATACAGAGTCATTAAAGGGACCACCCTTGGGATGCAGCAGGAATACCAGAGACACAAAGAGAAAAACCCCAAACAGCCACACACTAATCCTAATGAAAAAGTAAAAATAAGAAATTTTCAATATTCAGCTTTCCAAACAATTACAGACATAAATTGCAACACATTTGAGGCCTATCATCACACTTGTTTTTTACAATATAGTAATTTATTCTGAGTTCTTTAATAAAAAGTTTTTTTTTATTAAATAGCATGCTAATTTTATGCATCATCATTTTTAAACTTTACAACTAAATATGCAATTGTGGCATTTTATCGTATTTGAAACACTTTAATTTAATTAAGGCTTTAGTTTATTTAAATACATTAAATTAACAAGACTGCATCAACCTTCTGAATTACATGTAACATAAGTTTAAACTTTAATAAGGAAAGCATTTTTTTAGATGGCGTGCACTGAAATTTGCTGTATCGCTGCAGTCATTACTCTACAATAAATGAATGTAACATACATTGTGTAACAATAAAATGGACACCTTTTCTTACTTGTGTCTTTTCTGTAACATTCACCGTGTAAATTGGATTTGCACAGATGACTCTGGTCTGGTCATGTGACAAGAGGGCACAGGGTAGAAACTGTGGATATTGATCATCTCCATCCAGAACTCTGATTTTAATAAGGGCCGATGTGTTTTGCTTCTCTTCGGTATTCATTTCCTGTAAGATGGAATCAGCCAAGGAAATTTTTTTTATGTGATTATGAAAAATAAAATTCTAAAGAAGACAAAAAACAAGAAAATGAAATGAAGATCTGTTTCAACACTGCAGGGAGCTTCTGAACTTTCAAACCAATAAATGATTTGCTCTGTTCATTGTAATTTAATTTTTTTTTATTAAACTCATTTGGTATATAGAACTAAAAAAATAATGCAAGTTTTGGTATAAACAATGTGGTTTTCATGTAATGTCCAAGATTTGTACCTTTTCAGACAAATGAACATTACATAACATTACTAAATAATAATAATAATAATAATAATAATAATAATAATACCACAGCAAAAATGACGATTTCAAGATTTGTTTTCGTTTCATAGTCCAAAGGCTTTGCCAAGACAACCCTGCCACTGTTTGGAAGGTCAATCCTAAAGTAGACGGCATCAGGCTACAAAGAAAATCAGATTTATTATTAAGAGTTCTTGCTTTATGTTACATCAATTAATTTTTTTAAATTGTATTTCCAAGTCCAGGAACAAGGGAGTCCAGTGCCTATTATGGCAGCAACAGGCACAAGACTCACACTGCTGATCTAACACAGGTCATCCACCAGTTTTATAGCACCTCTCAAAACTGTTTGAGTAAACTAAATTATTCATAGGAAACAATGTGAATTCAGAGAGGGTGCATAAATTCTGCCCACAAGTCATCCTATATAGTGTACCCTATGAGTGGGAAATATTACCTTCTGTGCCAGCATGCAATGTCTTACAACATCGATTGTAGTAATAATGGATACATGTCCACATGCATAAATGAAGCTAATATAGACTGTACCACATACACCACACAGCCAAAATCCACAGGGTGGGTTTCTGCAAAAAAGAAACCCCTGCAGGGGTAATCACCAGGCAGGTAACTGGGCAGATAGTGATACTATCATTTCCCCAATGATGAGTATCAAGAATCAGTCCCAGAACATACAGATAGTAACAGACCTCTCCTGTTGGGGGTCACTGACTGGGGATTTACTTTGTACACCAACAGGCAAGCAGCTCTAAACTAATTCAGAATGCCTGGCTCCATAAATGTGTTTTGCTGTGTGGGTATAATGGAGCTTGAAACCAGGCTTGAAACTCTGGTCTGATATCATGAAGGTTTTACATGTCAACACTAACCCAGTGTAAGTGAGTATAAAGGTAATAAATCAGCTAAAGACTTAATTTTGCCAGATGGGAGCTGTTTAATAATCAAGCAGACACGGATTTACACTCTAAACACTCTTTCTTTCTTTCTGTCTCTTTCTGTCTCGCTCTCTCTTGGGCCCACTTTTCTCCCCTTCTTCCTTTCACCCCTAAAAACAGAATATCCCAGTACAAAACCCTGGCAATCATAATAGTGCACTTGGAAAAGCAACATAAAGTATTTGACAATAGTTATTTAAGATGAGATAATGAGAGGTATGCTACTGAATGGCTTCAACACATTCTAGCATAAACATGGGAGACTTGGGATGTCCTGGCAGTCAGTCCCACTAGTGTGTTAACAGGCCTTATCTTTCTATGGGATGAAGTCACAAGGGTTCCCTTTCAGAAAGAAGGCAGATAACAGAGCAATAGCTAGGTTTTGACATTACTTTAAACACCCTTTCATGAATGCTTTGAAATGTCAGAGAAGCATTACTTACATATGATCTGTCAATGATATAAGCAATTGTATCTTCATCTCGATCTCTAGCCTTTACTGTAAATACGATCGTGTTTACTGGAGTCAACTGTAATAAAAATAAACACAGAAAGTAGGTAAAGTTAACAGTAAATCAAATTAAAGTAAAAAAACCAGTCTTCTTTAAAGAAATGTGAGGCAGTGTAGCAAACTGTATAAGCCGTTGGACTAAGAAGCACAAAATGGGTGCAAATTCAATGCATTGGAAAAACGATAAGCAGGACACTTAAACTTCTATTTCTAGACATGTTAAGGTATGTTTCTCAGTAAAACATTTACAGTGCTATTCTAATATTTTCGGTTGGTGCTCACCATGCCTCATACAGGTCTATGTAAAAATCTTATCATTATAGTCATTCAGTTTATTCTTAAATAACACTGTGAATTCTAGACAGGCACTCACACTTTCACACATACAAAAAGGTGGCATGCATAGCCATACATCTACTTACATAAACACCAATGTCTGTTTAAATGAACAGTACCAAAGAGATCAATTCACATCCAATGAAATGTAAAATAAACTATGCAGAATATCCAACCAGTTAAGAATGGCAAACAAGAAAACTAAACTTGAAATAATCAACAACTCACTTACTGAATGGAGTGTATTGGTAAAGGAGATGAGACAGAGTATAGGAGTCAAGTGGAGAATATTGTTTCTTGGTGCACTTCCAGCCTATCTATCGGGTGGCACGGTGGTGCAGTGGATAGTTTGGAGACCGGGGTTCGCTTCCCGGGTCCTCCCTGTGTGGAGTTTGCATACTCTCCCCGTGTCTGCGTGGGTTTCCTCCAGGTGCTCCGGTTTCCTTCCACAGTCCAAAGACATGCAGGTCAGGTGAATTGTCGATCCTAAATTGTCCCTAGTGTGTGCTTGGTGTGTGCATGTGCCCTGTGGTAGGCTGGTGCCCTGCCCGGGGTTTGTTTCCTGCCTTGTGCCCAGTGTTGGCTGGGACTGGCTCCAGCAGACCCCCGTGACCCTGTAGTTAGTATATAGCGGGTTGGATGATGGATGGATATCTATCTATCTATCTCTCTCTCTCTCTGACTAACTGGTGCGTCGATGTTTATAACTAGCTATTCCCTCCCTTCTCCAGTTTATATGCTGCACCATAATGTCCACAACTGTAATATAATATGATTGTCTAATGCCATGCCATTAACTAATGAATCACTTGAACCATACAGAGTTGCAGTGACAAGTGTGAGATGTGGTGCTCTGTTCAGAGCTGAGAAACTTGCTGGAGAATAACTGGGTTATTAGAAAAACTAATTAAATGAATTAATTAATAAGTTAATAAATAAATATTTATACTGTAACTATGCAGCAGTTTGAGCTTGTAAATGGAAGTGTGCTGCATGGAAGCAAATTGAAGTGAACTTTCAGAGCAATTCATACTTTCATAAACTCTTTTCTTGACTAATATATGAAGGTTTTCACTGTACTTTTACAACCATAACAAATGTGCTACAGGACCTTTCATAAATATGAATATTTTGAAAACTTAGGGATATTACAGTAAGCGCGGTGTAGAAACCACTGTATGGATTAATTATTTCAGGAACCATCAAACAAAGAAAGTTATCCCCCTTCAATTTACTCTTCATGCTTCTTTATTCTTATGGTGGCCATTGTATAGCACATTGTATAATGGCAGTTTACATAAAAAGAAAGGAATTTTGCACAATTTACAACTGAAGTCATAACTGTCCCTTTCAGTTTGAATGGAGAATCAAATTCCTGTCTTTATTTTTGATTGTCCGATAGAATTTTGTCAGTGTCTGCTACATTCATCTTATCTGTGTGTCTTTAGAGCCTGCGCTTCTATCCTGGTTAGTGGAACATACAAAACAAAGCAATCTATGCAGCTTACTTGGGTGTCCCTGGCTGCTGGCCAGTCAATCCGATGAGAATGTTCAGCCTCTCAGCCATATGTTGTTAAAGAGTACAGATGGGATTCAAAAGCTGGATGGAATGACTCACACTGTTCAGTAGAAAACAGCGTCTTAAACGTGTGAGTCACAGAAAAACCTTCATCACTGAGTTCAGACTAGAGGTCAAATGTATTCAGGTTAAATATGTAATGTTACTTTTCATGTACTGCAAGGATTTATACTAAGACTGCAGAGAGTGGAGGAGAGGTTGGGAGCATGCACTGATACAGTGTGTTGCCGCACTCACCACACAACAAACCACTTCAGTATCCCAAATTAGGACCCAGTGCGATGTTGTTTTACAGTGGCCAATCCTGTCACCAACCCCCTAGTTTTTCCTGCAAGTTGGAGGACTTGCTTGCAGGGCAGGATGCAGGTAGTTGCAGTAACAGGGAAATTTAAGTTGCATTAAGACGAGATTACAGTGTAGGAAAAATGCTAAATGTTTAAAAAAGAAACTGCTGAAAAATGTGAATTCTAATATTAGAACAACATTATGTGCATAAATTACTTTGACCGGAAATGCTGTTTTCTGATTTGGTAAATTTCAAATGTGCAACTACCACATGCAAGCATCAGTCATTGTGAGATTAAGCAATCCCCATGTTCCAAGAGACTAAAGGAACTCTGATAAATGTCAATGTTTAAAATACGTGGTAAGTCCCAGGGTGTACTGTCTTAATGCCTTCAAATAGAATTCTGTGCAGAAGTCTTAATACATTTTTTTATTTATACAAAGGTGCTTTTCTAAGCACTCAAAGACACCAACTAACAATAAATAAATAAAGCATTATAAACAAAAGTTAAAACATCAGAAAATGTAATAATTACAACCAAACAAAGCCACTGTAATCATAAAGAAAAAGCCATTTTGAACAGATTGGTTTTAAGTTTACATTTGAAAACTGAAAATGATTAATGAGTTCCAGAGCTTGTGAACAGAACAGCTGAATGTTCTGCTCCCAATGGTGGTTGGATGAGCAAGAGGGTCAGTCAGGTATATGGAGGAGGAGGAGGACCTAAGGTTACGGGAGGGAATGGCAACATGAAGAAAGTCAGACAGATATGCACAGGGCAAGATTATTAATGGCCTTAAATGTTAATGTCTTCGGCACTTAGTCTTCATGTGACCCCCCCCCCTCTTTGCCTTTAAAGCTTCATGAGTGCTCTTAGGTTCACTGTTGCTTAGTTTTATAAGAAAATCAACTGGCAGTTTGTTCTAAGCATTTTGAAGAACTTGCCACAGTTCTTCAGAAGATAACTTTGTTTTCTTTTTCCTGAAAATGGTCATTTAAGTCCTTAGTCAAGCATTTGGTCAAGCAGGTCATTGTTCTGTTGTAGTGTGAAGTTAGGACAGATCAAATACCTCCCTGATTATTTTATATGATGGATGATGGAACCCTCAGTACTGGGGACTCCTTTAATTCTGAGCATATCAACAGTTTCTTTTGCAGAAATGCAGCACCAAACCTACAATGAACTTTTCCCTTTTGGCTGCCGGCACTCATCCATGCAGCACACTCCAACTTCTCTATTGACAAAATGCCTCAGTGTTTTGCAATTTTATACTTTTACATTAAGTCAGAATAATATAAATAACAAGAGTGCTAACAGCTTTTGCACAGTACTGTGTATGGACCCACCCTTACAACTAAATGCTGTCCATTACTTTTGTGGTGTGGTGGAAAATATTCATTAGCTGAATATGGACATTGACAGTGGACATTATGGTCTTGTGACAGCAACAGTTAATCTGCATTTCTTGTCCCATGTTTCTGCCTCTATTGGTTCTGCTCTGCATCATAAAGTTAATTACAACAAAGTTGAATGAAATATTTACTGGAAAACCTCAATCAATTAATACTCTGGGATATCAGACTCATTTTTGTTGTTATTACATGATTGCATATGGACTTTATAAACACAATATACATCAGGTTGCTGTCAGTGGTGGCTGATAAGCCTATTGTAACTCTCCAAAGGAGCTGTTTATCAGCAGTATTGTTCATTTATTAGATTTTGCTGGTTAAACGCTTTTAGCAAAAGATCAAAATGATCCACTCATTTATTGTGCATCTTGGCTTTCATAGTGAATTTTATTAGAACAATATAACATATACTGAGGTGTACTTTTAAAGAATGGGAAGCAAACAGATAGAAGCAAATAGGAAAAGATGCACAGAAGGGCACAATATGACTAAAAACAGGCTACGGTTGAAAATGCAGAAGAACAAAATTAGAACATTCATCAAGCCCAAAACGCAACATCAATATCCTATTTTAATAATAGCAATATAATGATCTTTATTGAGTAATAATTGATATTTATTGATTTAAAGAGTTGAGTACTCTTTGTCTTTTTATATTCTTCTAAGGCACAGTCTTGGAGTTTAGCAGGTAAGCATTTCACTAAATATTATATTATGTATAATTGTATGCAACAAATAAAATTTGATTTCATTTCATTGTTTTTATTCACTAACCCAAAAAATTACTTAGACAAAAAATTCACTTTGAATGTGAAACTTGAATTCCAGAAACTGAGTGCCACCATCTTATATAGGTGGGATTATAATGTCACTTGATGTCCTGCAGAAACAGTCACAATGTAGTGGAAACTATGCAAAATAAACAAGCAAGAAAAAACAACAGAAAACAATATCACATTGCCAGGATAACAATAAAAATGAAATTATTCAGAAATTAGAATCACAGAAGTTAAAAATATGACCATTTTAAAAAGAAATAAACAATGATGCAGATACCATCTCTGAAATGTATGTTATCATTCTTGCAACTTTCTGCAATAATTACAATTTCCAACATATAGATACATTCCAGTTGCATGGACAGTTAAGCTGTAATTGTTGTGTTGTGGAAGAAATTGGTAACAGCATTATGTAAGAGTTAAAATGTGCTCACAATTAAATGGTTCAGCATTTAGGTTATCCATTCAATTCAGACTTCTAATCTGAACGTATAATTTGGAATATCATAAATTCAAGATGCTTTAGCATATTTTACTGTTATATGCCTCCATGCCATGTAAACCTTAGAATGTATTTTATTTCCTGCATTTTAATAAAGGATGTAACCAGTGCTTAAATATCTGTCAGCTCTGCCTGATGTGCTATAACCCTTAAATCAATCAATAAAGTAGTAACTAGCCTTACAGTCTGCAATTTGGCATTCCAGCAGTAAGAAAGTAATGACATGTAGCCACTTCAGTCAGTGTTTGAGCAATTAAGGTAAAGAAAAAAAGAGTACGGTGGAAACACAGAAGGGGTTGTGAATAGTCTTTGTGCCATGGCTGTTGTATAGTGTTTTAAATGGGACAAGGAAATGTGAGACAATTAATAGTTAATGTTAAGACAAGATCATGACTTACAAACAACAATTTAGAAATTTATCAGAAGGGCATGGTCAAAGTTATACAGCAAACATACACTAAAAAGGTCAGGTCAAAAGAATAAAAAGGTTTTACCTCACTGACATTAACAGGTTGAATTGTCTGTTGAAGAAATTCAGGTTTGTTGTCATTTTCATTAAGGATCTCCACCATTATTCTGTATGTGGTCTATGGTGAAACAAATATTAATAGCAGTTAACAAAAGAATTTAGGCTTACTTTATTATCCACAAAGGGGAAATTTGTTTCTTCTTTTTGACAACATGAACACAATGACATATACAGTACAATCTAAATAAGCCAACACATACATCATCGGAAGTCCAAAAAAGTGTAAAAGTATCTTTCATAATTAATACATAAAAGTGGATCAATGAGTTCCAAAAATGTATCATATTTAATTTACATTAGATATAAAATATCCTTAATTTCATAAAAAGTCAACATAACAAAAATACATAATTCTTCATTAAAACAAAGGACAAAAATCTTTTCTGACGATAATATGGACTATGAAATCAGACACAGACAGTCCATAGAGTAGCTGTTTTTGTATTATCTTAAATTATTTATGTCCAATAGGTCAGGCAGCTTTTTCAAGTGCATTTCAATGGTGTGCCTTATCATGTCAGATCTATGTTACAATATACTGACCTCTTTAGCCTATTGATGAGGCACAACCAAAATTCCTTTTAAGCATTACAGTTTATTGCTATGCCAGTCATGAAAAATTATATTGTGTCAAGAAAATAAAACATTTAAAAATGTGGGATATAAATGAAATGCAGCACGAGGTAGAATGCATAAGTATTACCTCCACCATGCTAAGACACTTAAAGATATAATTCATTATATTGTGAATTCATAGATTTTTTTTTAGAAGAGTCTAAAAACCTATTCAGGTTAACTACGCTCAGGAGTAGAGCACCATTTACTTTATTGCTAAAGCACGATATAATGCCATCAAGTTCCATTTTCTGTTTAATTTAAATTTGGAAGCTTAGAATTAATTTAGGATGCTACAGGTAAGTCAGTCTCGCTTATCCTTATCACTTTAACCATTTTTTTGGCAAGTCAGTTATCCCTGTATTTATTTTAAGTTTTAACTGATGTCTTGGTAGTCCACTTATTAATATACTTTCACAATTACTGTGTACACTCGGTTATTTGATATGTTTACTATTGTAGACTTTTCTTATTATTTATTTGTCTTTACTTTTTTATCTTCTAGAACTGTCTGTGCCATAGGATATTATTTATGCTCTGTGATTGAGTGAGCAGTTTTCATCAATCATTGTACCACTAGAGGTCCACACAGATTGGTGTGCTGTCTTTACATATGTCTGAACTTCATTTCAGGCACATCTGAACTGCATTCTCCACAGTGGATAGGTTCAGAATGCTGAATTGATAAGATTTGTTTAATTTTCTTTTGCATACATCCAAGCTGCAGAGAACCAGTTTTGTGCAGTGTAACTGGAATGAAGTTGCTTTTTGTTGTTGTTGTTTTCTGTTTGTTTTTTTATGTTTTTGATATGTTTTTAGCACCATTTTGTTTCTTGTTAAGTTGTATATTACTAGAATGTACAGTTATGAATGTGATGTGTGGTTTTATGTGTTTGATGTAAGGATTACCATCTTTATAAGGATAACCCTCATGCATTTTATGTCTTCATTTTGCTTTCAATAAAAGAGTGACTTAGTGCAAGAATTCTAGATTTGTTTCTGGTTTTGTGGAGTGCAGTTTCTTTCCCATATTCTATAATAAGATTTGCCTCAAGGGCATTGCCAAAAAGGGAGGGAAGCCATCAAAGAATAACACCTTAAAGCAGGGGTGCCCACACTTTTTCGGATTGTGAGTTACTTTTAAAATGACCAGGCTGAAATGATCTACCTACAGTAAAAATTATATATATATATATATATATATATATATATATATATATATATATATATATATATACTGAGTATATTTTATACATAAAATATATGTTATCGTACCTTGCATAACTGAATAACCTTTATGGCACAATAACAGTTCAATACATTTATGGTCGCTACAGTATTTAGATTTAATAATATTCATGTGGGAAAAGGCTGACTCACATAAATAAGTAGAGCTGAATAATGCAGTCAAGGAGCTTTTGAATTCAGCCGAGTGAAAAATGACAGCTGTCCGATTAACTGCGATTTTAGTTCCCTCTCCTTTCTCTTTCTCAGATTGCTTTTCGGAAGGAAGTTAGTTTCATAGTTTTTATGAACAGTTCGAAAGTGCCTTTCCACATTTTCCTTCTTTGGAATAGCAATGATAGATTGACAGATCAGACAAACACACTTCGATTGTGACATTGTGAGAGAAAAAAATCCTCTTTCAATTCCACATTTAGCCCATGCCCTCCCAAAGCATTATTATTATTATTATTATTATAAATTGGAAGGCTAACTTGATCACAGCCGGAGTTTTGCAGTAGCTCGCGTGTTTGATCATGCCTGCAGGATGACCAGTGTGTGTTAGAAGAAAAGATATCTCAGATCTGGCCGCCCTGTATGTCAATCAAGAGGCAAATGCCATAGGGAGGATATATGATAGAGTAACGTTTAAAAAAAAAATGTTTTTGAATGCAACGCGATCTACCTGCTCTACCTTTGCGATCTACCGGTCGATTGCAATTGACGCATTGGGCACCCCGCCTTAAAGAAAGATGCTAAAAAATCAAAGATCTCTAAAGTATAAAATTAAAAATATCAAAAAACATTCCAAAGACAAAACAAAAATTTAGAAAATGCAAAACAAGTAAACTAAAAATTAAATAAACAAGTGAAACTGAAATATCCAAGAAAACGCAATCCAAAAATCAGCAAACCAAAGTCCCCATAAACAAAAAAAATCCCAAATTAGAAAATGATCAAAAGAAAAAAAAAAACCTAGGAAATCAAAACAAAACCTGACCTTCTTCTTCTTCCTTTTCATCTTTTTCTACTTTGAAAGTAGCACTTTGAGCTACTTTTTGTATGAAAATGTGCTATATAAATAAATGTTGTTGATGTTGTTACTTTTATGTGGAATTCATGTGCCTGATCAACCTTCAACTGTCTTCAAACACCTCGGTCTAGCACCTCTTTGCCAGTTAAGCCCATTTCCTTCAGATCTTCTTTTACTTTATCTATTTACCTTTACTTTGGCTTCCCTCACTTTCTCTTCCCCTGTACTTCCATTCCCATCATTCTTTTGCCCAAATATTCATTATCTCTCCTCATCATATCCATACCACTTCAACCTACTTTCCTGTACCTTCTTAGGTATCTCCCACTTTTGTTGTACCTCTCATTCATCGCAACATTCTGAATTCTGCCATATCTAACTTCTTCTTCTGCACTCACTTTACTGACCATGTCTCAGCTCTATACATCATTAGTGGTCTTACAACTGTCTTATAAACCTTACCTTTAACCATTGCTATAATACTTCAATCACCCAATATCTTCTTCCAATTGTTCCACCCACATGGCATTCTATGGGTTGTCTCTGCATTTAATTTTCCATCTTGGGCAACCACTGATCCTATATATGTAAATGTATGTACTATTTTCAATAGCTCTCCCTGAATCTGAATCCTGATTATCATTAAACCTCATATATTTTGTCTTCTTCCTATTTATCTTCAACCTTCTGTTTTCCAAAGCCCTTCTCCATTTTTCCAACTTTCTCTCCTCTTTCTCTTTTTTGATATTACACAATACAGTGCCATCAACACATAGCATGCACCGGGGGACTTGTCTTTTATCCCATGGTCCAACACATCAATAACCAGGTAAAAGAGGAAAAAACTTAAAGAAGATTCCTTGTGCAGACCTGCTCTATCTAGGATCTTGTCTGTTACCCTAACACTGTTTTTATCTCGAGTACTTCCTCCCAACAAAAATGGACCAAACAGTAAAATCCATCTATCATCTATCCAGTTTCTCAACTACCTAATTTCAAATCAGGGTTACAACATGTCAGTATTTATATTAGCAGCATTACATACAAAGCAGAAAGTGAACTTAGACAAGATGAATGCTAATCACAAAGCACACTCACAGTTTCATCCTTATTCAATAAAGGCCAGATGTCAGTCATTGTCCAACCCGCTATATCCTAAAGAAACACAGATAAGAAAGACTGTGCAACTTCTGCACCAACAGTGGCCAGGCAGTAATCTGAACAAAAGTCTCTGGAGCTGTGAGGCAGCAGTAGCACTCATGAAATAGATAGATAGATAGATAGATAGAATATATATTTTTTTAATATTATTGATGTAAAATGAATAATTAAAAAGAAAAATGCTTATGCTCTTCATTACTGAGGTGGAAATAATCAGGCTTACGACTGATTAAATTAGGATTACATTTTTGTTAGAGAAAATATGTTAAAACAATGGATGATATAAGTGGTGATTGAGCATGTGATGTAATATTTTCATGCTGACAGTCATGCATCTTTCTATGGTACAAATCTGTCTTCATTTTTTTGCTTTTAAGTGATCTGTTAATTAACCCCCAATGAGTAGAAATAATTAATGTTTGTCATTTCCATAGCAATAAGCAGGAAGGTCTATACTGAAACTTTTAGATGTTTTGGATGCCAATGTAATGGATAACAGCTGTGAAAAACAGAGGCTGCCCTTGAGCTGTACAGAAAAATTGAATGAACCGCAAAAGAACTGCTTTCATTTTAGGCTCTTGTTGGATTTTGCTCTCAACTTGATTGCAATTGTGAATCTGACCAGGCACCTCACTATATTGTATTTAAATACATTAGCAGTATGTCATTGTTTTTTTTTCTATTAATACAGGCATAGAAAATGGGTTAACTGTCTACAGTATGGTATGACACACACACGCACTCTCACCAAACCAAGTTGAAATATTCGGTCAGCCGAACCTGTATGTAATCTGAATATGAGCAGAAACCAGGGGATCTGGAAAAAACATAAACATGGGGAGGCATGGAGACTCTGCAAACACAGTGAATGGGCTGGAGTATGTACCAGGTCCATGACTCACTTTAGAACCATAGGACTTTTGTGGGCATGCAGAGTTCCCAAAAATTATTGTAAGCACATTTAATTCGGGAGACGATTAAGAAGCTTGAAACCATCGCTAATAACAAGCAAAGGACAGAATCCTGCAATAGCCAAATGAAAACAAGTAACTAGAAATCAAAGAAGAAAGATAAAAGTCACACTCAGAAAGAGATTGTATCCAGAGCATAAAATCCTACTGCTTAGGCCCTACTATGTCATAAGTCAACCATCAATAAGAATAATGAGTTTTTGTATCCACCAAGAAATTAATATAGTATGTAATTAACATCGTATTTATAGTGTCACTACCTGTGATGTCATTAGCATGATGATCACATGGAAGTGACCAATTCCAAGGCATTGTATAAACAAAAACAAGATGGTAATGAAAATCACATTATTAATTTCAAGACAAATAGTGACGATAATGCCAGAAATAGATTCCTCACATGCCAAAACCCCAAAATAGACAAAACATACATGTATATTAGATTAATACTAGCTGTGTTTCAGCCAGAGTTCTGAGTTCAGAGGCTGAGGTTCAGTTGTCTCATTTGTATCTATTTTGTTTCTTTTTAATAATAATTTTAAAAAAAAATCCACTGTGGATTATTTAGTTTTCATTTGTTGACGTGTATTCTGCTATGCTCCTTTGTTTTGTGGGTAGTTCATCAAGATGGTGCTTTCCTCAACAGTCCTTTGCAGTTCATTGAATGCACTTGTGATGGTGGTCATGGTGAGTTTTCATGTATCTGTTGTTTTCTAATTATTATGTATTACTGGATTTTTTGTGATCTTTCCTTTGTCATTATTACCACTCTATGGATTTTGTATTGGGACTTTGCTCCTTGGAGTTTATTTTTGTTTAACAGAGCTTTTAGTTAAAGTAAATCTTTTTATTTATAAAGTTTCTTCATTGCCCTCTTTGTCCCTAGCCAGGGTTTTTCTCCTTGTAGTAAGCATTTGGCCTGATAAAGCTAAGTAGTTAAAAATGATGCAGAAAATAAATGTATGCATTTATGCATTTTTTAGAAAATTGATCCAATTGGTTAAGAACTTCAGAAAATCAGAATTATGCAAACCAAAAAGAATGTTACGAGCAATATTACCAAACGTGTTGCCAACTATAACATTTAGCTCTTTTCTTGGGTTTCTCTTGAATTGTAAATTGTTTTTACTACCAATTGATCTTGACATTGAGGTATCAACACTTTTTTGTGAAATTGGTATGGTACATTGCAACATAAACAAGGTGATGTGATTTTATTTAGATTGGAGTGCTGCAAGTACAGTATTGTAATCAAAGCTAAAGTGACTCAACACTCATTCTCCTTTTTAAGATCAATGAACTGAGTTTGAAATAGGCTGGGAATTCTTGGCTTTACTGGGTTAGTGCTGGCGGCATTTGTTACTGTATGAAAATCTTGTCTTGTTGAGTATAACTTGTTCAAATCTTCTTATGCTGTGTTGGCCTAGCAAGACTGCCTATTAAAGTCATCATTTTGCACAATGTCATTCAGCTTGCCCTTCAGAACTACATATTGCTTTTACTGGTATATATCAATGTTATTCGATATTCCTTTATTTCATATCAATAACCACAATTTTCACACTAAAAAGGATTATTTGCATTCTTTGAGACACTGAAATGTAATTCAGTGATCGACTCAGGGCTTATTGTAGTGGATTTGACTGGTTAGAAAGGACTTAAGTTCTGAAATGGATTATAGCCTAACTAACAACAGCATCAAATTAAATTATGAGTTCAACCACAAGGCAAAGACGTACTTGCAATTGGTTTGCTGTTGGTTTATTTCAATGCTTCAACATCTTACCCTACTCCAAAATATTTTATGTAACATCACCATAAAGCATTGAGTTTAAATTTGTATAGCTTTTTTTTGCAATGTTATTATTTCACACCCTGTTCAGGTCCCCATGATCATGAACTGGATTAAGTGGGTTTGTTAATGATGGGCAACTTTTCCTATTTTTTCCTTTAAAATGATTAGCTTTTGGTTGTAAATGGTGTGTTTTAAGTTGTGTGACTTGTTCGTACAAAGACATGCATTTACTCCTGCATTAACTTTAGTCACATTTTCATTAAGGGAATCATTTGAAAACTCTGGAAATTCAGTAACTATTTCTTAATCTTACTTACCATAAACCCATTGACCTCTCAATAACATTGTTAGCCATTTCTACTCAATTTAACAGATTTAGATGCAGGCCTGAAACTCTTTCTTGAGACAGTACACTTGACATAAAATTTGTAATGGACACAACCACATACTATATA
Organism: Polypterus bichir lapradei; assembly: GCA_026402145.1. NCBI lineage: Eukaryota > Metazoa > Chordata > Cladistia > Polypteriformes > Polypteridae > Polypterus > Polypterus bichir. Next base: position 41,014,135 of record JANRMT010062792.1, read on the forward strand.
TCCAAAAGATTCATCCACAGTTGGATAGGTGTGATCTGGACAATCCCGGTGATTTTAAACCAGTGGTTCTGACACATTCTTCCCAATGCATAAAAATTGCTAACCTTACAAAGAAATGCTAGATAAATATATTGTAAAATGGCTGTAATAAGACAGCCATTTTAATATTTTGCTAAAACTAAACAAACTAAAAGCTTATGGGGTTTCAGCAGAATGTGTCAATTCTACCAGTCATGTTAATATGGTAGATTTAAATTTTAATGACATTGTATTTTGATTGAGGCAGCATGGGTATCTCAATAGGTAGTGCTCCTACTTCATAGTTCATGTGTATTGGGCTTCAATCCCAGCATGAGTGCTGTCTGTGTGGAGTCTCTTGTGTCAATGTGCATTTTTCCCCGGAGATGTTAATTCACTCTCAAACTTAAGTTAGGTTGATTAGTGACTAACTGCACAATGAGGGTATGTACTTGTGTGTACCCTGCAATGGACTGGCACTCTGTCCAGAGATGGTTCCTGTTTTGCACACAATGCTTCTAGGATAGACTCTGGCCATAGCAACCTTTAACTGGATGAATAATATCTGCTACTGGCTGAATAAAATGTAACACTATAACCAATGCCTAATAGTGAAGAACAAATTACATTTTCCTAGAGTAATGCATATCAAAATGTTAGGCATACTTGAAAGATTTTGAAAAAAAGTAGTCCATGATAATACCAGCAGCTACGTAATTGATTGCTCCCTTGGTGCCTTTTATTCCACTTAAAGTATTCACCAGCTACAATCAGTTTAGCGTCCAGTGCTGGGTTCATGGTAGGACTTAACTACATGCAGTCAACAGTGAAAAGTCAAGCAAGGCGCTTGGAGAGATTAATCCGGTTAAGCAGACAGACTGTCAGGAACGTCAGGAGTTATCCAACTTGCAGGCCGTCACTCTGGGAGTGTCTCCGAGAACTATGAATATCTAGTGAATGAGAGTGTTGTAGGGAAAACAGATGCTTGGTAGGAAAAAGATAGTTATCAACGTTAGGAACAGATACTTTTTTTCAAGTGAAGTAATGAAAGTTGTAGCCAAAAAAAGGCTGTGAAGTTATGTGAGATTATGAGGTATAAAGTGCAAAAGGCGTTATGACTGGCTGAAGTCTAAGAGCAGAGTGCTGCTTTAAAATGTGTTTTAATTTACAAAGGCAGCCCAGAATATGAAATAGAGAGTAACCAAAAAAAAAGGTATGTGGCATGGCATCTGTTTCTTCCATTTCAATAGAAAGATGGACTTTATGTTCACAGAAAACAATGAATTAAATGTGAAAGAAATTGTATTTATAGACACTAAGAATGTCTACTGCAATGATAACTGAGATTTTGCTCTTTTACATTAGAAATATTTACTCATTCATATATATTTGAATATGAAAAAATTTTTCTAGTGCCTATATTTTCTGTTTATGCAAGGCAATAGATAATTAATGTGTTTTTTTTTATGATATACTGTAGTAATAGTTGTTAACAGTTTTGCAACAGACCATAACATAACATTCTCAAACTCCTCTAATCTAATCAGCATAACTGATAAAAAAACATGGTGTCCTATATCATCCAGGTACTGTTGTTAAGCAAGCAAAATTATCTTAATGGAAAACATTCCATGTTAATTATGCATTTAAACGCAAAATATATTTTCCATGATGTGCTATACTGTATATAGTGTCAATTTTTTTTTATTTTTGACTTTTCCTTTTGTGCTTGGGGGCACAAAAATGTGCAGGTGGTTTACATTCACATAATGCTTATATCCAAGCAAATGAGAGTTCAAGTATACCACACATGCCCAGTTGGTTAGCACTGCTACACACATGGACTATGCAGACTTAGTGAAGGAGACATCGTTAGTTCAGGACTATTAATTGGTGTGTGTGTGTGTGTGTGGATCTCCAAGTGACATTGTTGTAACTAGTCAACATTACACATAAATGTTAATCCTTTTCTCTGTTTTAATATTGACATTCTGTTCAAGATATATAAACAAAAATGGAGCCGTAGCTTGCTTTGAAATGTTTGAGGTTAGGACAAATGTCCCTATACTGTACTTTTATACTTTAATACTGTACTAGCTGTAAAAGCCTTTGCTGTAAAAAGCCCGGGCTCCTAGAAACCATGGATTCTGGCACATCAATCACATCAGTTGAGTATCAGCGGCTCCTCGTCGGTTTTGTCTTACCGACATGCTTGCCTCAGTTGTCTATCAGCAGCTAAGCGAGTTTTTCTTTCCTCTCATTTTATAGATGTGCTCACCTCGCTTGTGTATCAGTGGCGGCGGTTTCACTTTGACAACAGAGTCACTTTCTTTGAGCTTCATGTTCTAGCCTAACACTTTTGCACCGACAGATAGACACACACACTTCTACATGTAGACGTTTATATATAAGATAAACTGGAATCTTTCATTGTTCATTGTGTCACCATTGCACTGTGCTGCTTATTGCTCCATGTAACCCTTCAAATGAGCTGGACTTTGCGTGACAGCTCTCTAGACTGGGCTAATGATTATTTTCTTTGTTTATGTTAATTTCCTAATATTTCTTTATTTAATCTTTGATTGTTGACCTTCTTTCTTAGTCATTATATTAGTTATATTCCATATTCTACTTCAATTTCAGTTTATTATTCAAGTATAGTTATTTTATTTTGAAGAATTTTATTTCTTAATGTTTTCCGTTATTCTTTTTGGATGTTTCTTGTTTAGTTTATTATTATTTAATTAGTAAATGTTTACATGCATCCTTCAAGCAAAATTTCTCAGTTGTGGAGTTTGACTTTATCCATCCCTCAGAATGTCACCATCTATGTGAAATAATAGTGTAAGCCCAGAAAACCACATGTGTCAACAAGCTGATGGACTCCTCACCCTGACACAGAAACTTTATTTTAATCAATTTACTAAAATTCTGTATACATATTCTAATGTATAGATTGAAATTTGATGTAAAAATTCTTACCTGAATTGAGTTATCTTCATAGCAAGACAAAGAAGCAGCTAACACAGAGCCCTGCACCTAGCAGAGAAATAAAAATGAACGGAGGAAAGAGGTGAAACTGACACAATAAATCAGCTTTATCAGTAATGACAGCAAACACAATGAGTTAATTTTATTCAGTATTGATGCTTCTTAGTGCTTGTGATGTATTATACATCACAAAGTTGCTGGTGCAGTCTGTACTATTTGACATGCTCTCTGAGCTTGAACACTTAAGCAGTCAGCTCTCAAATTGTACAGATATAAAAACAACTACATTATGAAGAAATCAAAGCACCATCAATACGTAATAAACAGTAATTGACTGACTTTCCTTCTGACTTTACCTTCTGACTAGGGACATCTACAACAATTCTGACTTTACTGCATTATTCAGCCTTGTTTTTGCACTATTTCAAAGCATTGAACATTTACAGTACAGTCTCATAAAAGTTGAGAAACAAGTTAACTGACTTGTTTAAAGATCATATGACGGAGCAGAATAAACATTTGATTTGACCTTGCAAGTGTCGGTGCATGTGGTTCTTTGTGAAGCTGATTGACTTAACATGTTTACTCATGAGTCACATCCACAAGGCCGGCCCACTGAAAACATATGCTGTACTGTATATTGTTACATAAATGTCACTTTTAATTTTGCTGTAGAAAAACATAGCATAAAAATAGATATATTTAAATATTATGTTTCTTCTGCATATACAGTATATCATTTGAATAATTGTGTTTTAAATTAAAAAATGCTGTAAAATTAATGCTAGTAACCAAATATCTGAAACAAATTTTATAGAACCTAATATTATTATTGTTTTATTTTAGTGTGAATTTAACCATAAATCCCTCATAATTATGGGGATATCAGAAAAAATTAATATCCTTTTATAGCTGAATTCCTGTCTGGCTATATCATTTTTCTGTTTGAATAGATGGCCAAGTGCAATAAGTGGTTTAAATTAAAATAAATAATATTCATTAGCAGATGAAAATAAACATTTGTATCAAATCATGCATATGTCTTAATTAGATACATTTCAAAAACTTACTATTTCAATTATAACACAAAACTGGATTATTCAAGTTATAACAAGTTAGAAATGTATGCATGGTGTAACATTCAGGTGCATTCGGTGACTAAGGTAACTGATATGAAAGCTGGAACATTTCATATTTTTTTATTTACTTCATCCAAGAGTCAGTTATTACGTTTTTGTTTATTAAATAGTTTTGTAACATAGTCATATTCAAAAGCATTAGTGATAACAGAATGCATTCACATGTATTAGTAGACTACATTAATTGCATGCTTTTTAACAGCACTTTACAATGGAGTTAAAAATGGAGCACAAAGAGGTGTGTGGTTGCTTAATAGTTTCTATATATAGCAGACAGCAGTTCAAGTAATGTGAAAATGGCAGCGACTGATGTGTGTTGGTGCTGGTGGGTCTGAGACTAACTGTTATTTAATTTTCTTATACATGAATTTTTTATATAATAGAATAGTATCCAATAATTAGCAATTGAAAAATATCTATTAATTCAAAATTACCAGTACTAGCATAAATCCTGTATCAATAGTTCCCTTTGAAAGGAGAAAAGGAACTTAAATAAGTTACCATGTAGGGGCTTAAGCAACTGGAGCCTCCCACCTTCCAATGTCGCTGTCCATTTTTAAATCCGTCTTAAGCTTATATCAGTTAGGGGAGCATTAATTAGTTCAAACGCCATTTAGCTGCAGATTGATAACTTTGGTTCTTAAATATAATAGTCTGCAGATGATATTGTTTAATCAATGCAGTCTTACTTAAGCTTACAAAACTGCATTCCACGTCCATTTTTTTCCCAGAGAAATTACTTTTCTTGTGCTCTTTTAGTTAACTTACCCAAAGCAGCAGGAGATAGGTGCTGCTGTGTGGGCTATTTGCATGCATGTGCACTCTCTGCCCGCCATTTGACTCACTTGCACTGGGCAACCAAGTAGCTGTCAGACAAGTAAATGAGGAAAATATATAAAATACACACGTTCAAGGAACTCTTCTCAAGGTGAAACTGAAACCGTAAAATAATTCCTAGTTGATATTGCACAGAACATTTCTCTGTTTTACGATGGACAAGTTGGCAAATTCACCAATGCTTTTCAATGGAAATTTTAAAACTTTGTTCAGCGTAAATTGTTTGAGATATCTAAACAAAAATGGAACTGTCTAAACAAATTTCCTGGAAGAATAAATGTACCACATCTCAACAAAATTGGTCCACGGAGGAGCCGAGTTGTTTAATGTGAACAGACTGACAGATGGACTGACATACAGACATGGGCTTTTGCAATAGGTACTTTGTACTTTATATGCGAACGCACCTAAATGTGAATGGTAGGACTAAAAATATTCATACCTCATGATCCAAGATCCGTGTTGAAGAAGAATTCAGTCTTATTGTTCTTCCTTCCAAGTAAAACCAATCAGAATTTTCCCCAGTTATACACAGACGAATGCTGTTGACCCTGGGTTCTCCTGCTATAGTGATGTTTGCAATATAAACTCCATGTGGACTGTTTTCTCTAATTGCAGCTATAATGTCAGAGCCTCCAAAACACAGGCTGGCTAGTGAAATAAATGGAATAAATTAATGTATTAAGATATGTTTCATTCATTACAGTACAGTCCTTCTAGTACTAATATCCTTTTCTCAATTTCTGATAAGGTTTGTGATGGCAATATACTTTTCTGGATAAACCAGGCAACCTTATCCCTCCCTAGTAACTTCTTTCAGCTCCTTCTGAAGAATTCCCAGCTGTTTCCAGGCCAGTCAAAAGATATCATCCTCCAAGCACATTCTTGGCCAGCCCTGCATTTTTTTCTAGTAGCCCATGCATGATACATCACCCATGTGAGTCAAAGTCTTCTCAGCTAGCTAATGTAAACCCAGGGAAGCAGTGCTTCTACTCCAAGGTCCTCTTTGAGCCCCTCACTCTATCTCATAGGGTGGGTACATAAACCCTGCACAGGATCTTCACTTCAGCAATGTATACTTGTGATCTCATTCATACAGTCACCACCCACAGCCAGTAACCAGAGGTGAATATGTTAATGTAAAGTGACTAGTAAATCTTTAGATGAAACTAGGCATAACTCCCACTTTGCCAAGGCAATCTTGGTGTTCATGCTAGTTTTAATTTACAGGGCAATACACAATAATACGCTGGTATCTTTCTCTCTTTGTTTTATAAAAAATAATAAAGTGCACTTTTTAACCGCATTAATTTTTTTTTATTCATGTGAAATGTGGAGGGGCAGCATTGTAGTGTAATCTAATAGCTCTAGGAGACTGGCCTTGAATCTCAGCCTGGCTGCTGGGCAGTCTTTAGGTTCTCTCTTTGCCTATGTTAGTTTTTCTCTGAGTTCACTGATGTTCCTCCCTTAGGAGATTCTTAATTTGTCATGTATGAATGTGCATGTGTATGTGATTATACCCTGTAATGGACTGGCACACTGTGCAGGCTTGATATCCTCTATTTGATCAATACGTCTGGCATAGATTCTGGTTCTGCACAATCTTGAATTTGATTAGGTGGTTTGACAATGGAAGGATAAAATGAAAAGGCAGCATCTTGGCTGCACAGGGTGCAAGTAGGAAACAAACCTGAAGAGGACAATGCCTCATATTATACACACATGCACTATCACTTATACCTGGCCAGTGTAGAATATGTAGTGTAGATCTCTATTGGAAGAAGCATATTCAGAAAATGGATGAATGTTGCACCAATGCAAAATGCATTTTAATTGTCTGTGTCCTTTAAAGAATCCCTGTTGTATAGCATTAATTGTATGTAATTGTACAATATTTATAGAAATTAATACAACTATGAAATTGGCCAGTAGTACCAATAGTTGAATACCTTCCTATGCTACCATAAAGCAATAGGCTCCTAACACCCTAAGATGCTGTCATGGAAAAAGCAGGTTCAAAAGAAGGATGAATGGCTAGCATACAGAAAATATATGTCTAAGCTACAATAGTGACTTAAAATGGATTTACTTTTTCTGTATGATAAACTACAGTGTTTGCTCTGACTGATGGAACCAATCATAATCAATCTCCAGTATCCAAAAGGTAAAAATGAAAGTATTACATTTTTTTTTTCAATTAAAGAAAGGCTACTGATGATTTTCTGAAAAGCTAGTAAATAAGGAATTTATTTGTGCCTTTAGATGCATTGCAATTGCCTGTACCTATTAGCTGTTATACTGCTGTTTACTTTTGTTGGATTCAATTCATAAGCTGTGCTACAGTAACTTTAAATCACCTTTTAAAATTTGTCTAATTAAAATAAATGACCTTTAAATAAAAACGTATTACCATAGAGTGGTAGTTTACCCTGAATAGAAAAATAAACGGTAATATTAGTAGAAAGATAAAACTGTTTTTTTTTTTTTCAGAATACATTATATATTAATTCAAACACTATTTTTGCCTGACCCTTCTTTTTCAGGTATCATGAAACTGAGATCAGATTGGTACAATATATGATGAGATTGGCCTAAATACTTCAGTAATGCAATACGCCTAGATCCTTAGAAAATGATAATAAAATATGGTGACTTTCTAGAGTTGACAGAAGAAACTGTCCCTCATCATCGTTTTTATGTTACTATTGTCCTTATGTCTTTGTTAACTTGTAAATTGAGGTATTTGTGGTTCTTAAATGAGAACATTTTCCATATAATTTAAAATATTTTTTTCTGTAATAGTAGCAGACTTCCGCAAATGCCTATACAATACACTGCATCCAGTATTTCTACAACCTCCACAGTTCAATTAATCTAAAATATAACATTCAAAAGTGACACACTACCTTTTCCAATGTGGTAGGATATACTTGCTGTCAGTTGGCACAGAAGGATCCTCCAAAGTCTTAGCATACTGTCGGGATTAATGTCAATGGAAGGATTTCTCTTTGTTCCTCTCAAAGGCAGGAATTTTAAAATCCCACAATCAAGGAAATGCAGTTTCATGTACTTTAAGTATTTTAAAATGGCTTTGTTGTGTGACAGCTTTCCTTCCTGTGTGCTAGGATAAAACCACCGTTGCAGATGTATGCGTTCACTGTCTGCTTTCTCCATAAGAAATGACTGCAGACAACTGTGTTTTGAACACTTATCCCATAATGCTCCTAAATCCTGCTTAAGAAAGCCTATTTACATTAGCACTGGCAGACTGGGAAACTTTGTGCTTTCTTATTGACACATGGCACACTTTGAACTATGATGTGTAAAGTGAAAAGAAATAACAGCATTTGGATTTTGAAGGATATTTCCTTAAATGGCATGGAAGAAGCTTAGCTAGAATTGCACCTTTTGTCTTATTTTACTTTTGGTGACTGGATGTACTTTTACATGCTATTCAGTTTCAGTTCCAGTCAACATTAAAATTAAATAAATAGATGTTCCTTTTCACATGAATGTCTTTCATAAACGGGACATTATTTATGCTGTCCAGCAACAGTACTATTATTTAGGAAACGTTTATGACAGTACTGGTGTGTGCTTGGGATGAGCACTACATAGTGCATTACATATAAAGTACAGCACAGTGCTGATATAAAACTGCTAGACACTCTTACTGCTTTTCCCAAGTTGTTCTATATCACTCTTCATTCATTTTTTGTGACTCCTGTGGAATGGCTTGAAACTCTTTTTCCTAAATGTCTCCATGAGGCACCTCAGCACTTACCTTTTATCTGTTATATTTTATTATATAATTTTCATTTGCCTTCTTTCCTTTACTGTGGTGCTCCATTCTACCGGGGGTACAGCAGTTGTAAGTTAAGGTACAGCTCTTTATATTTTTATATAAAGTATTTTTATAGAGTTTTTTGTCCAATGAAGCCAATAAGCGTCTAACAAGGAGCTTCATGTCTCCTTTCAAGAAATCACAGAAAACAGAGAACTTTCTCTGTGTTTCTCCTCACAGACGTCAAGAAATCCTTTTATTACAGACTTATGCAGCATAATAGTGAAAGCAAAGAGTAAGACAATAATACATATCATAAGAAAAGGAAAAGAAAAAAATGTAACATAATCATTAATTAATCCTTCCGCTCGTTTTCTTCATCAACTTATCTAGGACAGGATCACAGGGCAGCTGGAGCCTATCTCAGCAAATATTGGGTTCAAGGCAGGACACCACAACACTTGAATAGGGTGCCAGTCCATTGCAGGGTGAACATATGCACACTCCTCAGTGGCCAACATAGTATCACCAAATCACCAATTCACCTAAACTGCATGTCTTTACACTGTGGCAGGAAACCAATGAAGCTACATGGAGAACATGTAAACTCCATGCAGAGAGCGTGCAGCAAACAAACCACTGTGCAGCCCCTGATAATGATGATACTACTACTACTACTACTACTAATAATAATAATAATAATAATAACAATGTATACAAAAGAATAATATTTCAGAAACAAGTTTTTCATATGAGTGCAAAGCTTATTAAATACGCAGACCACAGTGATCATTGACTGTTGATTTTACCTCATTGCTGCCTTCATGCTAATAATATAAAATATTTTTGAAAAATTGACACTCCAAAACAGCAACTAAAGAATGGAGAGACAAATGCAAAGCAGGAAAATATATTCCCTGAAAAAGTGCTAATTTCATGTCTTTGTAAAAAGTATCTGTGTTCCACTTTTATTACTGCTGGTGAATGCACACTCAACAGTTTTCTCTTTGTTCATAATGAGGATTATTATTTCTGAAAAAATCTTCAAAATAGTCAGGAGAGGGTGAGATTTAAATCTAATTCTTAGCCCTTATTACGCCAGTTGAAGTCTTTTCAGATTGCTGTTTCTGTTTGAAACATTTTGTGATGAAAAATTATTATTTTGGACATCATTTAATGACTTTGTATAGTTTTCATAAATTTAAGAATGGTTTATTTTTAACTTTCCTATTTATAGTATTTTGTCTTTAGATGTACTTTATTCCAACAAAAATGCAACAATGGAGAGTGGTTTGCTCTCAATAACAAAGTGTCATGAATGTATCGCTAGTTTGGTGCATCATTAATATATATGTAGTATATATATATATATAAATATATATATATATATATATTTCTCTTCTGGTTCGTCCTGCTTCCCCTCAAAACCGGTCCCACCCACACGCAACCGACACGGCATTTCTCGATTAGCGTTTGCTTCCATGGGTGCACAGATAACTCAACCTCCTGGCCACGGACCATACTGATTTAAAATACACGGGCAAATTTATCACCAAATCTCTCCAATATACGCTAACACTTCTGCCTCTCCGGGATATGGACAGTTGTATGTTTTTGACACAGCGCAAGCGACTGAAGTATACGCTTACAAGATAAAGCAAACTCTGCATGCAGCGAAAATTTACTTCCCCAGCTAGATTCCATGCTCAGAACCATCAACCCCTTCACTAAATCATACAAACACATGCATAAAATCGCTCAGGCCAATCCAACAGCATCTGTACGAATGGTTTTCTAGGAAAACCCTGGGCAGGATTTACGACGATACAATGCCCCGATATGTCACATCGATGTTGCTGCGATTTTATTCGGAGAAGATGGTGAACCCCCTGCTGAAAGGGACATTTGCATCTATCCCAGAGGCAACTCCTGTAAACAGATTTACACGCTCAATATGAATTGCGATCCTATGGCTTACCCACTTTTATTCCCTTACGGAGACATTGGCTGGCAGAAACATTTAGAGCATGTCCCCGATAAACGAACCGCCAACCGAATCAGGCTTACTCAATGCCAATTTTACGAGTACAGATTATCAATGAGGAATACATTTAGTATTTTGCACTCCAGTGGCAAACTATTCCAACAGTACGTCGTGGATGCGTATGTTAAAATAGAGGGCATGCGTCTCAACTGTCTCCAATTATATCAGCAAGGTCTGCGCGTGGAACAATACAAAGGACTATTAGACGCACTGCAAGCAAAGGCTGAAAATAACAACGTACGTATAAGCAAAATGATCATATTACCGTCCACATTTCCAGGATATGAGGGGCCAAACAGGCCATAAATCATATATTTCTGTGTGTAATCTATTGGTTTACGTGTGAACACTATTGGTTTATGAATATTTACTATCGGTTTGCGTGCATACTTAATTTGTTTGCGTGCGTACAATACTGTTTTCATTCATACGAACTATATTGGTTCGTGTCCGTATATTATCGGTTTGTGCGTGAACTATATCCGTTTGTACGTGCATACCACTGGTTTGCATATGAACTATATTGATTTGCGTGTGTATATCACTGGTTCCAGTACGTTTGTTATTGGCTTGTGAGTGAACTGCGTTGATTTTCAGTTGAATGTTATCGGTTTGCGTATGAACTATATTGGCTTGCGTTCTGTGGCGGTCTAACAATGGATTTGCGTATGTACTATAGTGGTTTCATGCACGTCTTATACTGGTTTCATGTGGGTAAGCTGTCGATTTTGCGCTTGAGCTCTATTGGTTGTATGTGTGCACTATGTCGGTTTTGCCTATGAAACATATTGGTTATGCCTGCGCACCCTATCACAACTCTGTGTATGAACCATATTGGTTCTGCGTGTGAACTATATTGGTTGTTCACGTGATCTTCAGAAGAAATGGGCGGGGCAAGAAACAGGAACTCAAGGGCCGGTAGAGTCATGGAGTGTAAAGACAAGTGACTAGGAGACGCATCTGCGTTTAAACGGCACTATATATTTTTTCCGCACCATACGTTTGCGAAATGACTTGGTGGTAATTATTACTATTTAACAGAATCTACCCTTGAGTCTGTAATGAACACATTGATTTCTGAATTCCTTTCTCACCGTTTTCCATTCCTATTCTTACACCGCCATATGTTACGGCGGGCGTCAGCTAGTATATATATATATATAGTAGTATATATACAGTATATATACAGTATATATACAGTATGCTGTATTACTATGAAACCAAGCAAATAAACTGTCATTTTCAGATGTCTTAAAAGGCACATCTAAAAGATCACATCATTCCAGATGATTAACTGTCAAAGCACTCCTGCACTTTATGGGACCCAATAAGCAGGCCAGCCGCACAGAAGAAAGGAGCATGACACAGTGCCCTGTTACCAATGTCCAGGATGCATGCACAGCATATCTCACATTCCTTTCTCCTATACTGCATCTACATCTACAGGTTAAGTGTCAAGGTCTGGCCACATTCGTCTTCTGTGCCTCTTTACTCTTAGTATGTGTTTCATTCTACCATCTTTAAATTCCCCTGTTAAGAACTCCTCCAGCATTCCTGTAAATAAACTAGGAACAGGCAGGAAGTCATCAGTAAACTAAAAAGTGAAATGCATGGAGTACAGTACCTGTACAGATGATTGATTTAGGCAAGACAATCACGGCAAGTTTTTCCTTGCTCCAGCAGTCTCTTTCTCAACACTGGTATAACTTGGATTAACTACAATGTAATGGTGTAAACTGAACACTGCACTACTGACCTTTCACCCTTTTCTCTTAGATATGTCAACTCCAGAGATTACTGATATAATTAGAGTCCTTCTTACTATGTACTAACATAATGGATTAGAGGATTATGGTTATATGTAGATGAAATCCCTATCCATATCTGGTGGAGCTGCACTCTGTATGTTGTCCCTGAGTTAAAAAACTCAATTGTTTTTTCTTTACCTGTGTAGGGAAGTATGATAAGCTGCCTGCTGGAGATGCCTAGGTGTATCGATCGCATGGAGCAAACAAAACTCACAGATGTAATTAATTTAAAAATATGTGAACAATAACTTTTCACTCTTTTTTATTTTTTAAATACATTAAATCCAAAATACACTATTTTCAAATGCACTTTCAGAAACTGCTTCCACTATCGGCTGTTTATATGAATGTTATTGGCGAGCATAGTAAACTGAGCCACATTCTTCAGAAGATACTAGTGAAGCTTGATCATTAAAAGTTACATCTGTCTTAACAAAAATGAATATCCATAAAATTTCATTTTTTTTGATTATCAACTATCAGAAGGGACCCTACTCCTCCGGACCCTTGAGCAAAGCCCTTAACCTCAAAATTGTACCAGGGCACTCTACAATGGCTGACTCTGAGCTCTGACCCCCAAAGGTCATGCAAAATGAAAATATACCCTTGGGGATAAATAAAGCATATCAAAATCAAAAAGCCATGGTCTTATAAGTTTATTTATATTTAAATACCTTCTTTTGGATTTTGCAACAACTCAGCAATCAATGTATGTATATACATGTATACAGAGCTTTTCTGACACTCAAGGTGCTTTCCATCGTGAGTGGGGAAACACTTCACCCACCAACTAATGGTAGCATCTGCCTGGATGCAACAGGAGCCATTTTTGTGCCAGTATTCTCACCACACCTTAGCTGCTAGGTGGTAAAGGGGTGATAGCCAGTTAGAGACAGGGGGTGATTAAAGAGTCAATTTAGCCAGGCCATTGGGATACACCCTGCTCTTTATGAAGGATGCCCAGGAATCTTTTATAATCACAGATAGTCAGGAGCTCAGTTTTACATCTCATTTGAAGGTCATCACCATTTTTATAGCACAGTGTCACTGTCACTGCACTGAGATCTACATACGGATCACAGGGTAAGTGTCCCCTGCTGGCCTCACCAACATCTCTTCCAGCAGCAACCCAAGCAGTCTCCCATCCAAATACTGGCCAGGCCCAAACACGCTTAGCTTCTGGTGGATAACCTCCTTTGACGTACATGTGGTATGTCTGCTTGACAACTAATATGTGCAGAAAAGTGAGTTATTTTGTGTAAAAAACAAAAAAAAAGATATGCAGGTTAGGTGAATTGGCGATCCTAAATTGGCTGTAGTGTGTGGTTGGGGTGTATGTGTGTGTTTGTTCTGAGATTGACTGGTGCCCTGTCCAGGGTTTGTTCCTGCCTTGTCCCCTATGCTAGCTGGGATGGGATCTAGCAGACCCCTGAGACCCTGTTCAGGACTAAGCGGGTTAGCAATTGAAATAACTTAAAAGTATAGCCTTCTTAAAAGTATTGCCTTCTGGAGACATTGCAGGACCAGACTTACTGTGTCATTTTAAAACCTTCCTATTTTTCTGAGCCCACCTTTATCATTACAGGACTTAGATCAATTCCATTTATAATTATTAAGCCTGCTTCTACTTATAATCCCAGCATATTATACAATATTTACCAAAAAAGTGTGATAAAAATAAGTGCAACATAAACACAAAACATAATGTTCAAGTATAATCCAAATGTGCATGAAAATAACAAATATATTTACAGCATGTGTATGGTCCTAGGGCAGTGCCACATTCAAAATACAATGGCAAATTACAACATTTAATTGTGAAGATAAAATGTCTGAAAACAGGTCTGTCATATGAGATGATGCATCCAGTCCTAGGCAGAATGAGCACCATCACAGGCACTAAAAAGAGAAAGCAAGCTATAAGGTGCTCAGGGATCCATCCATGCCTTGTCTTAGAATCTGCTGATTACCATACCCTGCTGTCATTGAATAAAGAATATCTGTCTGAACTTCTCCAGCTTTTAAATGTCATTTCTACTTGTCTCTACTGCGGTGGATTGGCACCCTGCCTGGGGTTTGTTTCCTGCATGGGCCCTGTGTTGGCTGGGTTTGGCTCCAGCAGACCCCCGTGACCCTGTAGTTAGGATATGGCAGGTTGGATAATGGATGGATGGACTCGCCTCTAAGCTGGGTAACAGAGTAAGTGTTTCTGTTGCCAGAGGGATTTGGACTTGAACACCTCTTAAAATGTATTTTATGATGGTTTCAGCTACTTACTGTATTTGGCTTCTTTGTTATGGTAAGATAGTGGTCAAGCAAATCAGGTGTGTCACTCAGTACAAGCCACAAACTACTGTACTTAGGAATTTAAACTTGTTTCTGAGCCTGGCGCCTATGAGAAGAGTTTGGGACTGGGTTATTTAGAATCTTTATTTATGAGATAGACTTTACATCAGCAGCATTTGAAGGTTTTCTGTTCAATTCGGGATTAGTCATTTGGACATATGGAATTATTTACAAAGAATTTAAGTAATCTATATTATTACTTGCTTAATAATATTTTTTTAAACTTCACACATATTTTCCATAATGTTGTAAATAAAAAAGTCATGTTTAAAACCTTGACACACACTGTGTGTCATAAAAAACATTGTACATCTTTTTAAGTTGATTTGAAGCAGGGGTGTCCAACTCCAGTCCTGGTGGACCATAGTGGCTGCAGGTTTTCATTCTAACCATCTTCTTAATTAGTGAGCCATCTTTGCTGCTGATTAGCTTGTTTTGCCTTCGTTTTAATTGAAGTGACTCAGACCCCTTAGTTGTTTCTTTTTCCTTAATGAGCTGCCAAACAATAATGAGACACAAAACAAGCCACTACATGACCAGCTAACCTGAAAATAAAGAAAGATGAAGGTCTCGGTCATGTTGATCTGCTCAGGTCACCAAAACATCTTGACGGTGTCCTTAGAAAAAGGAGAAAATAAACAACCTGCTGTGGCAGAATGAGAGCAGCAACAAATCATATTTTCCAATAACAGCTTTAATTAACAGCAAGAACTGGCTTCTCATTAAGAAACTGGTTGGAGTGAAATTGGCTGGAGTTTGACATTCCTATTTAACGGGTCATCCGTTGGCTCGTTTCATATCTCCTTTCTGTTTGGCTGCCATTTAATGAAGAAACGTATCAATTCAGAGGACTGAATCCTTAAAAAAAGGGCATTTACAATGAAGGGAAAAGGAGTTAATTAGTGAAAACTGCTCACTGATTAGGAAAAGGGGTAGAATGAAAACCTGCAGCCACTGTGTTGGACACCCCTGATTTGAAGTCATGTAAAGTGAGAATGATATGCTTAAAGAGTTTTACTCTTACCAGTAATTAATTTACTATAGACAAGATATATAACTTAGAAAACAAAGATAAGCTGTTAATAGTTATTTCTAATGCATTCCTAAATTAATGCATTACTTGTGTAAAGAGTCTTCCATAATGTAAAAGAACAGTCAATGGAGTATTTAAAGGACAAGAGAGAAACAGACTGTTTGATGAGTGTGGAAGCAGGTTAGTGGCTAATCCCCTCTGTTAGACACATGAAAGACCCATATAGAAAAGGCAAATCAGGACAGTCAAATGTTAACTCTTTCATTTTGTTTCTCCTTCTTTTACTTCCCTCTATGCATGTTTCTATACGTGTTGTGTCTTCTATCCGAAGGTAACAGGAGAATAATGCAGGAGTGTCTTTTAGAGGAACTTTATTACATACAAGTCTGCTGTACATTCTCAAGTGACAATGATTATGGGTTTTACAAAGTCAATGTCAGCATCACACACAACCCATTGTTTTACTGCCCCTTTTTTAAGGCACAACCACATCCACATACCCAGCAGTCTTGGCAGCTCAACCACAACAAGTTATAAATTATAGTACAATACATAACGACAACATAACAGGACCTTATTTTGGAATCATATTTCATTTGGAATGAATTTGTCCTAGTTCTGTTTTTGTTAAGGACATCTCTCATCACGACACCACCACAAATTAGACCAACACTTGCCAAAAGAAATGCTTTTGGATGAGTGTGAGGACGTGCTTTGGAAGATCCCAGTTTATATTGAGTAAATGTGCAGATAAAGGGTTTGGTAGTCTAATATTTTGAAATTTTCAAAAAATGTTTTATGGATTAAGTGTATATATTGATAAGGGTATTGATAATCTGATGGAGTCTATTACTAATTTTAGAAGAAACCCTTTAAGAAGAAAATTAAAAGAGTTGAAGGAACAGGTAATGGATACTGTGTTGAGTGGGACAGCATGCCATACGACGCGCAGGCTCAATCAGGGTTACCAAATAAATCACTCTGTATCCAAGGGCAGTTGACTTTAAACTAAAAAATTGCCTTTACAATGCCTAACAATGCCATCAATGACTAACTGACTCATTTAATTTTGCTCATATTGCAAAAAAAAAAAACAATGTATGCCAGCAAATTGTACCGAAGCTTGTGATATGTGAAGTGCTGTGGTGTCTTGCCACTTAAAAGCTCTCCTTCTGGTTTTGTTGAGCTGCACGTTGTGTTGTATAGTGTCCACTATCTAGGGTCATACACTGTACTGTAGACTTTCAGTTTTATGTCTGGTAGGTTCTTAATGAAATAATGCAACTGACAACTTGAACTAGAAAAATAGCACTGCAACACAAAGGAAAAAAACAATAGGCAGTCATTAGCATTTGTTAGATATCTAATACTTTTTTATTAACCAATCAGAGTGAGAAAATAACTTAGTGGGTTTTCTATATAGTTGTCTGCCATTGCTGGTAACGAATAGGTCACCTACAAATAACAAAGGATCACTCACTTTGTAACTGTCTTACCTGGGACAAGACCCAAATAACATTACATAAGCTTCTTAATATTCATTTTAAACACCCAGTGTAAAATTACCAAATTTGCTGTTGTAACTCTGTAACACATTCAACTTGTAAAGAGAACTGAAAAATTAAGTTGAGTTACTGTTCATATCCACTAGATGTCAGTATTTCTCAAAATTTGAAACACTATGCAGCTGATAATGTGTAAACGTGCCAAGATTCCTGGACTAATGTTGGAAAATGAAACTTATCTGTCGCTACACTGGATTCTCTCAGAAAAGAAAGGTACTAATTTAAAATGCCATAGCACTTTATTTTTATAAATTTGTTTATTGGTGAAAAACACCACAAGCCTGTATTAGCTGAATTACCTGACCAAAACAATGTCCTCTGAGATGAATATATTGCATAGCAGGAGACAAATAGGAAAACCAGCAAATTGTGTGCCGTAATGTCACTGTGGTATATCTGAAATATGTTTTTCTGATTTATTCAAATAGAACATTGTTTGTTTCCTTCTAGGGACTCTTTAGTTAATTAAAAGTAAAAATAATTAAAAGTAAAACTTTACTGGTCCACAGTGTATCTATTCCCTTTTCTACGAGTGTTATGATGTTCTGGTTTGGTGCATATTTTAAAATAAGTTTAATCTCTTCTCTACTACAAAATACTATTATTTTATAATCAAAACTGAATTTACACCCATTTATCACTTTTACAACATCACTTTATTCCCATTACAGGATTGCAGCCAACCAGAGCATCAATTCCAAGGCAGGAAGAAACTTGAAATAAGATTTCCATTCAATACAGGGAACACATAAGTACCCATTCACACCAGACTGATTCACATTCACCTATTAACCTAACACACATTTTTATCATACCATACCTTACTGTTTTTAAAGAAAACAGAGTCCCAGGAGATAACCCTTTGGGACAAGGAGAGAATGTGCAGTCTCTTAGTATCTAGTCCAAGGAATGATTTCCAGCTTCCTGGAGCAGTGAGGCAGCAGTGCTATATGACCTGTGCTATATCTAGAGGTTTTATCATCAGTGTTGTTGTTCCAGGACAGTCATTCCCCTTCAATCAACAACAACAACATTTATTTATATAGCACATTTTCATACAAATAATGTAGCTCAAAGTGCTTTACATGATGAAGAAAAGAGAAATAAAAGACAAAGTAAGAATTAGAATAAGACAACACTAATTAGAGTAGAATAAGAGTAAAGTCCGATGGCCAGGGAGGACAGAAAAAACAAAAAAAACTCCAGACGGCTGGAGAGAAAAAGAAATAAAATCTGCAGAGGTTCCAGGCCACAGGACCGCCAAGCCCCCTCTGGGCATTCTACCTAATATAAATGATCAGTCCTCTTTGTATTTAGGGTTCTCATGGAAGGACTTGATGATGATGGTCATGTAGACTTCTGACTTTTAATCCATCAATGTAGGAACATCATGATGCTTTGATTAGGTGGTGGTGGAACACAGAAAACTGGGAAAAGAAACAGAAGAGAGAGTAGGGGTCAATATGGATTTTAGAGCCACCATGAATAGTTATTATAATGAAATGAATATACAGAGTATTAGGATTAAATTAAAGTGAAGTTATGAGAAGGCCATGTTAAACTAATTAGTTTTTAGCAGTGTTTTTAAAGTGCTCAACTGTATTAGCCTGGCGAATTTCTATTGGCAGGCTATTCCAGATTTTAGGTGCATAACAGCAGAAGGCTGCCTCACCACTTCTTTTAAGTTTTGCTCTTGGAATTCTAAGAAGACACTCAATTGAGGATCTAAGGTTATGATTTGGAATATAAGATGTCAGACATTCCGATATATAAGATGGGGCGAGATTATTTAAGGCTTTATAAACCATAAGCAGTATTTTAAAGTTAATTCTGAATGACACAGGTAACCAGTGTAGTGACATCAAAACTGGAGAAATGTGCTCGGACAATCAATCAGCTTTAAACATAGCCTCTGACATCATAAAGGAGAGATTTATGCTCAGAGGCAGATGATGTCACATTTTTTAATAGATTAAACAAGATTCAGATGATGACAGCTTTGTTACTGTATGTGCGAGATTTGAAGATTTTTTTGTTTTTGCAAATGAAAAAGGGAGGGGACTTTTTTAATTCAAATGGAGATTTTGTATACTTTTTGGTGCACTTCCTGGTTTATTTGTCTTGTTCTAGGCCGGTTAGAGAGTGCCTCTTCAGCTATCCACTGGTAACTTGCACATTCTGCAGTGGTTCATTCCACTGAGTTTGCTCTGCAGATCTGCCACCCTTATAACATGCCTTAATTTGAACCCTTTCAAAGTATGACAGCTTCTGTATCTGTGTTCTTGTCAACTTTCTATCTATTTATTGAAGGGAAAAAGATGTGCAATATTCATTAATCAGCTACAGATTTATTTGACCTGCAGGCCTCTATGCATGCTTTTATAAGTGTTGTGTCTTCTACCTTGAAGGTATCAGAAGAATAATGCAGGAACATCTTTTAGATGGTTTTTATGAGATACAAGTCTGCTGTACATTCTATAGTGACAATGATTATGGCTTTTACAAAATCAATGTCAGCATCACACACACCCCATTCAGTAGTGGGATTTGAACACACAACCTCAGGTTTTGAAATCCAAAGCCTTAACCAGTACACCACACTGCCTGCCTGGTCACTTACAAATATCCCTGAGCATTCTGCATCTCAAATTTAGTGGGCATCAGTTGATACCATTATGGTGCTGTCATTTCCATTCTCAACAGTGCGTATTTAAGGGAAATGGATCGTACACAGAGGGCATCATTATTGTGTATTATTCTGTATAGAATAGTTTGTCTTTCAATTCAGAGACTAATACCGTATAATCTTAAATATGTTCTGTGGATTGTATACCAGGAATCAGTGCATTTATGACATACAGTAGTACAGGTTTGATTACAGGACTAGTAAAAAAAGGTCTAGGAAGTGGCTGTAAAGGAATCGAAGACTTAATCACAAGTATGGCAAAGCATAATCTATTTAGATGACATGCCGTAGTCGATTAAATCATCTGAACTGTAGCTGAAATCCAGTATAAGACACTTCTTGCTACATCACCCTGCCACACAACCAATTAAATATCTGACAGTTCTAAAAAGCTTATTGTCATTGATATTTTTAAAATGATAGCTTGCTTATTCTTCAGAATTTTGGAAGTACCGAACACTTCTATGTGAAAAGGAAACTGGTTTTAAAATTGTGCACTTGTGAAATTTAAAGGAGGTATTATTTTCAAAATGGTTGGCACAAAGGTCTAATGGTTAATACTGCTGCCGCCCAGCTCTACTGACTTATCTGAAATACATTGGCATGGATTTACTGATTGTGAATGTGTGTGCAGTTGTTATCCTCGATATTTTGAATCAGTAAATGTCTATTAAGCCAGTGTAAGACAGTGTGAATGTGTATTTAAGTGATAAACTGAGCTGCTTACTGCCTTGCTCTTGATACTGCCTGTTTGGGCTCCAGCTCCCTATGGCCCTGTAATGCAGTGTTCTCAGATTCAATCCTGTCATGTTGGTTTTTCTCCCAAGCAATAAAATAGTCAGTCAGTCAGTCATTGTCCAACCTGCTGTATCCTAACACAGGGTCATGGGGGTCTGCTGGAGCCAATCCCAGCTAGCACAGGGCGCAAGGCAGGAACAAATCCCCGGGCAGGGCGCCAGCCCACTGCAGGACACACACAGACACCAAGCACACACTAGGGACAATTTAGGATCACCAATGCACCTAACCTGCATGTCTTATATTCAGGTATAAATTCCTGAATGCCACTGGTTTCTTAGTTTAATTAAAATGATTTATTTTGTTATTTCTACATTTAATGTGCTAATACATAACTTATCTCTCAGATTTTTACTTTATCCACAGGGTATTGTTAAATCTCTAAAGCACTCAGTATGTGTTAACATTTCACTCTTATTTCTAATGTCTTAGATTAAAGTAGTCATTTGAAGATTAGAGACACCAATGTGAATAAAAGGTTTCCCTTTTCCACCACCAAAAAAGATGTGTATTAGAAATTAATGTCCAACCTTTTAGTAATAGGATATTAAAAAAGAGAACAAAACATTTAAGGTGGAGTGGAGGCTCTGAGGCTAGGGATCTACACTGGTAATCAGGAGGTTGCCGGTTTGAATCCTGTAAATGCCAAAAGGGACTCTGCTCTGTTGGGCCCTTGAGCAAGGCCCTTAACCTGCAATTGCTGAGCGCTTTGAGTAGTGAGAAAGTGCTATATAAATGCAAAGAAGTAATATTATTTCTCATGAGATTACACCCATCATCAAGAATACAGTACTAAGGACTTTTTCCTTTTCCCTAATAAATAGTTTGAAGAAGTGATTGAGCCTGAAAGAGCCATATAGAGTAGATAACTTTCATATGATAAAGTTAGATTATTGAACCCTTTTAATCTGTAGTGATTACCTGTTACAGTGTGGCCTGACACACTGTGTCAGTATGAAATGCAGCCACTGCTGCAGTGCTGATTAGTATATTAACAGCCAGTTGAAATACAAGTCATGTCTTCAAAGTATCAGGATAACAAACGGTTTGATGGGAAGTTTTGTAAAATGCCTTATATTCTCATTACCATGTATTTTTATATACACCATACCATGCCTATAAAAAGAATTCACCCCTTTGGAATTTTTCACATATTATTGTTATACAACATTGAAATACAGTGGGTTTAATTTGGCTTTTTTGATATTTAATGTGAAAAAAGATCTCTGCAAAGTGGTGTAAATGAATTACAAATGTACAACATAAATAACTGGTCAGATAAGTTTTCACTCTCTTCAGATCATTGTTTAATAGATCATGCACCTTTAGCAGCCCTGGCAGCCTTAAATCTGTGTTTTCAGTGTCCATCAACTTTGTCATTGTAAATAAAACTCAGCACAAATATAAAGGGTTGCGGTAGCCTCAGGCAAACCCTATATGTGAAAGAACAAAATAATAAAAACAAATTAACGTGTATTGTGCATAACATCTTCACGGATGTGAGTCTGTTATTACACTGTAGAAAGATGGCACTTGTGTGGTGGTTATAAAATTGATGAGGTGGAAGGGGCAGATCCAGTTGTCCCAGAATCAGAAGTGATGTCACATCCCCTCGATCTGCAGAGGTAAAGAGAGGTGAGGTGAAGTGAGGCATTCCATCCATGGCTCAGGGTGGAATTACAAGTCCATGAGCTCAGAAGTTGTCCTCCAGGCATGCACGAGTGACAACATCTGGAGAGTGCAATTTTGCTTTATTCTTCTTTATAAAACTGCTCAAGCTCTGTTAGGCAGCATGGAGTTTGTGAGTGAACAGTCCTTTTTAAGTCCATCCATAAATTCTTAATTTAATTGAGATCTGGACTCTGACTTGGCCACTTCAGAATATTATCATTTATTATTTTAACGTCATTACTGTGTATCTTTGGCTTTGTGCTTGCAGTAGTCGCTTGAAAACAAATCTCTGAAGGCACAGATTTTTTGCATACCATATCAGATAGGATTTCCCTATATTTTTCTGCATTTCTGTTACCCTATACCCTCACAAACCTTTCAGGGCCTATTGCAGAGAAGCATCCCCACAGCGTGATGCTGCCACCAGCATACTTTACGGTGGGGATGGTATGTGTTTGATAATGTGCAGTGTTTGAGTTTTGTCAAACATGGCATTTAGTGTGATGACCAAGAAACTCAGTTTTAGTCATATTAGACCATGGAACCAGCCAGAGTAGCCAGAGTTCAAAATGGCATGAATGTTTAATGAAATACTGTGATCTGTGAGACTGATATATAGTACATACTGTATATTTAGCATGCATGCATGTATACAGTGCATACAATTCTGCAGTAAACTGTATATGACTCAGTAAAAGTTGAATACACTTAACCTGTCAGCTGTGAGTGTGAAAAAGAGCCAAAAATATTTGTGATTAGAGCAGATGCAGTGTGCAGCAGATAATTAAATGGAGAAGGGAGACTAATCCGTGTATGGCATTCAAATAGCTCAGTGAATATCCCAAATAAGTAGGAGTACAGCCTTATTCACATGTAGTATTGGTCAGTGGAAAGAGTGTAGGATTACTTTTAAGGATCAAGGAGTGTCATGAGCATAAATAAGGAATTTCTGGGGCCTCATTGTCTCAGATGCCAGGCAATGTAGATGGGCATTGTGAGGCCAACTCTGTGCTAAGAGAAATGCCTCTGACCCCTGTGAAAGATGGATATACAATGGTCAAAGAGCCCACTAAAGAACTACATGACAACTGTATTGTTCCTTGGGACACTTTGGCTGTATGCGCATAATTATGTTATAATTTATTAAAGTATTATATTACACACTTTATTTTAAAGCAAGTTACATATACAGTATCCTTTGCTTTGCACCATATTTCTCTTGTCTTAATATGTTTGCAGTGGTTAATCATAAGTGATATGTTCAGGTTCATATACAGTATAATAAGTCAATTCAAAAAGAACATATTCCCAGGGAGCGTGTGTCCCCTGTTAAATACAAGATTCTTCCAGCTGACATCCCATGTCTCCCATGTACCTTCTAGCAAACGTTCTTTTTTTTACCAACATTTTTTTACTTTGCCTATAAAGCTGTGACTGGTGAAGCAATTGGGCAACCGTTTCTGTATGCACAGTACTCTTTAATCTCAGCCACTGTAGTTTGTAAATGTAAGTTATCATATCTCTTTGTGGACTCCCTCACTTTTCTTCTTGCATGATCTATAAGCATTTGTGGATGGCCTGCTCTAGGCAGATTTGCAGCTATGCCATACTCGTTCCATTTCTTAATGATTGATTTAACTGGAATCCATGGAATATTCAGCAACTTGGAAATTTTCTTGCCTCCATTTTCTGACATGATTTTCAGTCACTTTTTTTTTTTTTTTACAGTATAGAGTTCCTTGGAATGTTCTTTTGTGTTCATTGTGTATGTTAGGCCACCATACTGACTCACCACAAGTTGGACCTTTCACATACAGGTGCATTTATACTGCAATCAACTGGGACCCCTTGACGACAAACAGGAGATCTCTACTTAATTAATCATGTGACTTCTAAAACCAATTGGCCGCACAGGTGATAGCTTAGGTGTGTCATATTAAAAGAGTGAATACTTATGCGATCAATTACTTTTGTTTTATATTTGTATTAATTTAGACCATTTTGCAGAGACCTGTTTTCACTTTGACATTAAAGAGACTTTCTGTTGATCAGTGTCAAAAAAGCCAACGTAAATCTGCTGTGACTCAATGTTTTATAATAATAAAATGAATACTTTTTATAGGCATTGTGTCAATATTTTTTGCAAAATATTAGCAGGCATGTTTACTTATAGATATTGTGGGACTTATTACCTTAGAATGCTTCTAGTCAGCTTAACTATTTTGCAAGAAAACACCACCAACACTAGTTAAATGAAGAAGAACTAGCAATCTTTACTCAAAAATAACAGTTCCAAAAATTGTTAATAAACGTATGATTTCAACCTTTGTTTTACTGTCATAAACATACTGGTGAAATTTAGAAAGCATGTTTTGTGAAGCTGTCAGTTTTGTCACATTTAAGTGGCCATATTTGACAAATTTTTAGGTTTTGTTTTATATTTTATCAGAGGTAAATCTGGATATAATTGGAAGTTGTGTGAGGAGACTTTGTTATACAATTACGGTAGCAACTTTTCTGTGCAACCAAGTATCTGAGTCAAATGAAAGCATACCATAATTATGAAATTGCTTTAATTTAAAATAATACTCATCTTATCCGTTAAATTCCTAGTTGAAAGGCCTGATGAGAGGTTGTAATTTCTTAGATGAAAATCTAAAACAATTCTCTGAAATTTCCTAGATCATTAAATGTGCAAACCAATCATTTAAATTGCTGTGTAAAGCACAAATAAGGTAACAGTTTTCTTTTATTATATATATTGATGTTCACATAAAAGGACTAGCCATGAAGTTACAGTATGTTAGCTTTGGTGTGCTTGTTTTTCATGCTTGCCACCATCTTGGAGTCTTGTGCCATTAGGACACTATGTGTTACTTGGTACGTAATGTATGCATTTTGTGAAGTGTGACAGCATCGCTATGTGTTTTCAAGCCTGTATAAACTTTATAGAAATATAAATTAAAGGCTCAGAGGACTTCAGATGCAATTGCATGATAAGAAAATATTTGTATTTGATATGCTGTCTTTAGCTTGGCAATCAGTCTCCTGCCTTACCATGGTTTGATGCTTTGATCTTGGTTGTGTGTGACTTCCTTTCTATAATGCCTCTTAAATCTCTGTCACTTGATTTAATTAAAGTGGTCTGTTGCAACTTACATGAAAAAATCCCAATAGTCATGGCATCATCTTTTTTTTAGTTGGCCATTCTTGGTATTTTTTTATCTCTTGAATGGATCTTTATTTTTTTAGTACATTATAAATAAATAAATAAATAAATAAATAAATAAAGCGAACACAACACTTGAACAATGGTGATCATCTTAAGATTTTCATCTAGCGAAAGTTACTACAACATTAAATACTAAGGATTTTTTTTCCACAACTCTCAAGGTGTTGAGGTTCAAACTGTCATTACCTGGGATGATATATAAATGTTATTGACACTGGAAATTACCCGGTCATCCTGATACACATGAACATGTGAATGCCATTAAATTCCTGGCATGAGCACTATCCTGGCATGAGCACTATCCCTGATTGTGTGTTTAAAAGCGACTCCTGAGATACAGGAGCCTTAGACTTGTAGAACAAGAATCTCAGAGAACGAGGACCAGTAAAACATGTTCTCTTAGATGACTTAACAATACTTAAGAAGCGTTAAACAAGTGATTAACAATCAAGTCTCTCACATATGGCAAATTGATGTTACTGCATTTCAACAGTAAATTTGTCTGCTTGTGGTCTACTAATTATTGAGATATACTACATGCTGAGCATCACGTAATGGTGCTGCAACACATTACTCTATCCTAAGCTGTTGTGTAGAATAAATACAATACTATTTATCCATCCATCCTTTTTATGACATTATGACATGTTAATAATAGAATAACTGAGTTTCTTACTGTTCCCCATATGATCCTACCAGAAAGTATGAGTGGTGTGTGCTGTGGCAAGTCAAATTTAACAAAACTAAATTCAATTCAACCCCCACCCATGAGAAAGAGAGGAAGTCCAAAAGCCAGAGTAAACGTATTGAGAATAGTAAAGACAGAAAGGACTCCTTCTATCCAATTTAAATGCTTATTCTAAAATGTTATTGATTAGATCCTGCCAGGTTTTAAAAAAGTTTTAAACAGATCCTCTAAGTGAGAATTTGATTTTTTCCAATTACAAATAGTATATAACATCAGTTACCCACTGACTTAAAAGAGTTTGGCTAGGATTCTTCCATTTGAGCAAGACAAGTCTACGTGGCAGCAGTGTAGTAAAGGCGATTACTGTTTGTTTGTCCTTCTCCACTTTAAGCTCATCTGGAAGAACACCAAACACAGCTGTTAGTGGATTAGGAGGGATTGTGACACCCAGGCTGTCTGATAGGCATTTAGAGATTTTGGTCCAGAATGATGTTAATTTGGTCCATGCCCAAAACATGTGGCCTAGTGAAGCTGGAGCTCGATATGTATTTCTACTTCCACTAAATAAACACCATGCACAGTCTATGTATGAGTGTGTGGGTCAACATGAAACATCTGTTTGTTTTCTCTATCTGAGACATGAAAATTGATATACTTCTCTTTTTCCTATTACATGCTTTAAAGCTGACACAAAGCATTATAGCACTTTTGTAGGTTGTGGATTTAGTGGTCTCATGTCCTTAAGATAACAAAAAGATGACCACATTTTTTTCTGATAATTTCTAGTTTCATATGCAGTTGTTATATTGTAAAGTGAGAGAAGAAAATGGTTAGTTTGGTTATAAAGAGAAGCCCCTTTTGCTCCATGCTAAGGACCATGTACACCCAAAGGTGTCCAATGTAGTTCAGTATGTATTTCAAGCATGTCTTCTTCTCTATTGCATTCTGAAATTGGTACTCATAGATTCAATCTGTGACATTTAATTTTCTCGCTTGTCTTATCCTTGTCTTTTTGATGTAGTTGCCCTTTCGATTTTATTTACTCCTGTTGAAAATAAAATTGCTTGTTTTAACAGAAGATATAGTAAAGATAAAGTTGTTGAACTGTAACTGAAAAACTATGTTACTGAAATGGAAGCTGTATACAGCCGTTTTTAAATGTGATATTATTGCAATAAGAAAAATGTGGCTAAATCATAAAGATGGGAAAGAGTATAATATAAATGAATATACCTTATTTAGAAAAGATAGAATGAAAAAGTATTGTGTTGGCAATATAGCCTACATAAAAGAGAATTTAAATGTAAAGCTACTTCAATTGGGATATGAGCAAAAAAGCTGGAAAAAGAGAAGCCTAAGATTCTACAAATTACCTAAAGCATAGAGTAATGTCAATAACTTGCTTTATAATAAGGTCAAATAATAAGTTTTAATTTAGTGTTGATGAGGCACTTTATTTAAAATTAGAATACCATAAATATCTGAATGAATGTTTCTTGCTAATTCAATGTACCCATAAAAGAGAAGCCTGTGTGAAACAATCCACCCATCTATTTAACCAACCTTCTGAACCTTTTTAACCCAAAAGCAGAGTTCTAGTTGGCAACCACTGGCAATCAAGACAAAATTGAGAATTAGTGATTTTGAAATAATTGATCACAATATGCAGGGTATTTTGGCCATTTTAATAATAACTAAATTAATTAAATGCCTTAGAAATTGCTGCCCTTTTGGGAATTTTGTGAACTATAGAGTTTACAGTTTACAGAGAGTGGTGCAGTAAACAAAAACATCTAGTGAGTTGAAGCAGTGGAGAAAAAAGACCTTTTTACTCAGAAAAACTGGACAAGAACAACCAGACTTATACAAACTAAAAGCAATGCCCCACATGCTCACATAACTGCTCTTCAGAACAGTGATATGCAGAAGGGTATCTCTGAATATACAATAATGTCATAATTAGGGCTTCAGATGCAGAAAACCAGATCAGGATACACTCAAGCCAGCTGAGAAGGGGGCAATTGAAACTACAGTGGGCTCACAATCTCCAAAACTGAATGAGTTGTCTCCACTGAAATGTTGTCTACACTAGTGAAACTTGATTTCTGCTGTGATATTCACAAAGGTCACAATTTGGCATAAGCAAAATGAATGCAACTGCCTGCCTGTTGTCAATGGTATGGTACGGTACAGGTTGGTGGTGATATTGGAATTGGCATTCATTAGGCCAGTTAATACAAATGAGCATCATTTGAATGCCACAGCATACCTAAGGATACCTCTATGGCCACAGTCTACTTTTTTTCAAAATTGCACCTCAAGTAGGATAATGAGCCACGGCACAAAGCACACATCATCCTATCCTCAATAATGAAAGGCAAAGGCCTGCACAGTCAAGAAATCACAATGCAATAGAGCTTCTTTGGAGTGAGGTGAAATTGTTCGCAGCATAAATGTGCGGCTGATGCTATTGAGACAGCATTTAGCAAAATCTCTAGAAAATTGTCCAGCACCTTATTGAAATCGTGCCTCAAAGAATTCAGGCTGTTCTTCCGACAAAAAGGGATATTGTTTGATAGTAGCTAGCTGTACCTAATACAGTGGATAGATTGCTATTTGAAAAGGTTTTGCAGAAGCTACAAATTCCTACATCCACTCTTTTATTGATTACATTTATTTCATTTTATGGGTTGCAACAGCCAGTGCATATCTAAGCAGCACTGGACACAAGATAGGACTCACTTGTGCATACATCTGAACTCACACTTACAAGATTGTTTTACTACACCTAACATGGTTAAAATGTACACTTAAGAGGGGAAAAATGTCACACAATCATGGACCAAAAACAATTAACACAGGTTATCATGTAGTATGAAAAACGTCTTTGCTGATGCTAGTCAAACATTAGACCGGAGAAAGATGGTAGTAGTGCAGGTTATGAAGGTAGTGAGAAGAAAGGGGCGGCTCCAGGAGCGCCAGAACTGAAAGTGATGTCATATGCCCTCGATTTGTCGGTTTCCAAATATACAGAGGGAAGGAGAGGTGAAGCATTATAAGGCAGCGCCAATCCCTGGCCTGGGGTGGAATTACAAGTCCACAAGCATTGAAATTGTCTCCCAGACACACGTGTGAGACAACTAGTAATATAAGGACCCAACAGGGCAAGAGAAAATCAGGAGATGAGTCATGGCATTTTCTTCAGGACTACAGAGTATGAAGAATGATTGATATCTTTCCAAACAGGAGAGCAAAGAGTAAAAGGAGAGACTGACAAAAAAATAGGTAACTAGAGTGTAGTGTACCCTAGTGGAAAGTAAAGGCCATCAAGATCTTCAACCAACATTCTGAACACATTGCGTGAATTGTTTTTGTTTTGTTGTAAACCAGAGAATAGTTAAGTATACCTTGCATTCCACAGAATGAAACATAAATTGACATTGAGAAATGAAGTATTTTTTGTATTCAACATTTTCTTTTCTGTTTGCGCAACCTGTGAATATACTAGTCATCCTTTACCACCGAGTTGTTAATGACAGCAAGCTTCTAGTTTCATTTTACTGTTCTTAATTGTGCAAATTGAATCTCATTCAAGTTTTGTTTAAGAGACAAATTTTAAAGCCCTTCCTGTGGTGCAGGTTTTACAATTTATAGAGCCATCTGGTCACCTTTGACAGTGTGATTGCTGTCTGCGGCTGTGGGAGGCAAACAGGGAGATTAGGCTGGATTTCTAGTATTGCTACGAGTGTTACATGTTGGGGACTTTGCTTAGTTTACAATTAGAAATAACACTATGGAATTCATATACCATGACAATACTAGTTGTATGACTGAGATACTGAATTGTTGAAGATACTTAACACACCATAAAGAAAAGGTGCAGACCTTTCAGCTCATTTTTCTTTCAACTGGGACCACATTTCTTTTAAAAGCTTTTAAAGTTTAGGCAGTATGTGGTACTTCAAAGCCTTCTGATTTTCTCTCTAACAGTTCTGTTTGAAAGGAATCACTCAAAGCAGCAGGAAGTCTCATAGTAAACAGCCGGAGTTGCTTGAGCTTATTGGTTTGGGGGGCATTAAAGTCAAGCAAACTGACTTGTGGTTTTTTGCAAATACCTGATTACTAAAGCTCTGCATTTTAGTGGTTTTATCTTAAGAAAGTTCAGGGAAATCTGATTTTAGTCCACTTCATTAGTGCTTAAGTTTAGGTCTGTACAAGGTGATAACATCACTGGTATACATTAAGTAATAACCTGAGAATTGCTTATATGTAAGTCAATTAAGATACGTATTTTTAAATGGGGTGTCATGGTAGTGCAGTGGTTAGCATTACTGTCTCATAGTTCCAATCACCTGCTCAGTTCTTGTCAGTGTGAAGCTTTTTTGGCTATATGGGGTTTTCTCCGGATGTTCAGATTTACCTCTCACATTCCAAAGATGGGCATATAATATAATTACTGATTCTAAATTGACGCTGTGTGAGTGTGAGTTTGTGCTTAAGTGGACCCTGCAATTGACTGGCACCCCCTGTCCAGGACTATTTCCGGCCTTTCACCCAAAGTTGCCACTGAAAACTTTGACTCCTGTGACTCTGAATTGAATTCAATATTGTCTCAAGACTTATGTATGAATGTTTCTAATATGTAATAGAATGCATGCATCCTGTTGTTTGCTTCCTGTTAGTTGTTGTATTTTCCTTCTGCTATTAGCTTAACTCCATGTATGGTTTTGGACAAACAGACTATAGATTTTCCAATTAATTCAAAATTATGACAGGCTGTAAAAATAGTCAGACAGATGAAGTAGCCAGCTTTAATCCATTTCAGAGTTGCGGGATTCAGGCCTAGGCTTTCTATTTATGGACACTAAATTGCTTTATTTCTTACCTGTAAATGTGCTTGTGTTGTGATTGGACAAGTTTCAGTATCACGAATGCCACTTTTTACCTGGATTGTGACAGCATGCTGCTAAGCTACCACTGTTGCAGTATTCTGGCTCTTCTGGTTATCACCTAATGGTGGAGTAAATTCTTGTGTAAACTCAAACACCCTCATAGTGATTCTGTTGTTCTATATTTCATTAGTTGGTCACTGTGCCCACTGCACATTACATGCATAAAGGATTGAATACAATAGATCACTGGCAGCTGGTGACCTTTTTAGCTTAATGCTGGGAAAGCAGGCTGGGAAAGGAGTATTGCCAATATGAGGATTAATTTACTATTTCATTTGTCACAGATTCTGGCTTTTGTTACCAACTTGCTTCAAAAATACCTCCAGTCCTTGACGTTATTTATCAATGTTAAACTGCTCTGAAACACAAAATTAGTCCCGCCCTAACGAAACGCCTTAGAATTGTTACAAATCTAAAGTCTCTTACTGTATAATTTCAGTATTTCATAACTTCATTGATGATTAAAAAAGAAATAGACAGCAATTATTGTACCTGCCTCCTGCATCTGGTAAACAAGAGTGACCATACATGTCCATCAGTTCTAACTTTTTCTACTAATAATCTTAGCATGAACACTGAAGTTAATGCAATGGCCTATGATCATTTAAGAATATGACCACTGAGTGTGCCATATGTTATACATATATATTTTTGTGAATCTGTTGGTATTTTAGCATTAAACATGCACTTTTTTGTTAAAAATAGTTATAATATTCTTAAACCTGCTTAATCCAAATCAGAGTAAAAAGGGGGGTAGAAGAGTATGGCAGGGCCCATTCTTCAATACACTTGCAATGGGTTATCAAATATTTTATTTCTTTATTCATTACTAGGGGGTTCCCCCCTGCTCGCTTCGCTTGCCAACCCCCCGGCCTGTGCTATGCTCCAGTCACTTCACGTCTATGCCGCTCGTGTTGTGAAGAGGGGGGCTGAATGCAACCCAAGGAGACACGGTCGCTCCTCTGAAACCACCTCTTAAACGGTGATACAATGGGAGACAAATATTTTTTTTTCCTCCTCTTTGCTTGATCAGCTGCTGGCTTGCTTCTTCTGCCATGCTGCGTGATCTGCATCTCGCGCTGTGCTTCAAACATTTAAAAGCCTGTACAGCAGCTGTCCTACTCTTTGTCTTTTATTTCCGGCCCCAGCCGTGTTTAAATCTCTTGCCACAAATTCTCGTCTTGTGGGACGTGAGTTCTTGAGATTTTTTAGTTTATAATTTAAAAACGGAAAAAGAATCTGAAAATCTAACAACATCGCGTTAAAGTTTAATAAATTCTGAAAAGAATGATACCAAACGTATATATGTAGGTTTTAAAATAAGCCTGATTTAAAGCATGACAAAAAACGTGACATAAAACATCACTTAAAATTGTTGCACTTTTAGGCTTAGGATTTTATATATATAGAGTAGATTTAATATTTTTTTATTCCATAAAGCAGAGCATTACAGTGGCATGCTGTATCTACTTTAATATCAATACAGAGAAAACAAAGGAAAAATGGAAATTCAAAGGAAGAAAAAGCAAAACAAAATTTAACCCCCACCTAAGAGGAAAAAAAAACTTCAAATATAAATATAATATATATAATGATAACATATTAAAAAATATTGCCATATTTTAAAAACATTTTGGAACCTCTAAGAGAGAATTTGATTTTTTTCTAATTTGAGATGCTATAGAATGTTGCTTACCCATTGAGATATAGAAGAAGGGTTGGGATTCCTCCAGATGGGCAGGATAAGTCTGTGTCCTAGTAGTGTAGCACAGGACATGACAATCAAGTTAAACCCATGTTCTTTAATGCCATCTAAGAGGAACACCACACTGGGTCATCAATTGAACTGTTTGGATTTGTAAGTGGAAACTGGGGTACCTGGAGAAGCACAAATGACTGTATCACCGTGTTATATATTGAGCATTATTTAGATTAACTAATTTATTTATGATGCATATCTGCTTGTGCAACAAAGAATGTCTCAAATTTTACAATGTTATTACTAAAATAAAAAATCTGTGTCACTTATGATATTTATCCGAATAAACTGTGAAGAAGCAGTGCTTAGACATACAGCTTATAGTCTATTTTGACCAGCAGAGGGCTTTGCAGCACCTTGAACCCCAAACATAACCACAACAACACAAGTGCTGGTATAAATAAAATGTTTTAGATAGATAGATGGATACTTTATTAATCCCAAGGGGAAATTCACATAATCCAGCAGCAGCATACTGATACAAAAAACAATATTAAAGAGTAATAAAAATGCAGGTAAAAACAGACAATAACTTTGAATAATGTTAACGTTTAACCTCCCCCCCCCCCACCGGCTGCAATTGAAGAGTCGCATAATGTGGGGGAGAAACGATCTCCTCAGTCTGTCAGTGGAGGAGGACGGTGACAGCAGTCTGTCGCTGAAGCTGCTCCTCTGCCTGGAGATGACACTGTTCAGTGGATGCAGTGGATTCTCCATGATTGACAGGAGCTTGCTCCGTGCCCGTCGCTCTTCTTATGTATTGGTCATCCACAAATATTCTGTTGTTTTCTTTTATTTTCTCCACTCTTCCCAGGCGAGTGTTATCCACCTCCTCTCCCGACTCCCATTTCATTTGATTGAAGACCGAGGAGTACTTCTGGTGCCAGAGCATTCCCCGTCAGAGGCACTCCCAGGTAATATGGAAATCCCATAAAGTAGGGAGTGTAACTCTCTGCAGCACCCAGTAGAGGCACCCATGGACTCCAGCAGGGCCATCCTACTGGACTACAGTTTCCAGCATTTCCTGTGGGTGTTCAAATGGGTACTGAAGCTAAGGGATACTGCCATCTAGCGGGTTGGAGGAGCATACAGCCTAGATATGGAGTATCTCCCAATCTCTTCTTTGCAAGGGAGTAAAGACAATCCCGGCAGGGACACCAGCCCATGCGTGCTGTCCTTTACACTATTTAATGTGCCTCAACATGCATTAGACATGCTTTATATGTTAATGGCTGTCTGCCAAAAGTTTGAATGATCTAAGTGCACATTTTTGGATTTATGCATCTTAAATGGTGAAGTGGCAACATCCTTTCAATGTCAACACAAATGGTATTCCATTGACCCTGCTAAATTTGTGTGGGCCAAGTCTAGCATTGTAGAGTTGTAGCAGGAGAAAAAATATTTATGTGATGCATTCTGCTTTGCACAAGCCATAAGGTTTGGAAAATCAATCATGTGGCTTTCTCTTTTTGCTTTATAAACATTGATTTTAAGATTAGCTGTGATACCTAGCCACTCTGAACATGATAACACCATTAACTTAAATGGCTGTAGTTATGAAGTACACACTTTAAATACTACTAATACAGTACATGCATTGTTAAATACATTTACAGAATATTTGGGGGTCTATGCAAACATGTGGAATGTGTAACCAACATCAATTAAAATAGTGATTTTGCAATTCCATTTAAGGTAACATGTTCAAATGTCTTTACTTAAGCTTCTGTTTGAGTTCATGTAGTGGAGGTATAACCCGTGTCAGAGGTTACTGAATGAAAGGGTTACACAGGTCACGCAGCTGCAGAAGATATGGGACAATTCAGCTCTTTGTTCTGGTGCTACAGGTCTAAGAAATAAGTCTGTTGACAAGTAAATCCAAGAAAAAAAAAACATTAACATGAAATTTCATGCACATTTGTGGGCGCCAGTGAGGGAAAAGTGTGTAGTAGTCACTGAGTAGCAGAGAACAGTAAGTATAAAGATAATTATTGGCAGCCATTTCATTTTATTTATACCATATGTATTTTTGGCAGTGCACCAGCAGTATAGAAATAGTGAGTAATTTGAAATGAACAGTATTTATTGAATTTTTATGTTGATAATGTGTTTACCACAGTAAAGACATAATTAAAATGACATTAAAAGGAAGTAGTAAGACTCTTTATAGGCATATCACTTCACTTTAAAGTAAACAGCATTTAGAAACGTAAAAACTAATAATTAATCATTTCATATATGGTATTAACACGATCACTATAATATCCTTTAAATCACGTTCTCCTTAGTATTCCTTATACTCTGTAATACTTGAGCATTTTTTTCTCTTTTTATTGGGTCTTTAGTTTGAAAAATAGAGCAGCAGTATTTTTCTCATAATATATATAGCCCAGATGTTACTTTTATCTTAACCCTTATAATAAGTCTCTGTTATTTACTGGACAACCCAAGACCAGGCTTTATGACACCATAACAGATAAGCAGACCAACATCAGCCAGCCCCGGGGTTTAGTTTCTTCAGGCACTTTTTGTTGATGGACTCCTTGATTGGTCATACATTCATCAATTTTCCAGACACTCAGATTCACTTATTCAACTGTAGGGTAAAGGCGTACTGGTGTTCAACCTCAGATGCCTCAGGTAGACGTTAAAAACAACCTTGTTCATTGCATAGCATGGAAACACACACAAACACACACACACACACACACAACCAGATGCCATTCTAATTTAACAAGATCAATCAAGCTAATGTTCATGTTCATATGTAGACACACACTTGGCGGAAATTCAAAGTCAAACCCATGGAACTGCGAGGCAGTGCTGGTAACCACTGCCCCACAAAACTACCTCTCAAATCTATGGGAAATCCTAAAAAAAAAAGAAATTTCTTGGATGGTGCAGAGGTAAGAACTGCTGCCTCATAACTGAAAGGTTGCAGGTTCGAGTCCCAGCGCTCTGTTTTTTTTTTGTGAATTTCCCCTTGGGATTAATAAAGTATCTATCTATCTATCTATCTCTAAATTTAAACATACTATACGCAGATATGGGGCTGCACTCAAGCAAAGTGAAGTGAGAGCGGTGTGAATCAAGCCAATGATCAACAATATAAAATTTTAAACTTATACTATTTTGGCTTTCTTAAAAACGACTGAACTTGTAGCTATTCTATTATTGCTGTTGTATTTGGAATGACTAATGCTATCTTGTCCTTTCTATCAATAGTTAAACTCCCTTTACCTAAATTAGTATGAGTATTTACAACTCAGAGAGCCCATAATATTTTCTGGCAGTTACCTGTCTATTATGACAGAACAGTTACAGATTTAATAATTGATCTTTGTTTTATCTTGCACTGGCAGATTACCAACCTTTGAAGACACAGACTCATATAATGTTAAGCTTGAAACTAAAACAAATGACTTCAGGGCTTTTAAGGAAAATCCATATGGAATCTGAATCTGGAAGGAGAAAAGAGACAGAGTAGGAAAGAAACATTTTTAAGAATATGATGTAATGAATCGGCATGAATGGGCAAGCAGTATTCAAGCATCAAATGTACTGTGTGCTGTATGTTAGTGAGTTTGTAAGTGTAACCTCTGGAATAAAGAAACAAGACAGCAACACATAATCAACCCCATTTTATTTTTTAAGTGAAACATTTATGAAATTTCATTCACAGTATCAAAAACTGCAGGTGTTTTTTCAAGGTTCACATTTTATATCTATCATTTTAAAAAAAGTAGGTTACCCTCATTTGAATAAATAGACCCTTAGATGGCAATTGACATGTATAAGTGTTTAAGTAACAAAGCATGAATGAAGCTAGGAACTGTGCCTAATGTGCATTTTAATTTCAGAAAGTAACCAAGATGTTTAGAAAGGTATAATGGTAATGCAGATGGAGGTTGTTCCGCCTTATAGGTCTTTAAATGTAATTTGTTCTTGTATGAAATTTGCTTGTTAAACTTGTTTTAACTGTAAAAATGATGTAGCAGTTTATGTTGATATGTAGTGATGAGCAAATCAGGCAAGTTTCGATTCATATACACTTTTGTGAAACTGGCCCTATAATTCATTTTGCAGGCAATTTCATAATTAATAAACTCACTAAGACTTTTTTGAAATTTTTTGAAGTTTTTTTTTGGTAGGAAAGAAAACTGCTCCCTAAATCCTTATTTACACTCGGTTTGCTGCTACACAAAACATGAAATCTGTACTACACCAGTCAAATCAAACCTCTGTATGCTTCTCATTCATATCACCGTTGTGAATAAGTGCATTATGTTTCTGAAAAATGATGCAACACACTAAAATGCACCATCGTGCACAATACTGTACACAGAGGATCACCTCAAATTTCCCCTGGTGCCCTATCCCTGAATGTGCAAACCATCTGAGACAGGAACAGTGTTGAGAAGTGGTTTGAAGTTTCACAAGATGCATCACAGCTATGCATCACTCGGGTGATGATCTACAGAATTCTCAGAAAATATGTTACAGCACTGCTGTAGTTGCTCCATTTTTTTGTGCTGTTAACATTTACATGTAGCGACTGGACTTAAATTTTCTTATGCATTTCATGCGTACTTAATTTTCTACAAATTCATATTTTAATGCCCACATTTATTTTACATTTTTTTTCTCATTGAATCCCTATTTAAAACTGCTACTTTCACCAAAAGTTTAGAGAACCATGCCTCTTAAAGGGAAAATTTACTGAGGTGTAGCTTCTTTTCATAAGTGAAAGCTTCTCGCTTTTCACTGGTCTTCTTACAGGCCTTCAAGAAACAGACAAAAGAGCTTGGTGAATGATTAGTGAGAAGAGCATGAGCATATACAGAAACTGGATCTGTATGCTTACTGTACATTAACTTTTATGTACACTCCTGGCAATACTCACAATTGCATACACCTCCACAGGAATCGGGATGGAGCAATGATAGACAAGAGCCCATGTATCTCTTTAAGACTTAAAGATTCTATTATGATGAAAACACACTTATACTGAAAAGCTTGACTCACATAGTACTTACACAATGCATTTGATTATTACTATTATTATTGATATTTAACAACACAGATCTGTATAATTAAAGTCACTCTGATATCAGCTTTCCTTTAGTTTTACTACAAATTAGCCAGCTAGGCTAATACATTAGAAAATATTACCAACAGAAATTGCTTAATGATATCAAAAACATCTTTTGCAAAGAATTTGTGTTTCTGGATCATTTCTAAAAGGATAAACAGTAATCAAAGGAGACACAGATGACCAAGACTGCATAGTGGCATAACCCATCCTCATGTCTCTCTATTTATCCAGAATGTTGGGTGGGTGTCTTACAGTTTTGGAGACTGTATAGAAGGTGACTCCTATAGTAGGTGAGTTTGCATTGGATACCTGTGCATGACCCTATACTAAATAGGTTCATACTTGCTGTATTATACATGTTGATATTTATTATTGGTTAAGAGGTTGTTTAAATTAATACAAAGATAAAACATCAAAAGTCTATTATTTTTCCTACCAATGATGTCAAGACAATGACCCTTTGCATATCTCTAATTTATTATTTTGTCACCTCAAGGATGGTTTGTCTCCCAGCTACCCTTCCACATTAAATAAACGTGTGTGTTTTCAACCTGAAATTTTTTAAGTGCTTTTGCCACCTGCAACTCTTAATCCACTTCAAACCGGAGAGCTGTGCATTAATACAACATTGTAAACACAAACTCCGAAATATTGTAAATACTACATTTAAATTCTAAATTATAGGGAAATCTGAATTAGCAAATCAATTCGAATTTAATATGAGTTATCATTTCTAAATAAACAGCTGTAGTTAGCACATGTATGTTAACATCATTAACATTTCTATGTTCTTACTTCATCCTCTCCGACTTAATCAGAAAAAAGTATCCAACATAACTCCAGCCGTCTGGAGTTTTTTTTTTCTGTTTTTTCTGTCCACCCTGGCCATCGGACCTTACTCCTTTTCTATGTTAACTAATGTTGTCTTATTTTAATTTCTTATTTTCTTTTATTTTTCTTTTCTTCAGTATTTAAAGAACTTTGAGCTACTTTTTGTATGAAAATGTGCTATATAAATAAATGTTGTTGTTGTTGTTTGCAAGAGAAATAACTTGAAGAAAGTTTCAGCAAAAGTAGTATTACACAAAACTTGGCAAAACTTTGTTATTTACATTGATACTTGCTGTACGATTGTTGATTGAAGAAAATGTCTGAAGGTTAAACTGTTTAAATTCAAATTTTGCTGTCACCTAGAGTGCACAAACTGAAGCTAAAGTTACTTCCCACTCGTTTTTGAGATTTGCACGGAGCTGATTAGCAGTGCCGAATGGTCCAAGGTTAGATCGTTCATCACATGAAGAGGTGTTTAATGGGCTGTGTAGCATTTTCACTGTCAATGCAATGTTTCTTGTACAAATCTAGTCATTTACGGGGTTGTTTTCCTCTCTTAACATTTTTATATGTAGCTGATTAGCAGTCTCTAAAAGAGTAACTTTAGCTGGCAAACATAATATTTTTAAGCATGGTGCGCAATACAGGAGTTTTTGGGCTGTACCTAATAAACCTAATAAATTATTTTGGCCCCCCTACAAGTTTGAAAAACCAAAATCATATGGATCTTTGAGGATAAAAAAGTAAAAACTTTATAGTGTTATGTATGATTCAATGCCCATTATGGAGTTTGGAAGAAAATATTGTAGCAAAGTGCGGAATGTTCTTCGTAAGCAGAACTGGGAGGTGGCTGTCAATTAGTGAGAGCTTCACAAGCAGGATGGGAGGAGGTAAGCGTGTGGTAGCAGGATGGGCAGAGCTTGATGTTTGAATGGCAGCAATTGCTGACAATTAAAGAGAGCATATCCTTTCAATCAGGAGGATTTGAAAAAGAGGGTGGAGATTTTCATAGAAAACAATTAAATTGGAACCCTACACAGCATTAGTGCTTGCCTGCATAGGACATCATCTTAATTATGGTGAAGTTCATAATAGGAAATGCTGATACTGTGATGTAGCTTAAGCCAGTCGCATCATGTTCTCAATCCCTATCAACTCTACAGGCATTTCCTGTGACCCTTACAAATGGGAAAGTGAAATCATTAGTCTCATTGAGCCTTTATATTGCTACAGTGGTGTGAAAAACTATTTGCCCCCTTCCTGATTTCTTATTCTTTTGCATGTTTGTCACACAAAATATTTCACAAAATATAACACAAGTAAACACAAAATGCAGTTTTTAAATGATGGTTTTTATTATTTAGGGAGAAAAAAAATCCAAACCTACATGGCCCTGTGTGAAAAAGTAATTGCCCCCTTGTTAAAAAATAACCTAACTGTGGTGTATCACACCTGAGTTCAATTTCCGTAGCCACCCCCAGGCCTGATTACTGCCACACCTGTTTCAATCAAGAAATCACTTAAATAGGAGCTGCCTGACACAGAGAAGTAGACCAAAAGCACCTCAAAAGCTAGACATCATGCCAAGATCCAAAGAAATTCAGGAACAAATGAGAACAGAAGTAATTGAGATCTATCAGTCTGGTAAAGCTAAAGCTTTGGGACTCCAGCGAACCACAGTGAGAGCCATTATCCACAAATGGCAAAAACAGGGAACAGTGGTGAACCTTCCCAGGAGTGGCCGGCCGACCAAAATTACCCCAAGAGCGCAGAGACAACTCATCCGAGAGGTCACAAAAGACCCCAGGACAACGTCTAAAGAACTGCAGGCCTCACTTGCCTCAATTAAGGTCAGTGTTCACGACTCCACCATAAGAAAGAGACTGGGCAAAAACGGCCTGCATGGCAGATTTCCAAGACGCAAACCACTGTTAAGCAAAAAGAACATTAGGGCTCGTCTCAATTTTGCTAATAAACATCTCAATGATTGCCAAGACTTTTGGGAAAAAACCTTGTGGACTGATGAGACAAAAGTTGAACTTTTTGGAAGGCAAATGTCCCGTTACATCTGGCGTAAAAGGACACACAGCATTTCAGAAAAAGAACATCATACCAACAGTAAAATATGGTGGTGGTAGTGTGATGGTCTGGGGTTGTTTTGCTGCTTCAGGACCTGGAAGGCTTGCTGTGATAGATGGAACCATGAATTCTACTGTCTACCAAAAAATCCTGAAGGAGAATGTCCGGCCATCTGTTCGTCAACTCAAGCTGAAGCGATCTTGGGTGCTGCAACAGGACAATGACCCAAAAACACACCAGCAAATCCACCTCTGAATGGCTGAAGAAAAACAAAATACAATACAATACAATACAGTTTATTTTTGTATAGCCCAAAATCACACAGGAAGTGCCACAATGGGCTTTAACAGGCCCTGCCTCTTGACAGCCCCCCAGCCTTGACTCTCTAAGAAGACAAGGAAAAACTCCCAAAAAAACCTTGTAGGGAAAAATGGAAGAAACCTCGGGAAAGGCAGTTCAAAGAGAGACCCCTTTCCAGGTAGGTTGGGCATGCAGTGGGTGTAATGAAGACTTTGGAGTGGCCTAGTCAAAGTCCTGACCTGAATCCAATTGAGATGCTATGGCATGACCTTAAAAAGGCGGTTCATGCTAGAAAACCCTCAAATAAAGCTGAATTACAACAATTCTGCAAAGATGAGTGGGCCAAAATTCCTCCAGAGCGCTGTAAAAGACTCATTGCAAGTTATCACAAACGCTTGATTGCAGTTATTGCTGCTAAGGGTGGCCCAACCAGTTATTAGGTTCAGGGGGCAATTACTTTTTCA
This sequence comes from Polypterus bichir lapradei, assembly GCA_026402145.1. Taxonomy (NCBI): domain Eukaryota; kingdom Metazoa; phylum Chordata; class Cladistia; order Polypteriformes; family Polypteridae; genus Polypterus; species Polypterus bichir. Next base: position 41,056,255 of record JANRMT010062792.1, read on the forward strand.
CACAGGTTGTAGGTTTGGATTTTTTTTTCTCCCTAAATAATAAAAACCATCATTTAAAAACTGCATTTTGTGTTTACTTGTGTTATATTTGACTAATGGTTAAATGTGTTTGATGATCAGAAACATTTTGTGTGACAAACATGCAAAAGAATAAGAAATCAGGAAGGGGGCAAATAGTTTTTCACACCACTGTATATTTCAGTGTATTATTGTGAAATAAGCAAGCCTGTCTTTTGTATAAACCTTTGGCAATGCAACCGAGAGGATTTCTATTCCCTGCAGCCAGCAGGAGTCCATAAGGACAGACAGGAGGAGGCACACACTTTAAAAGAAACTAAGTTGATAAGGCCCTCTTCTATCCTCTTCCAGACTTTGGGCAAAACACATCCAAAGCTGGAAAAGGGAACAGAAAATGGAAAGGAAATGACAAACTAATTTATGAACACAGGTAAGTGCAATACAGATTAGAGTATACTGTATGTATCTGATATGACTTTTCCTAAAAAAAAAAGAACATTTTCTCAGAAATTGAATGTTCATAAATCTAATATATTTACTGATAAATAAAAATGACCTTAATTACAAAAAATTACAAACCATGTACCATGTATACTTTCATGGCAGTAAACTAGAATAAATGCTGATAGATATAAATATAATAATAAAGCTAAAAGATGGATTGATGCATGTGCAGAATTTGTTACTGCCTTGTGCCCTGTGCTTGCTGGGATAGGCTCCAGCCCCCTTGTGACCCTGGTCGGGATTAAGTAGGTTAGAAAATGACATGACATAAAATAAAGGAAAAAACAAAATATCCATGAATTAATGCTGCTCAGTGCTGGCAGTATGTCAGAATACTCTGTTACAGCATTAAATGATCAAACTCTAAGTCTGAGGTCTTAGCTTCTATAACCTACTTAAACCCAACATTTTTGGATGTAGCACTGTACAATGATGTCCTAATTCCCCAATTATTTTACATATTCTTTGCATAAATGATCATTGATACAAGAAATTATAAATGAGAATATAATCTGAGGAATATATCGCTTTAGCTAACATATCTGGACACATCACTTGCCCATGGGTTAAATGTAATGGGTAAGTTCTACAAGACTGATGAGTTTGACATTGATTTAGGAGTGAGCATGCTTTTTCTTGTTAATGTTTATGGATGTAAAACCATTTTTGAACATTTCCTCTTAAAAGTCTCACATCTGTTTACATATTTAAGAATTATAATTATGCTATAGTTTAAATATTTATTTAAACTCAACTTCAAGAATCTTCTGGAATACTATAAATAAGATCATGTTTTTTGTTCCCATATCCAACTAATGTTGAGAGAAGCAATACTATTAAAATTAATTTCTCACCTAAAACCTTATAATCTCTTAAACTACTTGGATATATGTGTAACATTTGCACTGAATAGTAAATGGCCCTGGCTTGAAAAAAAAAAAAGAGGGGGAGAGGCCCGGCTTTATCAAATTCTAAATACATTTTTGAAATAGATGTGGAACAACCTTCTTGCATTGCATTGAAAGAAGGTTTCATTTAAGAATATGCAAAATGTAAAAATAATTGCTATAAAAATAGCAAAAACTCAGAGATTCAACTTTCAACACTAAGCTGCAATCAGAAGAATATATTCCATGTACAGTATTATTTTCTTCACTAAAGTAAGTACACTGTATTTAATGCATGATACATTTATGGAATGAAGACCTTAAGAGACTATTATATCAACAATATAATTGAATCTAGTGTGCAATACAGTTACAAATATACAGTCACTTACATTTCATCAATTACATGCAAGGTGGACATTTTACTAAAAGTAATATACAGTACTTATCTTCCCCCAAGTTATTTAAAAATAAAAAATCATTGTCAGTTAAATACATCTCTTGATAATGTAAGAGAATACAGAGAACAGGATCTCACAATTTGATTCTCTGTCAATGAATGAAAGGCATCTCTAAAAAGAATACATTGTTCTTAAAACAGTGTGAGACATTATGTAATTCAGTTCATAATTTTACATTGCATTACATTGACACTGACTGCCCAAAGTCTACTGGTTTAAATTCCTTTAAACCATCAGATAGCTCAGCTTACAATTTTTATCTACCTACATTACCTACAACTGAGTTGTAATTAATTCTCATCTTTAAATAACCCTTTTTGGGCTAATAATGGAGGGTGCACTAATATTTAAAGACAATCTTGACCATATTACTAGCTTGCCATCTCAACTGGATAAATCCTAACACATGTACTGTAGTAAAATGGGAAAATTGTGTTTTGTATTATTTAAAATTAGAAAAGAAGACTCAAAAGAGAAAATACTCATTTTCAGCATATGACAGCTTTCGATCAATACCATCCTAAACTATCTTTATATATAATATGCTACTGTGGCTGTTCATTTGTTTGGCCAGGATTTTAAATCACCTGTAGCACGCAAACCGTTTGACCTATTGACCTGAAAATTGGTACACATATACTATGTGACATCTACTATCCACTTTTGGGGTGATGATTGACCTCCAAGATTATTTCTCTTTTTATTTTTATTTTATTGTAGAATCAACTCTCAGCAGCGGCCAGCAGGGCGACCGTGCGGTGGTTGTGTACAGGTGCACATGTGCACTTCCCATACCTCTTCATATCTTAAATCATTCTTGAGGCAGATTGAAGAGTTAAGTGCCAGCTTAACTGGAAAATTAAAGAAAATGTACTAAAGTAATTGCAACACAAACAATGACTTAATCAGTTTTAATGCAAAAAGGTGCCGACAAAAGAAGAGAAGAAGCTTCTGACAGTGTGCCTGATTTTGCCAGGATAAGGTTCTTGTACTCTGTCACTATGTAATGACAAAAGAAGGTTTGCAAAATGAATGGGTGAATGCAAAGTACAAATATGTTCATTAAATGAATGTTATAATCAATAAGCATTGACTAATACCTGAAACTATTTGGCTAATAAATACAGCATATGGACAAACTGACAGACAATGCACATACTGTATGCATAGAAAAACTTTAGCTTGAATTGATTCATGAGAAGAAAAAAAATTCAGAAAAAATGGTTGCGTTATACTGACTTTATGTAATAGGAGCTATTTACCTAAGTATAGCTGCAGAGATTTCAACAAATGCTGTGGGACTGAGCTTGGTGAAATTGTGATGTTTTCTGGAAAAGTGAGAGTTGAAAGTTGCCACTGTCACTTTTCTGGCCTGTTCCTCTCCATCAAATTTGGCGAATCTCCTGGTAACATGCACTAAAGATATCTTTCTCTATCTTGATAGCTTCCCTTACCACTATTGTCCATTTACAGATCCTAAGTGGAGACACTACCTTCACTACCCTATTGAGTGTCAAGTCTGCCCAGGATGAGACCTATCCATCTGTGCCAGCTCACCACCAAGTAGCAATCAATTGACAGCTCACCTTTAGAGCAAACAACCACAGATCAGATGACAGGGCCACAGAGCTGATCATTGACCTGTAGCCAAAGGTACACTTATTAGAATCCTTCTGTTTGACACATGGTGTTTCTATGGACAATCCATGACTAACACAGAAATTCTGTAAGTTTTCCACTTGATCAGACAGGCATCTTCCTCATGATCACACCCGTCCACGTATCCCTATCATTTGACACATTGAAGTCTCCCAGTAGGATTACAGAATCAGTAGATGGCAACTTTTAGGACATAGAATTCAATGTCACGAAAAAGATGAAATATTTTGAATAGCTTTCCGGGTACTTACACACAAACAATTTTCAAAATTATTTTCTCTACAGCATGAAATGAAATTAAGACATTCCCCTTGTCAACCAAAACAAACTTTAACTGTACATCACCCAGACAGTGGTTTATGAGTATCTTCATGCTCGCTGGAGGCCTATTCAACTCTAGTGTAAGAAACAGTTTTCTTTCAGAGCCAATAGTGTGCATAGGTGTAAGTCCGACTATATCTCGCACATTTTTTTCAACCTCCTGCATGAGTTCTGCCTCCTTCCCCACCAGAAGCTTGACATAACATGGCCAAGTATGCCTTTGTCCATCCCACACTTACCAGTAACCTGAAGTTCTGGGAAACCATTCAACAGCTCAGAAAGGGTAAGGACATCTCCCAGGATGTTCTCATCAAGGGTGTGGAAGCTGTGAACCAACTGTGGGTATTTTTGAAGGAGCACTCCTATACCTGCACTCCACATAGACTGCAGTTCCAGATGCACTAAATAAGAGTCAACCTCTGCTGTTCTATATTAGCCCAATACCTTTATTCAAAGTACAGTTTACAAACAATTTTTTACAATATGTGCCCAGACAGGTTAGGAGACTTACAGTCACATAGAGAATTGAAAGCAAGAATTGAATCAACAGCCTTAGCCACTGCAGCACACTAATCACCTGACATGTTTTTAATGTTGCATTTTATTCAGTTTCTTTAAGGTCCACTCTTGTTTGCTTTGTAAAGTACCTTGTGATTGTCTGTTATGTTAATTATAAAATAAAGCTGATGATTGACTGCTATAGATATATCAAATGTTGGCCTTTTAAACAACTTTTTAATTTCCTTAAGGTCAATCAGTTAGTCATTTTCTAACCTTCTTACAACAACAACAACAACAACATTTATTTATATAGCACATTTTCATAAAAACAGTAGCTCAAAGTGCTTTATATAATAAAGAATAGAAAAATAAAAGACACAATAAGAAAACAAAATAAATCAGCATTAATTAACATCGAATAAGAGTAAGGTCCAATGGCCAGGGGGGACAGAAAAAAACAAAAAAACTCCAGATGGCTGGAGAAAAAAAAATAAAATCTGTAGGGATTCCAGACCATGAGACCGCCCAGTCCCCTCTGGGCATTCTACCTAACATAAATGAAACAGTCCTCTTTGGATTTAGGGTTCTCACGGAAAGGCTTGATGATGATGGTCACGTAGAATTCTGCCTTTTAATCCATCCATCATTGTTGGAGCATCATGAAGCTTTGAGTAGGTGGAGGTCGTGGAGGAGTGCTGGAGCCTATCCCAGCTAGCATAGGGAGCAAGGCAGGAACAAACCCTGGACAGGGTACCACCAGTTCGTTGTAGAGTGAACACACACAACACACACACCCTAATCACACACTAGAGCCAATTTAGGATTGCCATTTCACCAAACCTGCATGTCTTTGGACTACAGGAGGAAACCAGAGCATCTTCCATTTCAGGGTCATGCTAGCCGAAGCCCATTGCAGTAGCATCAGGAGTGGTAGACAGCACAATGAGTTGTTGTCAATGGTGAGTGAGTAAACATTGAGAAAGAGCAGAAGACAAGCAAAACAAAAGGAGCAAACTCTGAAAAATTAAAAGGCTAGCTAAATCCAGAACCTTTAACAAAACTAAATGTATTGCTTTCTAGAACTTTCGTTTGCACAGATTTGTTAATTTATTTTTACATAATATTCAGACACTATTGAATTGACCACTTGGCCCTATATAAGAAGACTGCTGTGATGTCAAACACATATAACACATAGCCTTGGTGCTACTGACATGAAGAATCATAGGAACATATAAAATGAGATAATAATAAAGTATAAATAAGATAGAATAATAATTATGCAAAAATAGTAGAAGGCTATAGAGATACTAACTAAGTAGGAATATCCCTGAGTCAATAATCTAATTGTCAAGGGACAAACTCACACTCAGGTTTTGCCAATTTATAGTTGTCAATTAACCTAACACACACATTTTTGGCATGCTCAAGGAGACCAGGGTACCAAGGATAGAAGGTGGCTATTGGCGCACAGACAGTGAATAGGTTGGGAGTTGTTATACACCACTGAAGCATCAACTTAGCTCATCGTGCAGAGTGGTAAACACTTGTGCATCAAAGTGAACACACACATTTATACTTAGTTCAGTGCTTTCAACTTAAATGGAACACACATACCTTTGAAATGAAAGGGGAAACCAATGTACTTCAGGAAAAAAGACATGTACACTGGAACAATGTACAGATTACACATAGAAACAGAGTAGACTTGGCAGGCCTGCACCGGGGGGGGGGGGGGCACCCGACAAATGTTTCGGGGGCCCGAGCAAGAAGGGGGCCCCCCTTTTTTCAAGTTTTTTTTTTTTCTCGAAAGGTCCATTATTAACACACATACTGTATTTGAAACACAAAAGGGGCCCGAACTCTGTCAGCTGCCTGGGGCCCAGAATTTCCAAGGTGCGGGCCTGGACTGGGAGCCGAACCCAGGCTGTGAGGCAAATGTTCTGAGTACCAGTAATCCACTCACCTCTGAATACACCACATGTGATTCTCTGTTTTTACCTTAATAGAGTTTGCAGTAATATGCCTGATACTTTATCCAAATCAAGCTACAAATTAAAAATGCAAAGTGAAATGATTGATATATTTGAGTACTTTAGGTTCAAGTTCCGGGTTGGTTTCCATGCCTGTGGAAAACTCCAGTCCATGCATCCCTAAAGTGGGATAAGAAGGATTAAAAATTAAGTGTAAAAATGGTCGACAGGTTAAATAACAATAAGAGTCAGACAGTCAGTGAGTAGGGCTTACTGAAGTTGGCAAACCAGTGGGTAATGTTTAACAGTTCAAGGAACAGAAGCATTTTTCAGCAAGAGTATTTTCTAAATGTTTCTATAGCTTATATACAGTACATTCATTGTTTTTTCATTGAGGTACACTCAGCTGGAAATGGATGACTTGACTTGAAAGCATGCAGTCACAACAGAATGAAATTGCAGGGCAAAACGAGGTCACCTTTGAGAGGTGATCCGTGCGTTATTTTCATCTTGCGGACTTTTCATTCTTCCAGTCCTGGGATCCAGACCACTTTTTTGTTTAGACAGCCCAGAAGTGGATTTAAAAGCACACACTCCCACCTCTCACAGAAACACACAACCCACCCCTTCAGGGGGTAAATTACTACTGTCCTAATAAAATAAATTAAAAAGTTTAGAAACAGTGGGGCCAGCAGAAAAAAAAGAAGCAGTATGTGAGAAAGAAAGAAAGCTGCGAGACTCACTCGATTCTCAACAAGCAGGAACAATGACAGGGATGCGGCAGGCTGCCCAGTTTTTGCTTTATATTTATTTCAGTGTATGCGGGCACGTGCATTAGAGATCTTCAGAGGGAAATGATCCAGAGATTTTGGGCGCTTGAAGTTCACGCTCCGCTTGTTTTCTCTTGGCGCTTGGAGCTTGGGTACAAATCGGCGAACTTTGTACTAATTCAGAGTTCCTTCCTCTACGTTTTTGAAATGTTTTAAGGGGTAAAAACTACAAGAAAGAAAAAAAAACTCAATTTGGGTCTTAAAACTCGCCGCCGCCCCCCTTTCGTCTTTCTAAGGTCCCGCTTTGGAATTCTCTTTAAAGGTGAAAATGAGACAGAGGATGCCTGGACTCACGGTTACAGTTCTCCTTCAGGTATTTATGGCAGCTTTGGGGAATTGTTCGTTGACTCCAGTGGCTCAGCCTGACCTCCAGCCCAACAGCTACTACTACTACGATGACAACGGTACGTGAGCCATTCGGCTTTCTTTTACCTTTTCATTTGATGATCGCGAGAGTCGCGCGTGTCCGGTGGACCAAAAACCGAAACTACATTCATAACAGGGACACTGATTCCTTATGATTACCTTTTAGTAAGTAGCGTTATACGGCATTAGATATTACTTTTCTCTGTTTGGGAATCAACATTTTTCCTTTCATCTCCACTTTTCATGTCAAACCATTTCGACAAGCGGGGGCTTGCTATTAGGATGGATTAAAGGCGCTGTGGTCAACAGAGAGTTAAGTCAGAAGTGAAACAAGCTATTTGTGCATTAGTCTAAACAAAACTTTTCATTGTTCTGACGTGTATGTTTTTTCCGTTTGCTGTCTTTTTTCAAACATGATTATATTATTATTGCATCGGAAATGCATTTTAACGCGCTGTAATTGCCATAGAGGCTTAAAGACACTTTAAATGATTTAATACTGTGACGTAAAGTGAACTAGAAAGTCTTAAACTTGTAATCCATTAATGCTAGATATTGATTGCAGGCTTAGATCACAAAAGAAAATTTACTTAAGTAGCTATGTGTGCCTTTGTTGTAAGGGGAGTTAAGCGGGAATGAGGAAATGTATGTGGATTTACTTGGATACTTCACTTGCCACTTAAGTTCAGGATGTTATATGATGGAGCCGATCCTGGCAGTATTGTCTACAGGGCAGGAGCCCATCCTGAATGGGGCGGCAGTTCATCGCGGAGCCTCCTCATACATCCACAGTCATATGAGCTTTGTGTAAAATAGCCGTTAAAGAAACATGCATTTGGGTTGTTGGCACAAAACGGAGTAATGGGGTAAAAAGCCTTGCAGACACTGGGAGAAAGTGCCAACAATATTGAGCGCCAAGTTCAAACATAGAATGGTAGGTCCATGAGGCAGGCAAACCACACCACATAGTAGTTTAAACTGTATTATGATGTAGTTGGACAAATAAAAAATAGCAAGCACATAAAAGCAGCACAGATTCATGAAAGTAGAACCAGCTGGGTAAGGTTACAAGATAGTTTACAGAATGATTAAACTGTAATGCAAAGTAAATATCATGTCATTTTGTAACCCGTTTAATCCAGATCCTGTTTGTATGGGGCTGGAGCCTGTCCCAGCCATCACAGGGCGAAAGATGAACACACCCCACACACCAAAGCCAATTTAGCATTGCCAATTTACCTAACCTGTATGTCTTTTGACAGTGGGAGGAAACTGTAGCAAACCCACTTAGACATGGGAGAACAAGCAAATTCCACACTGGGAGGGCCTGAGACGCAAACTCTTCTCTCCTTACTGTGAGGTGCTTGCACTACCACTGCGCCATTATGCCTTCCTCATTGTAAATAATGAAATAACCAATTATGTGAAGATGTCCTACAGAGGAATGCTTTGGACAAAAATGAAATACATATGCAAATAATACATGTATTGTGAAATGAAAAAATTGAAACATGACAGCATGTGAGCATTAATAATCATATTTATTATGAAATGTTTTTGTTGTTGTTTTTGTTTAGTTATTTCAGTGACCTTGCATGCAACTTAAAAAATGGTTTGAAATTAAAACTTTAATTTCAACCCATCAAAGAGGGTGGGTTTTAGCAAGTACTGTGCTTTGATTGGCGAATCATCTGTAGAGTGTGCATACTGTAAGTCTTTGGCCATCACATGCTACGGGCAGTCACCACAGGTTAGATACAGACTTCTGAGAGGATGATGACTTGAGAGCATGTTGAATTAAACTAGCTGCTTCTTGCAGTAATTCTGGACAATGTTTTCCAGAATTTGTGTTTGACAAGGATGCACAATGTTGAGCATGTGCTAATCAAAACACAGTGCTTGCTATAGCCCACTTTATTAAATAAATACATATATTTCCAAATGCTTCACAAAAGGCAGGTCAAGACCTTCACCAGCCTCCCCAGAAGAGGCACACCTCAATCCAACTTGCCCCAGTTGCAAACTGTTTGTTCCGGCCTATACAGCCACAAAAATGGGAAGTAGGCTGAAATAACTAGGAAAGCCCCAAAATATATGAAAATCTCGACATGACGGAGGGATACCCATAAGAGAGAGAGAGAGAGAGATCGATCAATTGACGTTACCAGAAAGTGCTCTGCTCTCTGTGCTCTATGCAGCTGAGACTATGAGTTCTTCTATGAACTCATGCTGCAAGGAGACCACCTCTAAGCCAGATGTTGCTTGTTCATAGTTGACCATAAGCAGTTCAACACAGTGCAAATCTGTGAATTGAGATGTCTCATGGTGTGAATCCATGATTATACATTTGGCAACAAGAATGGAATTTGCTCTGTGGATGGATGGGGTGTAGTAGCGGTGTTACACAGAGAAGGTTTGGGCTGAGACAGAGAGTGCTTAGCTTACATCACCAGGAATTGCTCTACTCGTAGTGTTCAGAAATGGTCTCGGCACAGCTCAGACTAGAAGCTCTTCTATTAGCTCTCACTGTAAGTAGACTGCTTCTGATCTAGGGTCTCCACAGTTCACCACAGTGCAAATCTGCCAACTGAGATGCTCTGTGGAGTGAGTCCACAGCAGTTCAGGTGACACAGTGTAGCATGTCAGTGCCTCCCATCTCCAGGATACTAGGTTGATTTATGGTCTGTTAGCAATTTTATAGAGGTTCCACATTCTCACATGTCCATCTGTAGTATTATTAACCTGCCACTGCTGAGAAGTCACTCCAGGCACCACACCTTTCTGTTTCATATTCTCATATGGAGAGGCTATCCATGTACAGTATTCACAGCTTTAGAGTCAGAAAGGACCATTTTACATAGCTGAGCTAAGGATAACTCCTTTTGTACAAGTACTGTAAGTAATCTGGGTTCTTATTTCTAACTGTAGCAGTGTCCTATCAAATGATATACTATCACTCTCTTTTCAGCCTTGCTACCCTTTTGCTAAATTATCACAAGATTACATTTTATATTCATCATTATATATTTGACATACACCTGCATCCAAGACACAGTTGTTACACACTTGTGTGAAGACAGCATGAATGGCTAAATAAAATTCACTCAGTGAGACTAGGATTGAACCACTAGCCCAGTATTTGAGGGGCCAATGCCTTATCCACTTCACCATATTGTCTGCCAAAACAATATTATCTTTGTTTTCTGGATGCCATCTAGATTGAAACCAGCCTTTGACTTGAAACCAGTTCACTATAGTGAATTTACAAGAACTAATAATAGTACCACTTCCAGCTAGCCGATATATACCAGGAAGCCAGATCCGTCTGGACACTGTGAAGTTGCTTCATTACAAGGCACACTTTTTCACACATCCATACTTACTCAACCTAGGCCAATTTAGAGATGTGAATCAGTGTACCCTGTACATCTTTAGGATGATACAAAAAACAAGTGCACATAAAGCAAATAGCAGCAATATAATTATGGTTCAGCGTTTGGCAACTTCACAGCACTAGAAGCAGCATTGAGAATATTTTCACCTCAATTCAGGTATATCCTAATAGCGAGGACACCACTTAGTGCGACCTAAGGTTTGACGAAGCAGCTTTGAGTACATGTGTACTATAGTGATTTGGTGGGCCATTCAGACCCTTTCCTCGTCTCTGTTGCACTGATTTGAAATATGATTTTTTTTCCAAAGGCAGAAGAAATTAGTTATAATTTTTTAATGTAAAATAATTTAATACATCAGGTTACAAATCAATTAGTAATATTTATGCATAAACTCCTTAAATTCTTCAACTGCGTTTTTGTACTTTCTAGAGTAAACAAGCCTTGTTTCTAACAGTTTTTTATATGACTGGGGGAGGATTACCCTTTGTAAGATGTCAGCACAAACAGATAATGACTTGCTGGGAAACATTTTAAAAATGCCAAAAAGACTTTTATTGTCTGCCAAAAACATTCAGAGCAGTCTATGAGAAGACACAGTATCGGGTGTCTATGCTGACAAGAACCACCAGCTTAGTATACAGCACCAGGGAATATTTTTTAAACATTACCGTTCTTGGAAGTTTACTGGCCATGCAAAGCTAATAAAGTTCATGCTTCATTTAGTTATTAGGTTTGATGTAATTCTGATCTTGTCTGTTTCTTCATTATTTTGTTGATTATATAGCTCCATTTGCTCTGCTTTTGTGCCACATTTACAATTTTACAATACATCATTGTATATATTATTACATGTGGTGTGCAGGCAGTTTAACTGATTTCTAGTTGCATAGTGAGCAAACCATTGATGTTTATTTAAATTATTTAAAAGGTAAGTAGAACTTTCCTCAGCTATCTCATTGCTGCAACAGATCCTTCCCCAGTTGTCCAGTTTGTAATTCCTGAGAGTGTATGAAGCCAAATCAGTAGCAGTTGTGGGACAATGTTAGAAATCAGCCCTGAATGGAACACCAGTCAGCCTTTGTACAAATTCACTCTCCGAGAAAACTAATTTTAGCTGCTTTTGATGAAGTTTTCCAAATGGTTCTAAAAGGTTCAAATGCAGCTACCAGATAGATATTCTGGCACTAGTATCACTTGTCATACAAAAAATACTTCACAGTCCAAGTGTCTTAATTTTTAAGGGTTTTAGTGAATTTCAAAGCAAACAGTACACACAAAAAATAGAAAAAAAGGTTGATAGTGCATGCAGAAATAAAGAAAAAGGGGGAACGTATAATATCCTTCTTGAATATCTAGGTTACATTTCTTAAGGTTTCTATGCATTGTACTATTGAGTGGCTGGTGAGAAAACTATATGCCCTTAATGACTGTTTGACCGCTCATGTTTCTTTCCAGCTGTCTAACTTCAATCTATGGGCTGTTATACTGTCACACAGAGTTAAGATTATGAACATTCCATTTTCTATAACATAAAGTAGATTAAACTGAATATTCCTTTATCTATTTTAAGCTATATTTTATTCAAGTTCAAGCTAAGCAGACTAAGGCAAATTCACCATTAAAATTAACTTAAAAGATTTGGCTCTTACACTCATTTAGTATTGTCAGCCCGTATGAATAATTATCACTCGCATCACTCTGTAAACCCATATGGAGTGCAGAGTGATTTGGGATCCTTTGGTTGAAATGTGCATGCATTTGAACACAGATGTCAAGCAAATCTTCAGAAAGTCTAAAAATAAAGTTTCTTCACCTGGTTTGGAAACAGAGTGAATACCCAATAGGGATGAATGTATAACATATCCAGTAGGAATTGTATTGTCTTAATATGTACACCAGACCTGGTGCTTTAATCATTTCACTTGACTTGCTTCCTGATCTGTTTATTTATTTTTTGTTAACTTTTTTTCCATTTTGCTAAAGCTGCCTTCAGGGTCCCATGATGAGCTAAACTTGTGTGTTATAACTGTCTTTCTACATGATTTTTTTAACATGAGGCTTTTAGGTCTGATGAATATTTTTGGCTCATTTACTCCACAGGCTATTGCCTTGTACTGTTTTTTATATTCATTTAAACTGTCAGAAATAAATCTTTGCATTTACTGTGTATAACTATTAAAAGGTCAGATCAGGTGTTTGGTTTATGACTCTACCATTCTGAAGTAGAAGCCTTATGGTGCTCATAAGTGAAATATTGTTTGCCCTTTTTTAAAAAGGACATTAAATGCAATGTACATATGCCAACTACAGGTGTTATCAAAGAATAAAAGTCCAATCAAATGAAACTTAAATCCAAAGAGAGTTGTAGTGGAGGCTAAGGCCCAGTACAAAGCAAGCAGAAAAATCTTTGTTTTTTTACTGTGAAGTGAATATGGTCTTTAGTTATGATTTGTCCTTGATGTCTTCAGTGAAATTTTCAAAAAAAAATATGAATACCAAATATACAGTAGCATCCTTTTACAACTGTATGGGAAACCCATTGACTTAACAAAACACCACTAATCACTTTTTATTTACTACAAACATCCATAAATTACCTTTTCATTTTTACCAGTTCTAAGAAACCAGCCCAAGGGTCTCTGCTTCACCTGTGTCTCTTAAAGGTTTTAAGAGTAGTTTTGTGATTATGTAATGAAGACAAGTTACCGTAATAAAACCTAGAACCATTTAACAGGCCTGCCACTTGGTGGATTTAGAAACATGGTGAACGTCTGACCAAATATTTTTATGTGCAGTCCAAATAGTAGTATTTTTCAGATATAGTTTCCTGTAGCACAGTATTGAATTTATTGACAATGTTGGTAAATGGATATTTTGGTATAGTATGAAAGTATATAGGGATATTTAATACTATGTACAGTCATGTGTATGTATGAAGAAAAACCTTGTGGTAATCATGCAATATTTACCCATAGCAAGTTTTGATCTATGTCCCAGTCCTCTTGTTGAAGAACATAAGCTTGGATCCATCATAATAATTCCCTTCCTAATTGTAAAAACCTCAATTATGTCACTTCATAATTTCTGAATGATTATTTCTTCAATTTGAAACTGTCATCTATGAAGGAATTAAGTCAATATTACTCAAATGTGCAGAGAAATAAAGAGAGAGATAGAGATATCATTAAAATTTTGTAAAAGGAAAATGATCTATAATTTATTGTAACTGAAGAGGATAACTCAAAATTAATTAGACTTGACTAGTGGGGTAGTCTGTCCAGTGTATTGTGTCTGTTCTCACCAAGAATATTAGGTGGAAAGTGAGTCAGTTACTTGAATTGACTTTTTGTACTGTTACACCTTATTTTTATTTAGCTTATTAGAATTTGAAAAACATAAAAGGCTATTTTTTATTATTTGAGCTTGATGGAATGAATTAATATAGGAAATTTGCTCTTTAAGTAATAGCAAGGAAATGCATTGAATGCTTTTACTTGTAAGGAGAAAGGAAAGAACTAATACTGAACAAGGAGATCATTAAATAAAAGATTAAAGTCTTTCTGTATATACTGTACACTATGAATTATATATATTTTTTTACATGGAAAAAACAGGTGAAAAGTTGTTTCCACTCCGAAAATATTAAGAGAAGGACACCACTTTATAGTGGATCTTTCATTACATGATGAAGAGATGGAAGACCATGGTTATTGTGAAAGTCAGCCATTAGAAAAGGTAAAATAAGAGATTAAAAGTTTATTCTGCATCAGTACTGGAGAAATGTGTGATCTGACTGTGTGATTGTGCTTAGCATAGTCTAGCTTTAGCAGTACTGAGGCTGTGGTTGAGTCTGCGGAACTGTAAAAATGGAAAACATTCTTTCGTTTACTTGAAAGAGCTCTAGTGAAAATTATAATGATATAATGATATTACAGTGTCCCTATAATAAACAGAGGAAAGTCAATAGAGAGAGAGTCTGGCAAAAGGTACAAAACCTATAGTAAAATGGAGAGATGGATGAAAACCGATGGAGTGGTTAGTAAATTCCTAAATCTGCTGACTGAAGCAGAAGAAAGGAAAAATTCAAACACCAATGAGTAGTTTATGCAGATGAGGTACAAAGTTGGAGAGTTGTTTGAAATATTGAACCGTGCATGACATTGTTTTTGGTTTGTTTTGTTCTTGTTGTTTTTCCTGGTCTTTTACCTTCTATTTTGTCTGCAATGTGTGTAGTTTTACCTCCTCCCAAATTAGGTCTCTCTGGTGCTATGGTCCTCAGTGCTGCAGTTACCTGAGAAACCTATAAAAGACACCTGCTTGTTACAAGCACCTTGCTGCACCGCTTGCTTTGCTTCTAGCACCCTGTTCACTAGACAGTCTTAAGGAAGTTCTTTAAAGACGGACTTTTCATTTGTTTGTTTTGGAATCTAAATTGGGCTTGCTTATTTAATTGTTGTTGAAGTTTGAGACTGAGTAATGTTTCAGCCTTGGGGCTTTTTTAAAATCTGGAAATTATGCACTTAAAGGTTTTGTTAAAGGATTTATGCTCAGGTCGTTCTTTTGGTTTAGTGATTTGGCATAATTAATATACAGCTTTCTTGTTTGACAGTGTTATATTTAATTCTGTCTTGCCGATATTTTGCTGTGCCTCAAAATGAGACAGTGCTAATGAAAGGAGTTGGGAAATGAAACATACTCAGGAAGTCAAACTTGAATCAAAACCAAAAACCAAACTGATCTGTTATCAAAATTAGCATGTTAAACAAAAATCAAAGACCATTATACTAAAAGAAGTTCATTGGCCAGAAGGAGATTACAGTGATAAAATCAGAAAGCAAACACTATTGTTTTTATCCTAAACACAGATGGGAATGTATGTATCGACCTTTACATCATCACACCAATGATGTAACACACTCTTGGGTGGTTGTGAGA
Source organism: Polypterus bichir lapradei (assembly GCA_026402145.1). Classification (NCBI taxonomy): domain Eukaryota; kingdom Metazoa; phylum Chordata; class Cladistia; order Polypteriformes; family Polypteridae; genus Polypterus; species Polypterus bichir. Next base: position 41,072,105 of record JANRMT010062792.1, read on the forward strand.
TAGACTGCTGCAGCTACAGGAGACGTTACTTTGACATAATGGCACCACCCATCATCAAACAAATTGTCTCAGGACAACTGCTACTGAGAAATAAATCTCAGAATTGGATTCTATGGGTCAATAAAACCCAGAATAGACTTGTAGATTGTAAAGATCCATTCAGGAATTCGTAAAAAAATTAAATAAAGACATTAATGACAACATATTCTTTGTTTCTTTTGCAGATAATTAAATGATGAATAAATACATCTCATTAAAATATTTAATAATATTATTGGTCTTGGTGTAGGGTTTTGCTTGGTTTTGTAAATTATAACAACAACTCTGTGTTACAGCCCCGTGCAATCTTAACTGATTCAAACCATGAGTGAATCTACTTTCTAAAGTGTTATTCTGTTTTAAACTCACGACCCTTTGAAAGTATAAATGAAGTCAGAAAAGTGTTTGACATGTAGAAATTGGCTTCTCTACTCTATAGGGCATTGTTGCCCAGCTTAGGCATTATTCACACTTGCTAAGCGTTTTTGATATAGAGAAGTCTAGGTAATTAAATCCATAAACTGTGTTCAATGAGAAATTTATTTGGGTCTTTCACCAGGAATGATACAGGGAGATTTCATTGGGCTTGTGTCTTTAGGTAGTCTCTAGATCCTTGGTGTAACCATGTCATTTTGACAGTAAATCTACGGATAAGTCTTAAAGCTGTGATATTTGCAAGCTGTTTTTTAAATGGCCATAAATTAATTCAAAATTAGATGGAGAATCACATGAAAGGTCTTTGACATTGTTTCTGCATGTAGTCATCAAAGTGGGCTGCAGTGTGCAGCTGGTACAGTATGATCAGATGCCTGTACAAGGAAATATTCCTTGTAGTATACTGTAATTATAGCTTAGTTTCACAATGTTAAAGTGAGCTTTCTATTTAGCTACACAGAAGGGAAACATCTGTTGAAGTGTGAAAAACGTACTACACTATACTTTTCTTCTGAATTGCAAAGAAGCTCTAAATGTAGGCTAAGTTAAGCTGTCAAGTAGAGAGTATGATAGGGAAACAGTGGATGGTGCTACTCCTGACTAACAGTTCTAAATTAATTCCCCAGCCTAGTCACATAATTGTTAATGTTTTAATGTTATTCCTGTTAATTTTGATAATTTGTTAAAGATATACTGCATCCATAAATGTGCGCTTTGTGGGTGGAACCCCAACAGGTGGGTTCACCTTGACATCACTGCTGCTGGGTTCTCCTTCTGGCTTTATATGGAGCATTGTGATAGTATTGGAGTTTATTGTAAGTATTGTTTTTCCTTGATTTTAATGGTTGTTGAATTTATTTTCTTTTACCTTATTATGCTTTTTGAATTGTGATTTTGGCCTTGTTAACACAGATAGCCTTTTTAAACATATCCTTTTGTGCTCTATTTTTATTAATAAACTCTAATTTTATAAAGATTCCATGTTCCCTTTTGTTTGTAAGCCAGAGTTTTTTATGGTTTATCGCCCTTGTAAGATATTAGTTGTGAATTCTGTAACTTGATTGCATTTTTTAAATTTTAAAGCAAGCATCCCATCTTTAGGCCACAACTTGCAGGTAGTAGTTTGAGGACTTAATGACTATGGGTGAGCCTCTTCTAGGCAGAGCAGTGAAAGTCCTGGCCTGTTTTTTGTGGCCTATTTTTGGAGGCCACACATCCCTTCATTATGTTTGGAACTCCTACTCTTAACAAATAGGAGCAGTAGTGAATAAAGCTTTTAACTTGGTAAAAGCCTCCTATGTTTCAAGTATTCCAAGAAATTATAATTGGTTAAAGCAGCAATAGTGACGATAATAATAATAATAATAAACCCTAAATACAAAGAGGACTTTTTGATTTATGTTAGGTAGATTGCCCAGAGGGGACTGGGCGGTCTCTTGGTCTGGAATCCCTACAGATTTTATTTTTTTTTTCTCCAGCTCTTGGAGTTTTTTTTTTTTTTTTTTGTTTTTTCTGTCCACCCTGGCCATCGGACCTTACTTATTCTATGTTAATTAATGTTGACTTATGTTTATTTTTTATTGTGTCTTCTATTTTTCTATTCTTCATTTTGTAAAGCACTTTGAGCTACATTTTTTTTTGTATGAAAATGTGCTATATAAATAAATGTTGTTGTTGTTGATAACCCTACAAAAATTGGTAATAAGGGTCGTTAACCCTTGAAATTTTTCAATCCAAAGTAGCCTTAATTTTATTAGTATGAATGCTAAAAAGATATATAATAACCCAAAAATGATACAGTGGTCTTCAAATTTATCAAGCTTTAAATGCAAATGTTATTTTTGCAATGCAAGAGATCCTTCCAGAAATGCTGCCCATGACTAACTATATCCTTGGAGAAAATTAAAATGTTGTCGATATACTATATGCCACTACATACTGCTGTAAAATATCTCTAAAAGTATCATTACATAAAACTGGGAAACTGCAGCTACATTATCCAGATCATAGAACATTATCAGGTATTCTTAATATCTTGAGGTACTTTTAAAGTTTTAAACTTTAAGTACTTTTAAACTTTCATTCATCTACATTTCTTATTGTTTATTGTCAGGTTGTATACACTCCTCAGGTCCAGCTTTGTGAAGATCATAGCATTAGAAATTCTAGATTGTCTTTAATATATTCATTCAAAGTGTTTGATTTTGATAAAGCGTAAACTTTCCCTATAGGGTGTAGAGTCCAAGGCAGAAATTAGTTAACACAGTTTTAGGCTCTGTGAGGTGGTAAAGTTATAGCCATTTATTTACTAAGCGCATCCTTTTACTCTATATACTCATCAGGGAGAGTACTAACATTAAAACACTGAAAAGAGGTTTTTCTAAAAGAGCAGACATTAAACAGTTTTGAAAATAGAAGGTGCATCACAAAACCAAGTTCCTAGACTCTCAGTCAATAATGAGATTGTGTCTGGCAAGACAGGGGAAGCCTAAAATAACTTTAGTTATTAAAAGTGAAACTGTGGTTTTTTGATCTGCAAGCTTCCAGTCCTCACCTTTAATGAGGGGAAATTAATTCAATCAATTTACACCTGATGGGTCACCATCAATTGAATGTATCCTCATTTTATGCTTTAAAGTTGTTTGACTTCTAACTGTTGAAGTAAACTAGAAAAAAAACATTTTCATCTGCAGTCAACTGTAGCAATGCTGAAAATTCCAGTATTTCTGTAGTGACCAGAATTTGACAGGGACTTAGTACTAATACTAGTGTGCTTTGCTGACTTTTTCTGTCACTTTCTTTCTGATAACCATGTGCTTAATTGTAGAGCCAACAACTTTTTCCAAATTTTCTCCATATTAATGGGTGGCCAGTGAGTCATTTAATTCCTCCGATAAATCCATTTATGGATATTGAAGCAATATCAAGAGAAACATCCATCCATCAGTTAATTTTATAAACTCTCTTTATCCAGTGTAGGCTCACAGATGGAGTGGGCAAGCACCAACGGTCCTTTCAAGTTTGTTATAAGGCACTCTTTACTAAATTAAATAGGTTCAGTAAAAGTCTTGCTGAATGATACAACACTCATACTGTAGTACTTAATTAATAACCAAATGCCAAGCCAAGTGTTTACTGATATACAGTAAAAGTCAAACCTCTGAAGTGACAGTCTTTAACTTAGCAGGTTATGTTAATCGGGCAATTCTAAATTACATGTACCCCTATGTAAATGTGGGTATATGCTTGAATAGGCCTCGAAATGGACTGGTGCCTTATTTCTTGACTTGCTCTATATGCTTCTAGAATAGACTTCAGCCTTATGTGACCATTAGCAGGACTATGTGGATTTAAGGATGATATGTTACCTTACTTTTCTCAGTTGTAAAAGGTCTGGCTACAACCTTTGGACTATGCTCATGTGGACACATTTCATACTGCTAGATTTTTTGCTTACAGTGATGTTTTTTGTTAAATAACATTTCTTTGGACATTCTTCTCAGTTCCTTTATAGCATTGCCCTCTGGCACACACTTAACAGGTCATCCTAATTATCTCAAATAATTCTGACTAAGTGTCTGGAAAGCTGTTTGATTTGCTTCTTAACTTTGACTATTTATGCCACCTAACCGAGCAGTGCAGCTTAAAGTAGTAAAAGACTGGATCACATTGTGATGAAGGGGCAGCCTAATGTCTTTGTCATCAGCCAGATTTATGGAGAAAAAATACTCAAAACAGGGACTAAACTGCAGTAAACAAGTTAAACCTGTTAAATTATTTTCTGTTGGCAAACAAATCATAAAAATGTGTCTAATATATATCGTAGTACATCTGTGATAAACTGCATGAGCCAAGGAGCTGCAGTGTTTTATGTTTGTAAGTATTGAGGAAAATCAGATTTGTTTGCCAAACATATTGTGAACATTTGTAGCTCACTGCTTATTTTTCCCAATATAACCAATGTATTAAGGTATAATGATACTGCCTCTTACCACTTGTTCTGTTGTAAATTTTCTCTGTACCTTTCAGTTATTCCTCTAGTCCAGAAAAAAATATGATTAAATACAGATGTAAGCAATGAGGAAGAAGTATATCACTAGAAAAAGGGAAAAACAATTTAATGCCCATCACCAAGGAGAAAGTTGGGAATGAAACACTAATTGAGTGGGCTAGCTATCTTTGCATAAATGTTTAATTAAGTTTGATCAATTGACTGATTAGGGGTGGTTCCTTTATTTGAATTTTCTTTGAAAATGATTGTGATTTGTAGAGCTATTTCATGTTTCCCAGCACTGTCAATGGGGCACTATTTTTCCTATATACAGTGGAACCTTGAAGTAATTTCCCCCATAGGATTGTATGTAAATACAGCTCGTACGGTCCGGAACGGATTAATTGTATGTAAATATATATTTTTTTAAAGAGTTTTAAACACAAAAATAGTTAATTATACTATAGAATGCACAGTGTAATAGTAAACTAAATGTAAAAACATTGAATAACACTGAGAAAACCTTGAACAGAGAAAACGTAACATTGCAAGAGTTCACGCCATTGCCTTACGAACCGCTCTCTGTAAACACTTTTTTTAATGAGTTTTAAGCACAGGGGAAATAAATGAACATTTGAAAAATCTGTAATTTATACAAAAACTAACCATAAACAACCAGGAAAACTAACCTTGCATTAGTCGAGTTCTGGCATGAAGGAAGTGAGGAGGAACTGGGTAGATAGGAGATTACAGTTTTGAGGTAAAGTCTGTGACGATGCAGGTTCGCTGCATGCTCCCATCTCACTTCCGGGAGCCCTTAAACCCTTTACCGTCGGTAATGTTATCGATGGGCACGAAAGTGAGGCACTATAATGGAGCAATCGGATGGTGAAAAAAGTGCCAAGTGCTTTTATTAAAATCAACAAAACAACAATCAAAAACAAAGTCCAAATTAAATAAAGTGCAGTGCTTTCAGAATCCTTCAATAAATAAATGATCACAGAATTGAAGTAGAGGTTAAAATCCAATAGAAAAAAGTCTTCATTAAATACAATGAGATTAAAACAATGCTCAAAGCAGTCTCTTTAAAAACAAGCCCAGTACATTCTTTAACTGCCTTCTTTAACTTCCTTCTTGCTCTCTCTCTCTCCCTTGCTCGCTCGCTCGCTGGCTGCACAGGGAATGCACAGGGAGAGACTGAACACATGCGGAAATCATCGGCACGTATGAACCGGAAGGGAAACTGGCTTGTTCGTCACTCGAGTGTGTGGTCATGAACAGATGCAAAAGTTTGGCAAACTTTTTGGTTGTAACCCGATTTTTACGTGGTCCGAGACGTTTGTGACCCGAGGTTCCACTGCATGGGTAACAGCAGGTTGCTTTGAGGTTTTATTTATCTGTAAAAATACAGTTTTTTGACTGATATTCATACAGTATTAGTCAGTGCAGCTGAACCACAGGCTGTTGCCCTACAATGGCAAATTAAATTGTATTAACTTATTTTAATAGCTTAGAAATTCTCTATAATAGAATAAAGTGTGTCACAGTAACTCTCCATACATTCCATTTTCTTGGGCAATTGAGTTATCTGTAATCAGGTTTCAAGAAATGTCATGGCTGTGATGCACAAAAATGCAAACACGTGTACAAAGCACACTTCCTCTGTCAAATAACACTTCTGTCATAAAGCAGGTGAAAGTAATGAAACTTATGCTGTGATTATCCAGAGAAGGGCATTTTACCCCTGTAAACTGGAAGATGAAGATGGAAAGTTCAGATTGTTGGGCTAGAAAGTATATAAAACCAATGAAACACACTTTCAGATGTGTATGCTAGTGAACATAAGTACTAATAATGTTGTGGGAACTCAGAAAAATTGAATATTAAAGGTAACAGGTTCTGAGAAGATAATATTAAGAAAAATATTCTTAAAACATGTTAATAGAATTAGGGTTAATATGGTTGAATGAAGTTATTAAAACTGAACACATAAATCCAGTGATTGGTTGTGATAGTTTTGTAAATATTTCAACCTGCTTTTTGGAAATTGTAACTTTCATATCTTCGCCTACTGCAGCCCACCTAATCAAATGTGTTATTTGCCGTCACTGATGTTAAGGTTTTTATCAAGTGTGGATAACTGCAGTTTACATACATGGTTAGGAAAGTCCATTTGTTGTTGCTTTAATCCTCTGAGATGTGTATATGAAAGAGTATGGGAGAGTTGATTCATGAAGAGAACATTAATTCTATGGGTACAGTGTTGACTGTCTGTCTTCTTTTGGATAAGGACATTTAAAGAAATGTTTAGGCTTGATAAAAGGAAGGATTATGAAATGAAAAACAAGACCAAATTTTTGTTAGCAATTGACTAAGATGCATTTACTGATTTTGTTTCTTATTGAAAGAAATCATGAAAATACAATTCATGAACTTGCTGATCAAGAAAATGTTTACCATTCTGTCAAAATATATAAAAACTTATACTGTATTCTTAACACATGCATATATAGTTGCCAGTTATATGCCTCTTGTAATAATATTTGCACTTATTTTTTTTTGGTTAACATTTTCGTTCAATTAACACTTCATTTCCAAACACATAGGCATTTTTACCATCACAGATCCAGTAAAAATATTAATTTATTTGTATTATTTTTATATGAATTATGTAAGTACAAAACATTTCCAAAGTAACTTTACTGTTTAAGGCAATATTTTGTTTTGTGAGGGAGGAAATATTAAATTCCTTGTACAAATTGAAAAATGATTAAATCAAAAAGGATAATTTTCTTTGAAAGTGCTTAATAGAAATGTGATGTGCTTCAGTGAAAAGCCCTTGTCAGGCTTTCAATTCCCTCCTCATCCATTATCAGATAAAGCAGCATACATCTTAAACTTACAAGGCACTGTGTATTCTCTACATAGGAAATAATGATTTGCATCATAAAATAAATCTGTAATTCATTTCTTAAATGAATTGTTTAAGCTAGGTCTGCCACAAATTTTCTGTTATTGCAATTCTTGGCTCTGAAAATTTAATTCACAAAAGAGGCAAACTGCTTATCTGGAACGACTTTATTAGGTTTTCTGTTGGTTTTTATTTTCATTTTCATTCTGAGGTCTTTGGGGTTGTCTGTCATTTACACTGTCCTAGGGAGTGAGCCACATATTTCTATAAAAAAGCTTATTTTAGCCTCTTGTACCTGCAATGTTTTTCTTCCAGTCGCTTAACAAAACTATGAAAATATCAGTGAACCACTGTTCTGTCAGTGCTGATTTTTCTTTCAAAATCTTCTGTATCCTTACTTGTATAAAACACCCAAAGTATTGTGATTTCTCCATTTGGGGCATCAGGTTCTCCATCTAGAAGGAAATCAAAACCTTTAGTTTGAAAAAGCTGCTTTTCTTTAAGCCTTTTACAACCCTTCTCTATACCTACCATGTGTAAATTATGCAATATGTATTTGATCAGTCGATCAACTGATATTTAATCAGTAATTGCATTACTGATAATCATAACCACACATTTGATTTAATTATAACTTACAAAGTTGAAATTCAAAATTTAAATATTAAATTATTTCTGATCACTACTTAATTACATTTGATTTAGTCCTGTTAGTCCTGCCCTTGCCAATGCACTCACAGATTAAAACAAAGACAGTGTGACATCTAGATTGTAATTCTGCTTTAAAATTTATAGATACTTTAAGTAAGTCGAGTGTAATTGTGGAAAACCATTTAGATCAGTTAACATCAAATGTAAACGCAGAAAACAATTTAGATCAGCTAACATCACATTATAATGTGACCTTGAGAGATGCTCAGGACGCAGTGGCTCCCCTTAAAACAAAAGTGATCAAAGCACATAGAAACTTTCCCTAGTTTAATGAAAAAACTTGAGCTCTTAAATTAGAGTGTTGGAAAATGGAGCGCAGAACGAGAAAAACAAAGCTACATGTCTTTCAAATTGCATGGACAGAGAGTGTTAAAAAATATAAAAAAGCTCTCTTTAAAGCTCGCTCAGAATATTATTCTACAATAATAGATAGCAGTAATAAAAATCCTCAGGTACTGTTTAGAACAATTGGTAAATTAACAAATGGGAATTCAGATCTACAGTTCAAAATACCAACAGACATTAGCAATACAGACTTTATGAACTTCTTCAATGAGAAAATTAAAAATATAAGATCCCAGATCTCAGCATCACAGTACAAACCACATACTAGCTTAGCAGACCCTGCCTCACATTGCATTCAGCACTTTAGTAATTATAATCCTGTAACTGAGCAGGAAGTCTTAACTTTAATTTCTAAAATGAAGCCCACTACTTGTTCCCTAGATACAGTGCCAACAAAACTAGTAAAAAGTGCAATGGATGTTCATGCAGTGCCTATTCTAAACATTATCAATAGTTCATTATTGCATGGCACAGTACCTGATGCACTAAAAGTGTCAGTCATTAAACCATTACTTAAAAAGTCAGACCTAAACCCACACATACTAAATAACTATAGGCCTATTTCAAATTTACCCTTTATCTCTAAAAAACTAGAAAAAGTAGTCACCAATCAGCTTCAGTCACACCTTACGCATTACAATTTACTTGAGAAATTCCAGTCTTGTTTCCGCACTGGTCATAGTACAGAAACGGCACTAACGCGGGTTGTAAACGACATTGTGATATCCTCTGATGAAGGAAACTCCACTGTACATTATGTTTTTAGACTTAAGTGCAGCATTTGACACCATTGACCATTCTATTTTACTGCACAGGCTAGAAAATGATGTTGGCCTTACAGGCACTGTGTTCGCTTGGTTTAGTTCTTATTTATCAAATCGATTCCAATATGTACAGAAATGTGCTGACAGTACTCCATCATTATACACAGAAGTGAGATATGGTGTCCCGTAGGGCTCAGTACTAGACCCTTTACTGTTTTCACTTTACATGCTTCCACTGGGATCTATCATTAGGAAACATAATGTTAATTTTCACTCGTATGTAGATGACACCCAGTTATACCTTTCATTTAGATCAAATGAAGTTTCTCCGATGTTGTCTTTAATTAGTTGTGTTAGTGAATTAAAGGAGTGGATGGATGAGAACTACTTGTCTTTAAATACAGATAAAACAGAGATGTTAATTTTTGGAGGGAATGATGCTGATCACAATATTTTGTCATCATTTAACTCAGTTGGAATCACCATTAATTTTACTGAATCAGCCCACAATCTTGGAGTTATCTTTGACTCTAGCATGTCATTTAAAGCGCATATTACAAAGTTGTCCAAATCATGTTTCTTCCATCTTAAAAATGTTAGGAAATTAAGGCACTTTCTAAATAAACAGGATTCTGAGAAATTAATTCATGCATTCATTTCTAGTAGGATTGACTACTGCAATGCGGTGTTCACTGGATGTTCAAACTGTTCTTTATATAGCCTCCAGTTAATCCAAAATGCTGCTGCAAGAATTATTACAAGAACAGGAAAGTATGAACATATATATCCGGATCTTAAATCCTTACACTGGCTCCCAGTTAAGTTTAGGGCAGATTTCAAAATCCTCCTCTTAACATATAAAGCATTAAATGGCCAAGGTCCGGCTTACTTATCTGAACTTATCATGGCTTACAAACCAGAGCGCACATTAAGATCTCAAGATGCCAGTCTGCTTATGATTCCAAGGATTAATAAAATAACAGTGGAAGGTTGAGCTTTTAGTTACAGGGCCCCTAAACTGTGGAATGGTCTGCCTGCTACTATAAGAGATGCCCCTTCGGTCTCAGCTTTTAAATCCCGGCTGAAGACTCACTACTTCAGTTTAGCATATCCTGACTAGAGCTGCTGATTAACTGTACAGACTGCCTCTTTGTTGTTAGTCATTAGCACTAAAACATAAGTAACATGATAATTATACTTGGATACTAACCTTCACCTATTCTGTTTCTCTTCTTGGTACTCGAATGTGGCACTCGGTGCTATGACCCACCTGCCAAGTTGTTTCACCTGCCTAAGGTAAAGTCATCCCTGATGGAGGATCGCAGGAATTGTGGGGTAGAGGGGTCCTTTCATCGGATTGGCTGGCCAAGCAATGTTTCAGCTGTGGTATGGCCAAATGGGGGAGGCAGCTTGATGGCTGAGGTCTCCAGGACTCTAAACAAATCCAAATCATATTATGTGATATCATCTACTGTTAAATTCTGGCCTGTACTTGTAAAATTTTTATTTTTATACTGTATTGAGGATTTGTTCTGATCTGTGTATTGTATTGTATTGACCCTCTTTTTGACACCCTCTGCACGCCCAACCTACCCGGAAAGGGGTCTCTTTTTGAACTGCCTTTCCCAAGGTTTCTTCCGTTTTTTCCCTACAAGGTTTTTTTTGGAGTTTTTCCTTGTCTTCTTAGAGAGTCAAGGCTGGGTGGCGGTCAAGAGGCAGGGTCTGTTAAAGCCCATTGAGGCACTTCTTGTGTGATTTTGGGGTTATACAAAAATAAATTGTATTGTATTGTATTCTAGTACATTCCAAAGTAAAAGACTTTTGTAACGTTTTCAAATTATTAGCACCTTTTACTCAGTGTATTCTTATCCTTTGTGGTATACTTTAAAATTATGCAAGCAAATGCACAAGGAATACATATGCAATATTACTCCCATACTTTTCCACCTCCAAAGTACCTAAGCACTGTCTTCCTCAACCCCCCACACTTTTCTCTGTCAATCCTTTTCTTATCACTGGCCTCTGTTTTTCCTGTTAATCGAGCATTCATTCTTTAGCCAGAGTTCTTTCCCTGATTTTTCTTTTATTTTTCAAGTTTTATTTTGTATATTTTGTCAATTCTGTGTCTGGCTTTGCTCTTTCTGTGATTTATTTATGTATTTATTGTTGTGTTGTTTATAAGTTTTTGTCATTTTGTATTATGCATATATTGTATGTACTAGCAGAATACCCGCGCTTCGCAGCGGAGAAGTACTGTATAAAAGAAGTTATGAAAAAGAAAAGGAAAAATGTTAAAAATAACGTAACATGATTGTTAATGTAATTGTTTTGTCATTGACATGAGTGTTGTTGTCATATTTATATATATTTATATCTATCTATCTGTCTATCTATATATATATATACTGTATATATATATATATATATATACTAATAAAAGGCAAAGCCCTCACTCACTCACTCATTCACTCACTCACTCACTCACTCACTCACTCACTCACTCACTCACTCACTCATCACTAATTCTCCAACTTCCCGTGTAGGTAGAAGGCTGAAATTTGGCAGGCTTATTCCTTACAGCTTCCTTACAAAAGTTGGGCAGGTTTCATTTCGAAATTCTACGCGTAATGGTCATAACTGGAAGATGTTTTTCTCCATTTACTGTAATGGAGATGAGCTTGAAACCCGTGGGGGCGGAGTTTGACATCATCACGCCTCCCACGTAATCACGCAGTACGTAGAAAACCAGGAAGAGCCCCAAAAAGTGCTGAAGAAAACATGCATTATATAATTGAGAAGGCAGCGAAACAATAAGAAGCGAGCGAGTGATATATACAACCATATTCATGAGTTCTGCTACTTCGGAAACAAAGCACAGTGTAAACCTACACTTTAAATTAAGTTCATAGACAGGCTGCCGCTGGCGTTTGTAATTTAGTGCCTGCCCATATAAGGCCGTCCGTCAGCGGCAATCCAATAGCAAACT
>JANRMT010062792.1:41084686-41145826 GCA_026402145.1 Polypterus bichir lapradei
AAGAGAAAAGTTGATTCTGAAAATAGAGCCTTTAAAAACCGATGGGAGGCTGAGTATATGTTTACTGACATTGCCGTTAAACCCGTGTGTCTCATTTGTGGAGCTAATGTGGCTGTAATTACAGAATTTAATCTAAGACGGCACTATGAGACAAAACATCAGGGTAACCTGAAAGACCTGAATGCAATGCAGAAGATACAGAAAGCAGAAGAATTAAATAAGAATCTGACACTTCAGCGGACGTTTTTACCCGTGCACAATCACAAAGTGATTTCAAGTGAAGCTACTTTTATGGGAGACACAAATGCACCAGTTTTGAGTTGATTTATTCAGGAATAATATTCCTGTCTGTTTTTACCATTCCTACCAAAGATATTTCTGTCGACTAAATAAAAATTCCTTCTGTTTAAAATTTAAATAGAACTTGAACAAATACGATGGTTCATAATATCCACGCAGACTTGCACGTAAGAGCGGGAGTTATCCGTTTTAACAAGCAGCGTATTGCACTGATACGAAATAGCTGTGTGTGTATATATGTAGATATGTATGTATATGTATATATATGTTTATATATGTGTGTGTGTATGTGTATATATATGTATTTGTGTATATATATGTGTGTGTATGTATGTATGTATGTATGTATGTATGTATGTATGTGTGTATGTATATGTATGTGTATATATGTAGAGATATATATATATGTAGCAAAGTGTAAAATGTTATCTATAATTTTATTTATTTATTCATTTTTTTTTTGTTATGAACTTCCCCAAAAGTGTTGATCCCTGTAAATAGTTTATAGTATACCAACAATATAATCGGTTGTAGCACGAGCGTTAATTAGTGTCACACCTCACAACCTGCGTGCACGGCATTTTTGGCTTTAACGCCAGAAGCGCGGTGAACGCTGTAGGGGTAGGTTGTGGTTTCAGTTTTTTTTCCCGATATTTTTTTATTTTTTTCATTTACTTTGTGTTAATTTATAATCGATTTAATTTATTATTTAATAGGCAGAGGGAAGAAGACGTGCATGTGACGCTCTGTCTATTTCTTTCTTTTTGTTTTGCAAAGGTATGCTATATAAATATATATATATACAGTATTTCCTTTTCATTTGTTAAGAGTATATAATTATAAAATTAGGATTTTTTTTGTATAAAGCTATTTGTATTGTAAATAGTTTTCTTTGGAAATTGGAGTAATTTTTTGGTAAATAGTTTTATATGTAATGTGTTTGTATAAAAACGCGAGAAGCGCGGTGAACGCTGTAGGGGCAGAGGGAAGAAGACGTGCATGTGACGCTCTGTCTATTTCTTTCTTTTTGTTTTGCAAAGGGGTTACTGAAAGAGGAAAATAAAAGCTTGTGTTCTAACCCAACGTCCCTACGTGATAATTATTTACACAACGCAGGAAAAAGCAGAGTCGAGTCGGTTACATATATGTATGTGTATATGTATAGATATGTATATATATATATATATGTTTATGTGTGTGTGTAAATATATATATATATATATATATATATATATATATATATATGACAGCAACACTCATCACTTACAACGGTGACAAAACAATTACATTGACAATCATGTTACGTTATTTTCAAAATGTTTCCTTTTCTTTTTCATTGCTTCTTTAACACACTACTTCTCCCCTGCGAAGCGCGGGTATTTTGCTAGTATATATATATATATATATATATACACACACACATATACTATGGGGTGCGAAACAGGCAAATACATTGATTTTCTGAATATATAAAGTCGGCGTCAGAATATATAAAGTCAAAACTTGAATATATAAAGTCATTCCCGAATATATAAAGTCACTGTCGGAATATATAAAGTCAAAACTTGAATACATAAAGTCAGCGTCGGTATATATAAAGTCAAAACTTTTTTCTAAATATATAAAGTCAAAACTTGAATAAATAAAGTCACCGCTGGAATATATAAAGTCAAAACTTGAATATATAAAGTCATCGCTGGAATATATAAATTCAAAACTTGAATATATAAAGTCAGCGTCAGAATATATAAAGTCAGCGCTGGAATATATAAAGTGAAAACCTGAATATATAAAGTCAGCGTCGTAATTTATAAAGTCATTCCTGATTATAAATAGTCAACATCGGAGTATATAAACTCATTCCTGAATATATAAACTCAAAGTCAAAATATATTGATTGAAATGACTCTGAACTGAAGTAAGTTAACAAAAACGTATTCAGAAAAATAAATTAAAAAAACACTGTTCGGTTAATGTTTTGAAAATGATGCATTTGCCCTGCCCAGGATTGGTTCCTGCCTTGCACCCAGTGTTGGCTGGGATTGGCGTCTGCAGACCCCTGTGACTCTGTGGTCGGATTCAACGGGTTGGGAAATGGATGGATATTGCAGCACTGACTTTGTATATTCCGACGATGACTTTATATATTGAAGTTTTGACTTTATATATTCCAGCGCTTACTTTATATTGTGAGCTGGAGGGCTTCGCTATTACGTGTGGGGACGAAACTTCACTTTGGTAACTGATCATGCTCCACTTCAATGGTCATACCAACAGAAAGATACAAACTCTCGCCTCATGAGATGGTTTCTGGGCTTACAACTTTTACCGTTTCACAGTAAAACATCGACCAGGTTCTGAACACGTCAACGCAGACGTATTATCAAGACTAAATGAACCTGGTACAGAGAGTCGCTTGATTCACGGAAATGTGAATAAAGCTGAGGGGGAGGGTGTGAGCTGGAGGGCTGATCGCACCCCAAGAAGATACAGACGCCTCTGGGAAAACCACAACCCCTGAAACACAGACTACCCTCACATTGCTCCTTACTTTCTCACTTGCGCTATAACGCGTAATGCAAACCTCGCGCGATACTCCGCTAACTTAAAAGCCTTGTGCAGCGCCTGTCAGTTGAAAATTGATTGTTTGCTTGCTTTTATCGCTCTCTCTCTCCGCTCCTAGCGGAACTGTCATCTCTGACTTGTCATGGAGCACGTTTAAGCTCATGTGTTTGCAGTGTTTGAATAAAAATCCTTCTTGTTTCTACGACCTCCTGTGTCTCTGTGCAAATCTGTGACCCAAGCGTGACAATATATTCCGACGCTGACTTTATATATTCAAGATTTGACTTTATATATTCCAGCGCTGAGTTTATATATTCTGACGCTGACTTTATATATTTAAGTTTTGACTTTAGGTGGCAGTGTGACGAAGTTGCTTCGGAAGACGACGTTAGCCGCGGAGCTCAGCTCAGAGCGAAATGAGGTAAATGGAAGGGGATATGATGACGTGACTCCTCCACCCGCCTTAACTGTCAATCCCCCACAAACACAGTCTCTCGGAATTTGCATAAGCACACCCCTTCACCTGCAATTTTAACTTAGTTACAAAGTGATCAAAACTCTCGTTTATATTCTGTGTCCTCTCATTAAACTTGTATCCTGCATTACCCGTGGGCATGAAAAACGCCAGCGGCAGCCTGTCTATTAACTTAATTTAAAGTTTAGGTTTATACCTTGCTTTGTTTCTGAAGTAGCTGCACTGATGAATATGGTAGTATATGTCACTCGCTTGCTTCTTATTGTTTCGCTGCCTTCTCAATTATATAATGCATTTTTTCTTCAGCGCATTTTGGAGCTCTTCCTGGTTTTCTACATAGTGCATTGACAGTTAGTTCACGTGATTACGTGGGCGGTGTGATGTCACACGAAACTCCGCCCCCACGGCTTTCAAGCTCAACTCCATTACAGTAAATGGAGAAAAATACCTTCCAGTTATGACCATTACGCGTAGAATTTCGAAATGAAACCTGCCCAACTTTTGTAAGGAAGCTGTAAGGAATGAGCCTGCCAAATTTCAGCCTTCTACCTACACGGGAAGTTGGAGAATTAGTGATGAGTCAGTGAGTCAGTGAGTCAGTCAGTCAGTGAGGGCTTTGCCTTTTATTAGTATAGATTAGTTTGCTTTGTTATTGTCAACCGCCTGTCTCCTTTATGTAGAGCCCCAGTAGGTAGGGCCACCTAATTATGCAGCTGAGGGACAGTTCCAGCAAGTATTTGCTGAAGGTCTGATATTACCTGTAGCATCGTTGGCTTGTGATTCTTGATTTTTTTTATTTGAATTTACTTGCTTCAACCCTTACTGCTGTACTCAGATACTGTTTATTTTTTCTTGATTGGATTCACTTTCTGTTAGATTTAGCTTTTCAGGGAAAATCTATATTTTGCTTCTGCTTGTTTTTGTAACCTGTTTTTGAATTCTTCTGAATAAATCTTTAAATACAAGGAACTTAATTTTGTTTAGTCTTGAGCCATAGGTTTATTGTCATTTCTGTTCTTCAGTTTTTATGACATTTATTATTCAAGAGCCTTAGCCTCATGTTTGGTTCTATAGAGTAAGTCTGCCTGGGGTGACGTATATCCAGTAGGCTCGGACCTATAAGAGGGCAGGTCAGGCCTTTTGTGTGGTTTTACTGAGGACTGCTCCAAGTGTTGAGCTTTTTGTGGCAGGAATTTAAACATAAGGTTTCACCTAAATTCTCCCCCTCAACTCATTTATCCTTTTGTCATGGTTTTTATTCAGCTCCAACTAGGCCTAATCAGTTCTTTGGTCAGGTTTCAACAATACATTATGTATATGAACACTGGGCTAGAACTCTTTTGGTGGCTCCTGGGAGACCAGGATCTCTTGAAGGGGCAAACTTATGCTGCCACTTTGAATGACTAGCAAGACATGGTTTCCAAAGCTAACAGCTATTGGTCAGGTGGTTTTGTGACTTCTTGCCAACCAGACCTGCTTCACACCAGTAATTAGATTCTCTCAATAGAATTAAAAATGGTATTGATTAACATTAGGAATGCTGGGATAGCCATATATTATTTTATAAACATATGCATTAGTGTATATCGTATGAAAAGCACAATGATTTGTTTTGGCAGGAGAATATAATAAATCAGATGAAGTATAAAAAGTGTCTAATGAGGACTGATATCAGTAGAAGGGTTACCACTGATATTACTGTTTAATGTAAGGGTGAATGTGTGCATAATTTTGATGGAGTAGCGTCTTGCCTAGGGAGCGTTCTTGCCTTGCACCCAAAGCTGCTTGCATAAGCTGGCAACAATGAATTTGATTAAGCAGGTTTAATAATGTAATGGTACACTATTTTAGATGGGACTTTAAAAAAAAAAGCAAAAAAGAGAATAATAAGAAGTACAAAATTAACAAAAAGAACCAGGCAAGAAAAAATCTTAATAGAATGTCTGGCAATTGTCCTGCAGCTGCATATATTTTTGACAGTCTGAACATACAGTAAGTTATGATACACCCCAGCTGGAGTAGGGGAGCAGTGAAGGAACATTTTAAGCTTACGAGTTTGATGAGTGCAGCTTTACAGACAGTACATAAGAAACTAACTATACCAAACATTTTTATAGAGGTATGTTTTGGTATCTTTTTGTGTTCCTTTATCACAAAGTACTTTTTTTCAAACAAGCACTGTTACTTCATTTACTAGTTACTTCACCCTATTAGAAAAGATGCAATGTCTAATTCAAGAAATGATAATTTGGGCTAGTATATTTATGTCTTTGACAGCTGCTTTATAATTGTTCAAAGTATTATAAATTCTTTATTTAGACTAGAGACATTTACAAATCACATTACAATGTGGGGACTAAAAGCTTTACTATCTTTAACAGCAATGGAATTTCATGAAGATCTGTCAATCAGCGTTTATTGTCAAAGTTGTTGTAATGTTGAAGCATTTCCTAGAATGCCATTATTAAACCATCAGTAAGTGAGTATAAAATAAGATGAGTATGAAAAAATGACATGTTTTGCATAATGTGTTTGAAGTAAATTTGCCTCCCTCACATCCTTGGTTATAAGGCAGCCTGGCTCAGAATCACCTAACTGTTGCTTAATAAGATAAAGTAAGATCATCTGCAGGCTACAACATGATTACTGGCTGCTATACAGAGCTCTTAACAATAATTTAATAAATACAACAAATATTACACACTGTAGTAAATAAAAGCTAAGTTGAAATGTTGTTCCTGAGAATTGCACTGTCAGCAATAAAATGAAAAAAATCCTTTTATAAAGAAGGCTGTTGTGTAAATTAGGCTTTTGGGCTCCACTAAATCCACATTTGTTTCAGTTCTTGTAATTAAGCACACCTCAACAAACCAGGGCTCCAACTTTGTGCATTGTGCTCTCATGTGTCATATGCCTATTTTGATACGGTTACCTTTAAAAGGACTTCCTCAGATGAAGTTTTCATGTGGGTTTTTACAAATGCCTCGTCTTACACCTTATTTAATGGTTCTCCATATGTAATATTAATTCTTATAAAGTGTGCATTTCAAATTGAAATGTATAAAGTTAAAATGAAATTAAAAAACATTCAAATCAAATTATGTTTTATCTGACAAAATATCTGTCCAATCATATCTCTCATACATATTCAGTTGGGTGTCATAATCAAAAAAACAGTGGCTTATTTACAATGTGGATTTCTACAGATGTGCAATAGAAAGTTTACTTACCAGATGTTTTACAGACTTGTACAGTGATTGCTGAAATTTTGTTTGCAGAGGGTGGTAAAGACATCCTAGGCCATTACTGGAACAGATTGTATAACAATGCAGAACATTTTCATAGTAAGTTGTTCCAGAAGGCAGGCAATGTAATCAAGGACCACAGTCATTGCAAACACACAAAGTATTCCCTTGTGTTTTTGGCAAATGATAGAGGTATATAAAACACATCTAGTCAATTCTGATGCCTAAGCTATTAGACTTTTAAACAGCACTCTTGATACATTCTTTTTGAGGTCTCTACAAAATGTTACATTTTTACTATATTGTCATAGGTCTGATGAAGGTCATACTAATTAGGGCCCTATGGAATCCATTTTATTTTTTTCACAAATTCCATTTTATTTTGTTTGATGTTCAGTTTTCACCGTTTTATTTTTCCTTGATTAGGATTTTTTGGTTTTTATGTTGTTTTTTTACTGTAAGTAGCAACAGCTACAACAAAACAAACAATAATGAAATGGCACTTTACATTTCTTTTAATGAAACAGCACACTAGCACAACTGAACCTTATTTTGCATATCCATTTATCAGGTAGGAGCCCAGATCCTCCGTGATGCTGTTTGCTGAGACTGCAGTAGGATAGTGAGTGCACTCCAGAATTGTAAGAGCTGTTACTAGTTTGATGCATCCTTCTGAGATGAAGGTTAACTTCACTTTTAGGGTCTAGGATATTTGTTACAGAGCTGATGTGTTGTCAGCCAGAAACAACTTTTTGTAGAGGTGAATATGTTCGAAGAGGTACCCTACTGATTTGAACCAGCTATTCCACCTTGTATTTCCTGCCTCGGGGGTTCCTGGCAGGCTTCCTGAAGAAGGCAGACTTTACACACATCACTAGTGATGCAGCCTCACTAAAGTATTTATAGTGCTGTCAAGTCTATCCCACCAAACCGATGACATGACACAAGAAGGTTGAACGCACACTGTTAGGCATAACCCCTTTTAAAACTTCCTGGTATGCTTTCAGACAGTATGATGCATTGTCTGTAACCACTGCTAAAATGTCATTAAGATTCATTTGGTTGTTGTGAAGGGACTAAAGTGCTGCCTGTGAAAGGTGGAAAAGTTGCAGCTCTCCATAAAGATAACATCTGACAAAAAGTATTGATCTTCAGTACCTGTAATTGTAATTATGTAAATTATTTCTAATGATTCTTAAACCTTAAATGTTTACAGATTGAAAATATGCATCATTACATCTGTAGCTTCATCTACTGCATAGCTTAAAATAATTAATTACAATGCAAAAGCGAACTAATGTGCAAGATGCTAAATCCGGGAATTAAACAGAAAAAGAAAGAGAGACACGCTTTTAAGTACTTGTTGCATCTGAGGAGAAAATTCTGCTGTTCTGCCCAGGTTTGTAGGTGCCAAGTTTATAATGGAAGACTCAAATGTGGACCTTGCGTGACATTAAATTCAGAAACATCATTGTTAAATTTTAAAAGGGTACTATGGTATGCTTGGCAACATAGTTAGGGTATCTGATACTGCTCGTTTCAACATTTCTGTTTCGTGCAGCTAACTAATTTGCGTGCCTTGAACGAGAAAACATGCAGGAAACACACACACAAACAGATAGAGGCATGACTGGATTTCTATAAGAACTGTGTTTGCTTAAAAAACAACAAACTAAAAAATAGTATCTGAATGATAAAACTACAGATTATTCAATCATTTAATTTATTGGGAAGTTTTACAGTCACCCCTTCAGTCTCTAAATTCTGCACATTTCCATTTTTAATTCTAAAATCCGATTTTGTGCGTTAATTCCATGATTACATCTGTGTTTTCCGCATTGCGGAAATCATAGAGCCCTATACTAGTTATAGCTTGTGACATGTGAGTCTCTGTCTTGCACCCCAAAACACAAGGGTGAGTCTCAGTACTTTAGCAAAACCAGCTTTAGTCAGCTTGAAACAGGAACAGCACGGTTATTTATTGTAGTGGGACCTACCACTCTCATACACACAGATACAGCAATCAGACATGGTCATGGCCAGGTTAGTGAAGTCCCAGCATCACCCTTCGATGACAGGTGCTTATAGTGCGATCGCGGTTTGCTCAGATTTGTTTTTTTGCGGTGAAACTGTCTTCCATAGATGCAGTGATCATGCCTTAGGATGCTCTTCGGTGTGTCATCCCTTTGGGGGGAGTCCCAAAAGAGTTTAGAAACCTCACAAACTGTTGGTTTCACTGGTCATCGTTATCAAAAGAAAATGTAGCACAGTTATCATCTAAGATTACTTACAGTATATACGTGTTTTTACTTGTTTAAGCTGTGAATAATTACTGTTATAATTGTAGACAGAAGGCAGTGCTTTTTTTTTAACAGGAGTAGAGCAAATGCACTATATTCATAAAGTGTGACATGTTTTGATTGAATAATGTTCTTATTGAGTGATTTAAGGGTTTTGGATTGTACAGAATTCAATGTTGTATCTATTTTTTATTTTTATGTGCATTTTGTAGTACATAGTAAAATTTATTGGAAGTTTTATAATGTCACCATTAGTGCTGGGAGGTATACCGGTTCATACCAAAAACTGTTTTTTATTTTTGTTATGATATGGATTTTTTATACCGCAATACCGGTTTAAATAGCCTAAACAATGTTCGGAACGTGGTGCAGTGAGAAACTGTTTAAGGGGGGACTGTTTTCACTGCTACACCGCTAAACTTGCATGCAACGGAGTACATGCGTTAGGGAAGAAATTGAGCAGTAAAAATGGACAGAGAACATTCAGAAACTGAAGCTGTAGCAGACTATAAAGTTGAACATGAGGACACAGAAGAACTTTTGCCAAAAAAAGGAGCTGTGTTTGTTGTCTGGAGATACTTTGGTTTTAAAAGGTCGGATGTGGACCAAACAACTACTGTATTTACTGCAAATGTTGTCGCCAGAGGCAATTTGCTAAACCACCTTAGCCGCAAACATGCTTTGGTATACCATTAATGTATGGAACTAAGATTGGCACCCTCCACGTCCTCAGCTAAAACTGAAAAAGCTAGAGGACACTCGAGTCAGATGTCACTTGTAGACGCATTTGCTAGAGGTACTGCCTATGACAAAAAAAGCAAGCGGTGGATCAAGATAACCAAAACCATTACAATTCTTATAGCTAACGTGTCAGTGGACAGAGATTGTTAACATTAACAGAAAGTGTAGTTGGTTTACAAAAAATATTTACTGTTTATTCCTTTTCTAAGACATGCTCAATGCAATACAACTTTTGACAAGCACCAAGTCTAAATGCCTCTTTGGATGGTTGAAAATATGTTGTCAAAATTATAGTTTAAGTTGTTTGCAAAATTTGTTTAATAAAAAGGTTCTATATTTTGACTGCAAGTGTCATGCAATGTGATTCCTCCTCTTCATTAGTGCCATCCCCTTGAAAACTAACACTTTATTGGGCCATGCAAACCTGTATTAATACTTGTGTGCACATTAAATTGTTTTTTGTGCAATTCTCATGACAATGGAATAGGTTATTCTTAGCCAGTCTACTGCAGTAATTGCAGTGGAAAATGTGGTTAACATCCACTCATGCATGGGAAAAAAATACCGTTGAATACCATAATTTTGAAAAATACCGTGATATAGAATTTTGGTCATACCGCCCAGCACTAGTCACAATTGACATTTTAAATATTTCTATAATACTGTGGTGTTTTGTCATTAGCAAAGTCTAGCTGCTATCTTATGACCACCAGATCTGTGGAACGTGAGTTTTCACTGCAAAATTATTCAAGATGCTGGCACAGTAACTTCCTTGTCCAAATTTGCAGATAAACTCTCAAAAAGTCTCCTTTAGCAGTAGTTTTAAAATACTTTACAGTAATAGTGTTTTTGCAAGTTCTTTGACTTTGTCTCTGGTTGCCATATTGAGTTTTGGTGTTATGTTTTTTCCTGATTTATTTGGTAACTGATGCCAGTCTGTTCCTGACTACTGATTCTGTTTTTCATGTAAAGGTAATAAATGTACCATTTTAGGTCTGCCATTTGTTTTCATCCTGCATGACAGCACAGCAAATGGAATTATGCACTTTAAGCTTATACCTTTGATAGCAAATGTATACCTTATTAGAAGTGTCAGTAGTAACTTACACCAAAACACACTGTCACATTAGTATCATAGAAGTTTTAACTGATATGCAAATATTGTCATGAAAAGTTAATTTTAATTTATAAAACTGTAACACACCCTAGATTCTCAATATTTTCATTTACAAAATGGCTTTGGAAGTGCTGCCTTGAGAATTATACATTCAGTTTCTGAGACTGTTGACTTCTGTAGTACTAATTTTAATGTTTGCTTATAGCATATTACTTAGCAATTTTTCCTAAATTAAAACTGTGAGTATTGTTAACTTTCAGACATTTACAGGGTGATTAAACATATACTGTACATATTTTAAAATTTGTGTAAAGCTTATGTTTCCAGCAGAGGCACATGGGTATACTGCAGAGGTATTAAATCTAGACAAAGTCTTACCTTGTTTTTAAATGCTGACTTACCAGACCCTATAAAATAGCTGATGGAAGCCAATAGAATATCACAATTTGCCATTGGGTTCTTTAGCATCCATTCATGTTTATGAAGGCAAAGAGGGTTTTGGAAGACATTGCCACCTTAACATGATTACTCGGAACTCCCTATTCATCTTCAGGTAAGCACTGGCTGTTATGATATAGAATTCCAAACAAGACAGATGAGATGAGACCTTTGCAAAAGGCTTTGTCCCAGAAATCTATCTGCAGGCTGCAACGTGAGCAGGTCCCAAAGTGGACAATAGGCTTAGAAAGTTAAAAAAAAATATAAGTCCCAAAATTTCCAAGAATGTGTCTTACAAGGGAGAGTAAACTGAAAACTCTGCTTCTAAAGACAATCCTACCTGTAATCTTTACAAGTTGAGGTTTTATTTACAAAAATAGGATAATTGAAAAAAAATGCCTAAAACAGCAAAAAAGATGTGCCTAAAGGGCAATCCATGGCAAACAAGTCCAAATTGTAACCAAAGACACAGCCAGACAAATTACAATAAACACAATACTTATTTTTAACTCTTCCATACTACAATGCACCCCTGCTAACTCCGTTCCTCTGGACTACTTCTTAGACAAAGAGAATACCCAGCAGCAGTGATGCCAAGGTGACCCCACTTCCTAGGAACAGAACTACACTTAAAGGGACAGTACACAATTATCATGTTACATTAAAAACAAAAGCAATAATATAGAGACAAAACAACCAACACAAATATAAAACACAACATTAACCCAGTACATAACACTGGGGATTTTTCAAGGTGTGCTTACCATAAGATAATTTTGGGATATTTGTTTGTTTTGAAATTCAACCAATCAGGTAACAACACAATAAGAAATCATACGATAATCAGACTTATCATGTGTTGTTTATGTCTCCATTTGTGATGTGTAAAATCATAATCTACTATATAATAAAATGTAATGCCTGTGTCCAGTTGCTCAGAGCAATGTGATTGGTCGGTTTGGCTTTGGTGATGTGATTAAAAAGGAAGTGAGAGCGTGAGATGTACATGGAGGTGTATGAAGCATGCAGAGAAAGTTGCA
Source organism: Polypterus bichir lapradei (assembly GCA_026402145.1). Lineage (NCBI taxonomy): Eukaryota > Metazoa > Chordata > Cladistia > Polypteriformes > Polypteridae > Polypterus > Polypterus bichir. The sequence goes on from JANRMT010062792.1 coordinate 41,096,908, forward strand.
AAGACAGTGAAGTTTTCAAAGACGAAGAGTCTTCAAAGATGGCAAGTATAAAACCAGACAGGAGGCAAGAAAGGTGCCTTGCAAATAATGAAAGAGTATGAGATGCAAGTTTTACAGGATCACGCTTAAAAGAGAAGTTACCAGCTAAGACGTGTTCACACACATGGATATGAAGGAAAGGCGCTGAAGGTACACATGGGGCAATAAAGAGAACAAATATTTTTTAATTTTTCTATTACCTGCCTGCTGCTGGAACCATGGCTAGTATTGCATAAATACAATAAAGACAAAATTAAATCAAAAACTGAATTCATAACATAGAAATAATCTTCAAAGGATAAAAATATTAACTATAGAACACAACTGATCCAGGGAAGTGACTCTAACTGAAACTTAACAATGTCAGTAGTAATGAATATGTTTTTTCAATATATTTTTACTTTTTGTATTATTGGTTACTTAGTGTGGACAAATTCTTGTGTATGTATGCAATTTTAATGTACTATATATGTTTATAAATGTATTTATGGCTATATAGCACAGTTTTTATTAAATCAATTGTGTAAAATTACTAGTTTTTAATTAAAATGTTTTTTATAAGCCGTTTACATACCACCACTGAGAAATTATGTTTAGAAGACTTTTCTAAACTCTTACATTTTCTGTTTTATTTGGGTTTCAATATAGTTGATTATTTTGTTACTTTGGTACATTATATTAATCCTGTAAATGCCAGAAGAGATTCCAATCCATTGGGCTCTTGAGCAAGGCCCTTAACCTACAGTTGGTTTGTCCTGGGTATGACATTAGCCTGCATCCAGCCCTGCAAGCAGCCAGCATAAACAAATTCACATTGTTCCACCATGTGGAATGATTGATAAAATAAAAAAAAAATTAAAAGTTTATTTTTATAACCTTAGGTTTTCTGTTTTTTAGAGATTTAGAGATTGAATATTCAGTGCAGTTGCCCTTATTATTCTATTTTTCATGCTTAAAACACTATATTAGACAAAAATATTGGACACTCTTTATTAATATTTTTTAACTTTATTATTTTTAATATATTCCACTCCATCAAGCTGTCAGCTACAGTACCTTATGAGAGAAATACCATACCAATACAATAGATGATCTCATTTCATCTTCCATATACTTTTCCTGGATCAGGATGGTAACCGTCCTTAATTTATCAGACCACACTTTCCTAAATCCATTAGCAGTTTTTATCTGCTTCCAGGGAATTGCCAGACGTTCCCAGGACTATTAACAGATATAATCTCTTCTAGGTCTACCAGGATGGTCTCCTCCCAGTGAGTTGTGCCTGATAAATCCCCCATAGGATGTGTCCATGTGCGATTCTCATTAGGTGGCAAAGCATTTCATTTGTTCTGTCCTAGGATTGCAACTCTGATGTGGGAGAGGAACTATTGTTCCTAACTTATGACTGTTGGGAGCCTTACATTGCTCAAAAGGTTATCCTTGGGCATATATGTCTAATGGAATAAAGTAGACGTATAGCAACCGAATGGAAAAGTCTCTTGATGATCCTCAGAAAAGCTAATCAGTATTTGCTCAATGCAGAGATACAAGTAACCACTTCTAAAGCTATGCTGGTGGTGGTGTTTATCAGCATTGATCTGATAGTCTGCGGGGAATTCCACAAAGCATGCTTATGAAATTGAGACTTAGCTGAATAAACCTCACGTGAATAAGCCTTGTTTTATGATCTTGGCACGATTAGTTCCATTAATGCAGAACTTCATGTTAACTCAAGACAGGTTTAGGAAATCCACTCTTATGCATGAACTTGTGATATTTAAGCAACCAAGAAAAGTTTGCAGAGAATATTGATCATGACTGAAAAAGACACAGAGGAGTGAGCAGCATCTCTACAGATTGAGTACCTGTGACTTTAAGAGTGAAACTGATACAATGTGTGGTGTATTATGGGATAGCTTGAAAAAATAAATTTAATTAATTGTTGCAAAAAAGAAGAACGTATAACAGACAGTAGCTGTTTTTTAATCAGCTGAACAAGAAATATACTTGATCTATACTAACACAAAAAGGAAATGCCTCTGCTAGTAAGAAAGCAAGAGAGGCTTTGTGGCAGTCTATAACTGAAGTACATTACATTTCAGGATTTGTGTATTGCATGTTAATAGCATAATTCAAATTAAAAAAGCTTCCTTTGAATTGTCTAGTTTGATTGTAAGAGGGGGAGTCAAGCTAAAGTTAGAAAATGTGATTTATTAAAAAATGGAACGAACCTTAACAAAACTGATAATGTCATTTCTGAATGTAGTCTCCACCCTTCTCAATGCACTTGTGCCACCTGCCTGGAAGTGCCTGGATTCCAGCAGAATAAAAACTTGTTCTCGCAACCACTCGTGCCCCGAGTTATTATCGAACACTACATGAAGAGGGGTACTACAGTCACTACTGCAATTTACTGTGACTTGCTGGAGACCAATGTGAAACCTGCTACTCAATTGCAGCGGGGACTGCTATCTCAAGGAGTCCTTTCGCTGCAAGACAATGCCCACCCTCACACTGCTAAGAACACTAAGGCTTGTCTGGAGAAACGGAAGTTTCAGGTATTGCCACATCCTTCTTATTCACCAGATTTGGCACTGTGTGATTTCCACCTTTTTGGACTGCTGAAGAAACATCTGGGTGGCCGTCGATTCAAGACAATTGATGACGTGAAGAAAGCACTGATTGTCATCACAATCATTTGTATGGAAAACATCAGTATGAATACCAGGTCATAAGTGCCAATTTTTATAATGAGTGTTTCTGTTTACTGGTGGATCCTCAGTTACAAAACATTTTCTATTTTTAGTATCTCATTAATGAGGAAATAAGTATATGGATTATTATATGAAGAATAAGAGGTTTAGTGTGATTAATTATTGAAATGGTACAGTTCGGTCCATAAATATTTGGACAGAGACAACTTTTTTCTAATTTTGGTTCTGTACATTACCATAATGAATTTTAAATGCAACAACTCAGATGCAGTTGAAGTGCAGACTTTCAGCTTTAATTCAGTGGGTTGAACAAAAAGATTGCATAAAAATGTGAGGCAACTAAAGCATTTTTTAACACAATCCCTTTATTTCAGGGGCTCAAAAGTAATTGGACAAATTAAATAACTGGAAATAAAATGTGCATTTCTAATACTTGGTTGAAAACCCTTTGCTGGCAAAGACAGCCTGAAGTCTTGAACTCATGGACATCACCAGATGCTGGGTTTCCTCTTTTATAATGCTCTGCCAGGCCTTTACTGCAGCAGCTTTCAGTTGCTGTTTGTTTGTGGGCCTTTCTGTCCAAGGTTTAGTCTTCAACAAGTGAAATGCATGCTCAATTGGGTTAAGATCAGGTGACTGACTTGGCCATTCAAGAATTTTCCACTTCTTTGCATTAATAAACTCCTGGGTTGCTTTGGCTGTATGTTTTGGGTCATTGTCCATCTGTATCATGAAACGCCGCCCAATCAATTTCACTGCATTTAGCTGGATTTGAGCAGACAGTATATCTCTGAACACTTCAGAATTAATTCGGCTGCTTCCGTCCTGTGTCACATCATCAATAAACACTAGTGTCCCAGTGCCACTGGCAGCCATGCACGCCCAAGCCATCACACTGCCTCCACTGTGTTTTACAGATGATGTGGTATGCTTTGGATAATGTGTTCTTCCACGCCTTATCCATACTTTTTTCTTGCCATCATTCTGGTAGAGGTTGATCTTGGTTTCATCTGTCCAAAGAATGTTTTTCAAAAACTGCGCTGGCTTTTTTAGATGTTCTTTAGCAAAGTCCAATCTAGCCTTTCTATTCTTGAGACTTATGAGTGGCTTGCACCTTGCAGTGCCTCCATCTGTATTTGCTTTCATGCAGTCTTCTCTTTAAGGTATACTTGGATATCGATACGCCTACCCCCAGGATAGTGTTGTTCACTTGGTTGACTGTTGTGAAGGGGTTTCTCTTCACCATGGAAATGATTCTGCGATCATCCACCACTGTTGTCTTCCGTGGACGTCCAGGTCTTTTTGCGTTGCTGAGTTCACCAGTGCTTGCTTTCTTTCTCAGGATGTATCAAACTGTAGATTTTGCCACTCGTAATATTGTAGCAATTTCTCGGATGGGTTTTTTCTGTTTTTGCAGCTTAAGGATGGCTTCTTTTACCTGCATGGAGAGCTCCTTTGACCGCATGTTGTCTGTTCACAGTAAAATCTTCCACATGCAAGCACCACACCTCAAATCAACGCCAGGGGCCTCATGCATGCGTAGAACTCACACTATAACATGACATAATCACAAAAGCTGAAATGTGCTTAAGCACAGAAAAATCCAGATGTAGGAATCTGTGCTTTCGCCAAATTCCGCTACATAAATCCCGGTCAGCGTGAAAAGTAATGCTCGTGCACACTCGTGCTGTCCCGCCTCAACCCCTCCCAGAATTACGCCTCTTTGAATATGCAAATCAATATAAATAGCCCTTAAGCTCAGCATTCTGTGAAAAGACAATGACAAAAGTAAGAGGGAAAATGGAAGAATTTCACCGAAGACCAAGTGGAAGCAAAGGAAAAACGTACTATTTGTTGGTTTGAACAGTGGTATAAACAACAAAAGGAAGTTGATCGACTGAGATAGCGTGTCAGAGAAGCTTGAAGGCTCAAGTTCACAAAGTCACACAGTGCCCTAAATAAAAAAGAAGTTGTCCGATATCAAAGTCGTCGTGAAAAGGCGAGTCGTAGCCCACCATCTGAGTGTCATATGAAAGCTTATTAGGGTACAGAGAAAAAAAAAGGCACGCAGTGGGGAAAAAGCACGAAATGCCAATTTCAATCTCGAAATGTCCATTTTAATCACGTTGTTTATTTTGTCATTAAAGTAGAACATCATAAACTTCATCTTAAAATCGTTTAATTAGCTAGTTTCTCAAATCACATCGTAAGTAAAGTAGCATGTTAAATGTTTTGTTTTGTATGTGTTCTTCTATGTACTCTGTGTGTGAATCACTACGTGCTTCTTAAACCGGCTTTCTCTACCTCTGACAGGACACAGAATCCATTACATTTGTGATATTACAGCTCTCTGAATAACTAAAATACTGAGATGTATATGTGATATCATTTTCATGATGATAGGAGTTAAAGCATGTTATTAAACATGGGTTTCACGGTGGCACAGTGATTGTGCGCAACCTTTGATGAAATAATTTATTGCAACAGTACTCAGGGGCGGCGCTAGGCTCGTGTCGGCCCTGGGCAGAGGAAGAATCGATGGTTCCTTCGCCCGCCAATGTCAATATGGTATCTTATGCATGGTGGATGGCCACGTCCGTTGCGGACACTGCATAGCCGCCTCGTGCTGATGACACAAGCGTTTAACTTTTGCCGAAATTTGCCGCTGCGTTTTTAGCTGTGTCGTTATTTTCTCTTTCTGTTTTATATTCAATATATATTGGTGTGGCGGCCCTGTGCAGGTGCACAGTTTGCACATGGCTAAGGCCGCCCCTGCAGTACTGTCTCTTTCAAACGTATTAACCTCCAATTCCTGTCCTTACTTTTCTTTCTCCAGGTAACCGATCGCCACACAATCAGCTCTGTAATGGACGTTAAGCCATCTGTAAGCTTATAACGCCGATTCTTCAAAACTTTTAAGGAACATTGAAATATCTTCATTGTACATGTTTAATTATTCTATCCTTCACGTCAGTCCCAGTGAAGCATACAGTGCAAGCGGAGCGGAGCATCAGATCCTTGCTAGCGTAGCAACACCGTTTATTTTAATTATTAACAAAATAGAGTATTTAAATGAAGTTAAAGTTTTATCTGTATAATATAATAAACATATTTTGCTGCATTTCACCTTAAAAATGATATTGTCATCATATGTAAATACACTCTTTATAAAGTGGCTTGGGTTGTGCAATATTATAACTGTACTGCAATTTTACAGTGAGGTAACTGTACTAATAAGTACTAACAGTTCTACAAGGAGCAGTTGATGGACTGATTGAGTGCGTTTAGAGTTCTTGGGATGAAACTGTTTCTGAACCGCGAGGTCCGTACAAGAAAGGTTTTGAAGCGATTTTCATATGAGAAGCAGTTCAAATAGGAAGCATGGCTGAGGCAGTGTGTGCTTGAAGCTGTATACCGATAATTCTCTTTCCGATCAGCTGCTCCGAGTGGTGCAGTGAGAGTAATATGGAAAAAGATGTTCTGCTGTGGCAACCCCTAATGGGAGCACCTGAAAGAAGAAGAAGAAAGTGCAGTGAGAGTAAAAACGTTAAATCAGCTATGGTATTTAGAATAGTTTGACCATTCCGTGGACCATTATATTGTTACAGGTTAATTACAATCAGATGCATTAAACTAATAAACAATATGCGATTAATGTCAGTGTATTTATAAAGCCGCGTCAGGAAAATAAAGGATAACCATACAGGAACAGTAGCATTGCTTTGACGCTGGGTGCCGCCAGTCTGCAAAACCGAGCGGAGAACTTGCGTATGACAGGGTATGTGGTACTATGGAAATGTGCTTGGCTTTACGTCAAGTTTAGGTTTTATACATCACGATTTGAACGTGGAAACGTTCTTACGCAACATTTCTGTGCGTACAAACCGTTTGTACATGAGGCCCCAGGCCTTTTATCTGCTTAATTGATAATGGCATAACGACGGACTTGCCCACACCTGCCCATGAAATAGCGTTTGAGTCAATTGTCCAATTACTTTTGAGCCCCTGAAATGAAGGGATTGTGTTAAAAAAATGCTTTAGTTACCTCACATTTTTATGGAATCTTTTTGTTCAACCCACTGAATTAAAGCTGAAAGTCTGCACTTCAACTGCATCTGAGTTGTTGCATTTAAAATTCATTGTGGTAATGTACAGAACCCAAATTAGAAAAAGGTTGTCTCTGTCCAAATATTTATGGACCTATCTGTATAAATGAATCAATTTAATACTGTACTGGTATATGATATTTCTAATTATTATGCAACATACATACAAACATTGCCAAGAGATACTATATAAAATGACTATACACTGACTTTCTGATCATTATCTGTTTTTGTAGTTCAAAAAGTCTACATTGTATGCAAACAACCACTTTAATGAGATTTTAAGAAAAGGAGCTCACTATGGTTGATCCTAAAAGGTCTTTAAATGTTGCATTTTTTCCTTTATATTATATTACATTACTTTGAACAACTCAGTGCTTCTTTGTATTACTAAGTAAGAAATTGATACTTTATATAGTTAATGACTTTATCATTACTGAACTTACTTTTATAACCCATTTTTAATATTGTATCTTTTCCTTTGTTTCTCATTGACAAAAAAGAGCCATAGGTATTACTGGCATAATAATTTAAATGTGATATTATTTTTATTATTTTGTTTTTTTAATTCACATTATAGCTTTTAACATTTTAGCATTTTGCAACAGACATATGAGATTGATTTAAATATCATAACTAATAATAAAGCAATATTAGATATGTTAAAAAATCCTGTCCCTGGCAAATAAAAATTATCGACAAATTACATAATTTAAAGATATTAATTCTTGGTGTCTCCAATGTATAGTTTACTTTATAATGTTTATCTTTTTTTTAACAAACATATAAAATTAACTAAAATGAGAATATAGTATATTACATATGTTGTGAAATAATCCTCTTCATCCTTTCTCAGAAGATTGTTTTTCATTGAATGTAGGTTTTATGAACTCTCCACCACACTATGCTAAGCTTCATCTTTTTCCTAACATGGAACAATCTAAGTGATGATGCTTAGTTACCTCAGGCAGGAAGTTCGACTTTTCCTAATTCCCTTTGGTGGAACAAGAAAATGGCTGAAACAATCCTGACTTGTCAATTTAAACAAGGCTTACTTAATAAGCACGTTTTGTAGAATACCCCTCTCCCCTTTATAAAGTCTTTGGGTTCAATACCTGTGGGGTAAATGGCAGATTTAATGTATAACAGTCATAAATGGGGCAAATTCAGAAGTATTGTTACTAGTGAAGATAATTTTATGAAATAGTAGCTTCACTTTGCATAATTGGATGTAGTTTGAATAAACTTGACTAATGTACATAATGGAACTTATTTTGTTCATCCATCCATCCATCCTCATCTTTTAATCCACATTTTTTTTTTTAATTTATGGTAACTAATGAAGTGTCATATCACTGTAATGCAGGAGGAAAACAGAATAATAAGAGAAAATCCACACAGACACTGAGAGGCTGAACCCTCTGTGTAGACAGTGACTGACTGAAATTGACATCAACGGAGCTGTAAGACAGCAGCATTAACCACTAATTTAATTAAATATGAATTGAACCAGCAGTGAGCATTAAGTTGTCTTTCATGTTTAAATCATAACATTTATTTTCTGTACAGTATATGTAGAAGTATTCCAAGACTTGATGGCAACTTAGAAAAATAACAACAAAAATGCACCAAATATACATATGGAAATAATATCGTTTGGCACATAATTATTTTTTTGCTTTCCTTGATAAGTTCCTTATGCTGCTTTTGTTTATTTGTACAAGAATAGTCTTTGGAATGTGTGGATGGAATTCAACAGAATTCTGCTACTGGACTGGGGAGTTTTGGTCGTTTTAAATGAACTTTCCAGGATGACTACTAGGTCATATTTTAAAACCTTGTCCCCTAGTTCAAAAATATCTGATAATCAGTGTGCCTTCAACAAAATTGAAAATCAAAAGTAATCCTTACAACTGACAGATCCTTGCTGTGTTTTATGGTGCCATGCTCTTTACTTTCAGTGCAAATGGAGGTTTTAGATTTTATCTTTGTGTTCATTTTTTGTTTTTATAATGGAAGACTGTGTACTATGGTTACACAATGGCTCACACTCCTGCCGCATTTCTCCTGGGAGAGCACTGCATGTGTAGAGAATTCTTTTGAGTATTGCAATTTTTGTTGTTTTTTCTGGTTTTCTGGACTAACAGATTATAAATTTGAGCTTGTTCACTCTCAGATGGCCTTTTAGGCAGCTACTTTTACCTATTTTTGCTCTTTTGAGCGTTTCCTTGTGTTTTTCTATTTTTGTGAATTATAAAAATCCTTTGTTTTCCCTTTTGTGGATAAGCCAGGTTTTTACTGTCATCAGCCGCAATTGTTATATTTTAGGATGTTTCTAGTTATTTTATTAACTTTCCTTGGTTGAGTCCTGCTAGCTTAGAAGCCCACAACTATCAGTTATAAGTCTTGTTGGATTAGAGGTGAATCTTCTTGGGAAGGCTGACTAGGTCATTGCCCTGCCTTTATAGTGCTATTAGGGGACCTCAAATCCTTTTTGCTGTGCTTGTGACTCATAATCATAGCACATGCCGTGTGAGCTGTGACATCATGGCAACATCTGACTTCCTTTTTATGAAATTCTTTCAGATCTCAATAATTTTAATTAGGAATCTTGGTCCTTTCACACTTTAATGGAAAGTTCCTGATAGCCATGATGGGAATTATTAGGCAAAAATCAAGTTCAAAGTAGTTTTCTAAATTTGTACTCAAAAAAACAAAAGGATAGTTGAAATCAGGTTGTACAGCCTGCACACGGTGGCGGCAAATTTTTAATTACAAAGGGAATCAAGAGATGAATTAAGATCAATATAACGGGCAAGAGTGATGATGTTAAGATGTGAGAAAACTTGTTCAAGCACAAAAAACTTGCTTTCTTTGAAGGCAACAATATTCATTGACAGTGCTGACACTTGAATTTTTTAACAACTTTCAGTTCTCAGTATTCAGATCATATATTTGGGAAGTATAGAAATTTAGACATCATATTTGGAGAACCAATTTAAGGATACTTCTCTATCCCTATCTCAAGAATACTATTTCTACTACTGCTCCTCTTCATTTATCATTTTAGAAATTACTTAATGAATAATTTAAAATGCTAATAGTATTAAATAACAACACTTAATTTTATTCTCTACTGAATATTTCCTTCTTGATTACCTAGGATAACTATCCCCATTCCACTTACTCTGTTGTACTAATTATAATTCTGCTAGCTGTTAAGTGTAAAAGAGCTTTAAATCATTAGAAGTGAGGTTTGGTGGTTTGTAATTATGATCTCAAAAATTTGGAGATGAATTAAATGACCCAGCTGTTTTAAATTTTTATTTTTTAAATCAACATCATCCTATTTTCTTACTTTGCTAATGTGTAGAATGTTGAACTATTTCTCTTATTTTAGACAACACTTTTGAAGTAAACTTTACTTCTCTTGCTTTTATCGGAGAAAATTAAAAAGAAACAAAAACAAAAGCAGTCACATAGTAATAGAGAATTAACAAATGTAAATCTCCATGCATACTGTTTGGTTGGAAATTATGTTGGCACAATTCAGATTAAGCATGGCACTGCCAGATCTAAACACTAGTGTGGCGAATTACTCACATACTAAAGTGATTTTAGCTGCAGGTGGAAGTCCCATTTTACTTATGGTGCCAAGCAGAGTTGCGTTGTGGTGCAGAGTAGTCTATTAGCCAGCGAAAGTGCTATGAAGAAGCTGTCTGTTGTTATGGTCTGATAGGGGTCACGGGACATCGTATCTTTGATTGTTGGTACAACAAATAGTTCTGAGCTGGCATCAACCACAGCACCAACTGTGGTCATTGATGCTCTTGTGAAAAGAATGGAGATAAAAGGCATCAGAGAGGGAGAGGCAAAACAGCACTAACAAATGAAAACTAATGAAAAAAAAAAAAAAAAACGCTAACTTTTACAAGTGGCAAAGATTTGCGCCAGGTGTTACAGACTCAAATCAAATGTGTTTTTATTATATTATAATAACAACTAGCAAAATACCCGCACTTCGCAGCGGAGAAGTAGTGTGTTAAATAAGTTATGAAAAAGAAAAGGAAACATTTTAAAAATAACATAACATGATTTTCAATGTAATTGTTTTGTCACTGTTATGAGTGTTGCTGTCATCAAGGATTTGATTATCATTATTTCTTTCAATCAGGTTCGTATTTGGAGGACGTGTTGTATTCAAGTTACACTCTGTGTTTGGCAACCGTTGTAAAGATAACAGGTTTCATTCATGGAAGTGTTCACTACCCAAATCGCTATTCCTGAATCTAAGATGTTTAACAGGCATTCCTGGTATTAAGTTGTGGAATTGCCTGCGAGTATTTAGCGACAGCGTCTCTATGAACTTGTGGATTCGCCTGCGAGTATTTAGCGGCAGCGTCTTTATTAAGTTGTGGATTTGCCTGCGAGTATTTAGCGTCAGCATGTCTATTAACTTGTGGATTCTTCGGCGAGTATTTAGCGACAGCGTGTCTATTAACTTGTGGATTTTTCTGTGAGTATTTAGCGACAGCGTCACAAAGTTGTTTTCATCTAGCTGCATTAGAAAATGTACCTCGACATCTGACACGCCTCCTTTTTACTGTTTTCTTACAGCTTGGATTGCTGCTGTCATAATCGGTTTGAGTTTCATGGTTTGTTTCAATTACGTTAGTATTTGCAGGACTTGTGTTGAAGTGACATTCGGCATCTTTCAAGCGTTGTAAGCATACAACCGGCTTCATCAATAACTTCGCATCCAGCTTTTGAGAGTTGAAACATTCATAAACATCAAAGTGTCCACTACTCAAATCGTCACCTGTGAATCTAAGATGTTTAAGAGGCATTGGCGGTTCTCCAAAGGTGTGAAATATTTGGCCATTTCAGTAGACTTGAAAGCGACAACCGAACAATTCAGCGGCAGCCATCAACTCACATGCAGAAGCATAGGTGAAGGGCTTAAGCATTTCACTCTTATAGTGCCCCTGTGTAGTATAATTATCTCATATACCGTCATCAGTCCACACCTTGAACCTGTCCCAGTCATTCAATACATAAGACACAATGTTCCTCCGGATATCAAGATTGAGCCTGATATGGCCGTGCAATATGTAACACAGAGAATGTAAAAGGCAGGCGGCATCTCCGGGCATGGAAACCACTTGGTAAGTGACAGTTCTTTCATCGATGGTGATCACCTCGATAGACATCTCACTACCCAAATCGTTACTCGTGAATCTAAGATGTTTAACAGGCATTACCGGTATTAACTTGTGGATTTGACTGCGAATATTTAGCGGCAGCGTGTCTATGAACTTGTGGAATTGCCTGCGAGTATTTAGCGACAGCGTTTCTATGAAATTGTGGATTTGCCTGCGAGTATTTAGCGTCAGCGTCTCTATCAAGTTGTGGATTTGCCTGCGAGTATTTAGCAACAGCATGTCTATTAACGTGTGGATTTTTCTGAGAGTATTTAGCGACAGCGTTTCTATGAACTTGTGGATTTGTCTGTGAGTGTTTAGCGACAGCGTGTTTATTAACTTGTGGATTTTTCTGCGAGTATTTGGCGGCAGCGTCACAAAGTTGTTTCCGTCTAGCTGCATCAGAAAATGTACCGCAACGTCTGACACGCCTCTTTTTTACTGTTTTCTCACAGCTTGGATTGCTGCTGTCATAATCGGTTTGAGTTTCATGGTTTGTTTCAATTACGTTAGTATTTGCAGGACTTGTGTTGAAGTGACATTCGGCATCTGTCAAGCGTTGTAAGCCTACAACCACCTTCATCAATAACTTCGCATTGTAATAAATGAACAATAAAACAGCGGAGAAGCCGTGGATTAAATAAAAAGGCTGCAGTTATCAGCAGGGAGACTTGAATACCGTGGCGAAGCAAAGAAGGGAATGAAGAGACCGGAGCGACAGATGGCCTTATATGGGCAGGCAGTCAATTACGTAGCAGGCGTGGGGATGGGGGACGCAATATAGGCAGGCAGCCAACTACGTGGGAGGCATGGTGATGGGGGAACACAACGCCGCCTCACACGATGACCGAGCTGCAGGCTATGGACGTATATATGTACGTAAGTAGGATTCAATTATGACCGTTACGCGTAGAATTTTGAAATGAAACCTGCTTAACTTTTGTAAGTAACCTGTAAGGAATGAGCCTGCCACATTTCAGCCTTCAACCTACACGGGAAGTTGGAGAATTAGTGATGAGTGAGTGAGTCAGTCAGTCAGTGAGGGCTTTGCCTTTTATTAGTATAGATAATAATAGAAACTCACTACTCAAATTGAAGAGTGCAGAGTCTCAAACCAGCAACCTTGTGATTATAAGGCAGCAATTCTTGCCTCTGCACCCTTTAGTAATATGTACTGATTTTCTGTCGATTGACATTTGAGCTTGGGTTTGTAACTCATTGACATCCATCCATCCATCCATCCTGTTCTGCTTATCCCAGATCTGGTCGCGGGGGCAGCAGCTTGAGCAGAGATGCCCAGACTTCTTTCTCCCTGGCCACTTCTTCCAGCTCTTCCGGGGGAATCCCGAGGTGTTCCCAGGCCAGCCGAGAGACATAGTCCCTCCAGCGTGTCCTGGGTCTTCCCCGGAGCTTCCTTCCAGTTAGACGTGCCCCGAACACCTCACCAGGGAGGCATCCAGGAGGCATCCTGATCAGATGCCCGAGCCACATCATGCGGAGGAGCAGTGGCTCTACTCTGAGCCCCTCCTGGATGACTGAACTTCTCACCCTATCTTTAAGGGAAAGCCCAGACACCCTGTGGAGCAAACTCATTTCAGCCGCTTATATTCGCAATCTCGTTCTTTCGGTCATTACCCACAGCTCATGACCATAGGTGAGGGTAGGAATGTAGATCGACTGGTAAATTGAGAGCTTTGCCTTACGGCTCAGCTCCTTTTTCACCACGACAGACCGGTGCAGAGCCTGCATCACTGCGGACGCCACACCGATCCGCCTGTCGATCTCCCGCTCCATTCTTCCCTCACTCGTGAACAAGACCCCGAGATACTTGAACTCCTCCACTTGGGGCAGGGTCTTGCTTCCAACCCTGAGAGGGCACTTCACCCTTTTCCGGCTGAGGACCATGGTCTCGGATTTGGAGGTGCTGATTCCCATCCCAGTCGCTTCACACTCGGCTGCGAACTGGTTCAGAGAGAGCTGAAGATCACGGCCTGATGAAGCAAACAGGACAACATCATCTGCAAAAAGCAGTGACCCAATCCTGAGCCCACCAAACTGGACCCCCTCAATGCCCTGGCTGCGCCTAGAAATTCTGTCCGTAAAAGTTATAAACAGAATCGGTGACAAAGGGCAGCCCTGGCGGAGTCCAACTCTCACCGGAATTGGTTTGACTTACTGCCGGCAATGCGGACCAAGCTCTGTCACCGGTTGTACAGGGACCGAACAGCCCTTATCGGGGGTCCAGTACCCCATACTCTTGGAGCACCCCCCACAGGATTCCCCAAGGGACACGGTCGAACGCCTTTTCCAAGTCCACAAAACTCTTGTAGACTGGTTGGGCAAACTCCCATGCACCCTCCAGGACCCTGACAAGAGTGTAGAGCTCGTCCACTGTTCCACGACCAGGACGAAAACCACACTGTTTCACCTGAATCCGAGGTTCGACTATCTGATGGACCCTCCTCTCCAGGACCCCCGAATAGACTTTTCCAGGGAGACTGAGGAGTGTGATCCCTCTGTAGTTGGAACACATTGTGTTTGTAGTTGGAACTGACAGCAACATGTAAATTGAATGATATTTTTTTTACTTTGGTTATATTCTTGAATAAAAGCGCATGTGTCTATTTGATTCTTGCTCTAAAGTCTTCACACATTATGCACTTCATGTCACGTATTAGTATAACATGGAAAAAAGTTTCTGCTTTAGGGTATGTGTTCAGTTTCATCCTATACTTACCCAGATTTTTGTAGACACGGAACACACATGAAATGCATGTATTCCAAATAACAATATACTGTTATTATTTACCCTATACAACTCCAGGCACCTCACACACAGATAAGGAGCCTTGGCTTGAGCTGGGAGAACTTTTCACCCGATTTGAGCTCCATCACGGAGGGGATGGGACAGCAGGCTGCTTGCTGCTTATGCTACTTGACACATTTACAAAACAAAAGATGCTGATGGAGGGGTGCGAAGGAATTTAAGGTGGGCTGGGATTATGAGTTTTTTCATAGGCTTCAGGGATTCTAGTGTTAATTACTGCAGAAATACAATTATGTGTTTTCTTCAGACGTCTTGAGACAGTTTCACTGTGAAGCTCTCAGTATGGAGGTGAAAAGATCAAAATCATGTGTGACTTAATAACAGTAAAAGTGAGAAGTACTCTATCGATTGAAGTAGCTACAGCTTCAAAGAACAAATAATTGTGGGAAATAGAGGTGCAAAACCCTATCCATTGACCCTTGTGAATTAAAATATATTTGTATGTTGAGAACTTGAAGATGAAAATGGAATGAAAAATTAAAATTCAATGAGCAACAGGTGGTGTCTGAGCTTATTTGGGTTTTACTTTTCATTTTTACAGCTTTGTTGCTGTTCAGGCTGAAAAGGAAATTGCAAATGCTGCTAAATTTTCATTTTATAATTTTAGTTTTCATTTATTTTTTGCAGAAAATATCTCCCATACGCTGTACCATCAAAAGGAAAATGTAGTTTCAGTTTGTATACAAGAACTGTGAATTTGTCATGAGCACATAATATGTTTCCTCCAATTTATGCCTAGTTCCTGCACAGAGTGCAGGTGGTATTAATAGGGACTAATTCTCAATTGGTGATGTAGTAGTAGAATGCTGCAGGCTGCTCATATGGATTTAGTGAGTGTGACAGGAAAGCTAGGGAATTAAGCGATTTTACTTTGTACGTTTTTATAGGAGACAAATTAGAGTGCAGCATTTTTTTTTCTTTTACAGTAAACTACACAGATTAAAGTTTTAATCTAATCGATGGTGTCAAAATCTGCCAACCCACATATAATTTTAGACCATGATTTCTTTTCACATTTCATAACTGTTTATACATGTTTGCCATTTATTTCAAATTAACAAAACTTATCTCAGTTGATATTTTGATTTCCTGTCATCCCACATGACATTTGTGTAGGAAAAAGATTATGGTGGTGTTATACTTTAAAAGGGAATTTTCCATTCCACAACCTTTGAGTAGAAAGCTAACTGAAAACAGTTTCTAATAATAAACTAAATGAAGAAAGCATCTTGCAGCTTAGAAGAGTGCTTGAAATATTTCTTTTCTCTCTTTTAGGCTTGCTATCAGCCAGTTTAGAGGGGATTGCTAGCCCGGCTTGTACAGAGCCACAGTTTACTGTAATTAAAAGTTTGGTTTTATGTGGAAATCAAACATTTCTGGTATGTGGCTTTGTGTGCTATGTGACCTCCACTTCCACCCACATCCTTTGAGATTAGTCAGTCAGCTCAACCAACATTGCCAAGCAATGGTAAACCCCATTCTAATCTGGATAAATGCTGTCATTCTAGACATAGTTACAGTCTTTGCTCATAAATGTCAAGTTAGAATCCAAGTTGGAGACTGGTGTGACAAATGGTGTTGTGTTTGTTAGCGAGTCTTCTCCAGTTTCATAAGTAATGTTTGTAGTAAATGTTATATTTTTCTCATTGTCCTTTTAATTTAAAATTCAAAAGAAGGATAGTTCTCCTTCACATATTAAGTTAATTTCAGTCAACAAAGCAAAGCACCAACTCACCACTATCTGAGAACACTTCTAGACAGAAGCAGACATTCTGATCTTCATTTCCTTCCTTTGAAAACGAGAGACATTTTAATCAGAAATGCATTCCATATTATGCCATGCAGTTAGTGTGCACTCTGTTGTGCACTCTGGTGTACACCAGCTCATATCAAATCACTGTTCCATTTGCCCACAGAATAGCCTGAATTTTGGATTTTGAGCTCAAAAGGTGTCTCAAGGGTGGCCTACTTTTTTGTAATACAGTATGTCTCACAGTTGTTAGTTTATGGTGAAGCCACTTTAAATCTGACATCCATAACATAGCATAACTCTCTTTCATCATTGTATCATAATTTTAATAAACACTGGGTGCTGGTGTTACCTATTAATTGAACTCTTACTTAAAAGATCACAATATCATTACTTACGACATCTTTCATGACTTTTCTAGTCTCACACTCTACTAGCTTTTCCTCATGATGTCACACATTTGAACATTTCAAAAAGATATGAAAACTCTTAAGTTTATTATGACCGTTTGACAACTGCACTGGTATCATTTTGTAAAAAATAAAACTTTCGCCTTAGGTTGATAGAAGGACAAATGAAAATTAATTCTTCTAACCTTCTGTGGTGGACTAATTTCTAGCATGTAAGCTGATAAATATTTTATATGTAATGTAAGATAGTGTTTTGGGAGGCATGTTTATTTCATTGATGAGAACAGTGAAGCTTTGTTATTAACCTAACCAGCCTCCCCTCCAGTCTTTAGGACTGACTCAGGATGAGGAATTTATGGTGAGGGGAACGGAGCATCAGGCCAGCTTGGCAGGGGTGACTGTATTTGGACTTAGACCCTATAAGGCATCCACCACAGGAGAACCATAAACTGATTAAACAAAGCAACTGGGGGGATGAGTTGGTTAAAAGTATGGCTGTTTATGATTGGTTTTGAATCAGTGACTATTCTTTACCATGACTGTCCATTGGTTTGTGTTTTGTGGTAAGAATGGGATAAAGTTGTTCACCTTGACTTTACCTCTCTCCATCATCATCTGACTATAAAGAGAAGCCTATGATGAATACAACTTTATTTTGGCAGCCATACTGAGACATGCTTGTGGCCTGTTTCAATACTCTCTTTTAAGGCCATTTAGTAGCAAAGCAAGCTAGACTGAAGATAAGCTGAGAGTCGCCTATAGATGCAAAATACACTGCTTCTTGGGTTGTAACAGTATGGTTTGCCAATATTCACATAGTACCCTTAATTTTTAAGCATTTTTATTAATTATACAAAATTACTGTAAATGTGAAACTTTACTCCTGCCTGTTTCTTTACTCTGTATAATTGTCTGAGGTTACAGATGTAGAAGGGAAGTAGGGAGGAAGTGTTAAAGTACCTGATCACAGAGTGGTAAGTATATGGGATTTTAGACATTTTATTATGGTCTACACAATGAAGAATAAATAGGGTCCCTGATAAAACACCTTCCTTATGGTTTTACATTTTTTTCTTAACAAATCTGACATAATATGTTGAAGCACATTGTCTCTTGTCCCCCTCTTTCTTTTCTCTTCCTTTTCAGCTAAATATATTACTCTTTGAAATCAGTATGTATGTGCTATAATGATCTTACTTCTAATCCTTTTAGCTTTAAAGTGTTGTAGTTGACCTTTGTCCATTTTTAAAGTTTCTACCCGGATGAGTAAAAAATCCTATGGCAAAAAGCATTTTATTTTGAAATCACAGAACATCATGTTTTTACATTGTGATTAAAGAATCCTCTTAGATTTTGTGGAGATTGATCAGCGAAGATGTTCAAATATGAAGTTGAGTTTCCTTATTATCATTCTATCCATTCTGTGGCATTCAAAAGTTTCTGTACTTTATCAAGTATGTGCCATGAAAATAGAATCTAACACCATTACTGATACCCTGCCACCCACTGGCAGTGGGTGGAAGTGGAGGCAACACAGCAAGCAAAGGATGGTCCAATGAATTTGTGAGGTTTTTATCATATCACTTTTGTGTGAGTCAGATAGCAGGATGGGTTACACCAAGTCATGTTTTTCCATTCTTAAAATCTTGTGTGTGTGTGTGTGTTCTTTAGCCAGAACCATTCAACCATTCAACAGCCCAGAGTAAAAACAAGAATGGTATCAGAGCTCTTAAGTGAAACACAGTCACCTTAAAAATAGTGTGTGTCTGAGTAACAGTATGTCTGTCTGGTTGCTATATCTCTGTCATTCCAAAGATGGTGCCTCACAAATGTTTGTAGCAATAAAATGCATTGCATTTGTCATTCTAGCAGATGGCACATCACAAACATTAACATTGATTTTACAAATCCCATACCAAATGACATCTACAAGAGACATATGTATTACATTTGACATTACAACAGATGGTACATCTTTTATTACTAAAATGCTTCTGATTTGCTATCTATTGGAATGACAAATGCAATGCATTTTGTTACTACATACGTTACAGAGTACAAGAGATGGTACACTGCAAGTGTTAATGCAGAGGTCTACATTGATTGCTTACATTTTAAACCATTTTAGATGGTAGCACAGCTAGTTTTATTATAAGCATGTAAAGAACAAACATACAGCGAACAGAACCCCAGCTGTTCCATTGTTGAATGTGAGCCAAAGCTGGGCATTACCTCGCCTCAAAACAACCATCAAGTTTTGCTTTTATTTCCTTTGTCATCTCTACTTTGGATTTTCCTAAAGATATACCTGTATTACTTCTCTTCGAGTGACCCATTTGAAACTTAAATCTAAATTCATTCAAAGAGTTTCATTGAAAGCACAAAGAGTTTCTATTCCACAGGGTATGTAAATCAATTAATGTGTTGTTTTATATGGTGCCAATAACCAATGGGACCATTAGAAGGCTTTTTAGAGGACTAAAAAAGATTAATATGCTGTATGAAATTTAACAATTGAACTACACATTGTTAGGCATAATCATGCATATAACAAGAAATGTACTTTTACTAGTCACCACAGATTTTACACACCACTGTAAAAAGGAGTAATATACATGAAATATAATTATAAGTTGTTTAACAATAGTGACAAAAGCAGCAATGCAGATGAATTTGTGTTATATGACATCAACATTTATTTCTATGGCACATTTTTATACACAGAACGTCGCTCAAAGTGCTTTACAAGATGACAATGACTATTTAAGATAGGCAAGAGTAATAATGAATAAGTAGTAAAAAATAAAACAATATAAGCTTAGATAACATAGGTATATCTTTAGTATAAAAAGTAGAGTCCTTATACTGTATATATAATATTGTATTCTAAGTCTCTAAAGATCAGTACGATGATAAGGTCAGATGGCTGGAAAGACAGAAAGAAAAACCCCAGTGAAGCTGGAGGGAAAAAAAATCTGCATGGGTTCCAAGGCCAAAAGATCGCCAAGCCTTCACTGAGCATTCCACCTAACCTCTATATTCTTAAGTCATTCCTCATTGTTTCCAGGCTTTGTTCCAGACGATTCCATAGGTCATCTGTAGACTACAAAAGAGGATACAAACATGTAAAACATATAATTGATGGGTTGCTACTTTAGGTTAAAAATTGTACAGTGAATAAATGACAGTAAAATCAAACAGAGTAACAGGAGTCATGGAACTTAAAGGTGAAGGGACAGATAGCTCTTCACTCTAGATTTGAATGTTGAAGCATGTGGAGCTACATAAAAAGATCAACATTATAAAAAGACCTCCAGAGTAAAAGGGGGCACAGAGCATAATGAGTGTTTATGAGATGGTTTTGTAATAGTAAAGATATAAACATCTGAATATCTCAGCTATCTTGATAGTAGAGCTGGGGGATATATCAAATGTACTTGAAGCATCACAGCTTATTCTACATGGGATATAGTAAATGACTATATCACGCAAATTGAGTACAAATTATTGTGTAATTTTTTTAACCCTTTAAACCCAGTAGTATCTTTTTTGGGCCAGCAACAAGGTGCTTTATGCCCAAAAGGCTGTTATAATGGTTTGCCTATCTGTCATAACCCTGCTGTTCTGAGTAATGGCCTATATGTATCTGTTGTGCTACACTACTCTCATTCTTTCATTCTGCTGCAGTAGAGACATATTCCTGAAAGGCCCTACACCTCTCTGACATCAATAATGACTATGCACATAATGTACCACTGTGTAGTTAAGCTGTTACGCTACTTAACACAAGTTTTGCTATTTTTTTTAGCTTCAGATCAGCTTTGTTTTTTATTGTAGGCTTTAAGAAGAAAATGTAAAGGATTTCAGTTGTACTTTAGCATGGGATCAGCTCAAAACAATAGATGCTTAGCCCTCGCAGAGAAGTACAAGCAGGCAAAGAGAGCTTTTGCCTTTCTGCTTCACAAGAGGTTTCTTTCCTTCCTGAGCTAACCTTAGGACATCTTCATTATGGTGTGACAGGTGTTAGATTCTCCACCTCCCAATGTCCCTGGTGCAGGTTGCACTGAGAGACCCGTTGGGAAGGGGAGACACAGGGTGATTGCTTAGAAGATGGTGGAAGTCATGTGAAGTGTCTTTGTGCATTGCTGGTGGCACTAAAAACTGTTTTGAAGCATATCACTCAGAAGTTCAGTTTTTCTGAATCTTTCATTCTATCTCCTTATAATGGACAGTAGAAAATGATGAAATCTGCGAGACTGAAAGTGATACAGCTTGTTCTGTAGTATTAATCTATTATTGTAATGTTGCGGCTTATCATCATATTAACATTAATATAATGTAATGTGACTTATTGTTCTGCTGAATGGTTTGTTACAGTGAAAAAACCTGTTGTCACAAACATTATGCACAAAAATGCACTTTTAATTTATGTTGTTTTGAAATGTTTCTTGTTGTGCTCTGTTACCAGGCTTGAATAATTACTGTTTTGTTAAATTTAACTTGGTTGTGATCTCCCCATTTTGCATGCAAGTTTAAAATTATTCTAATAGAAACCACTAATGAATATAAACAAGAATGATTTAATGAGACATATATGCTGCAACCTACAGGGACTACTAGAATCACCATATTGGGATTAAATCATGCATTATTAAACTACTTTAGTGTAGATTTCAAAATAGTGAGATATATATTGTGCAGCCCAAAAATATCATGAAATTATTTATATGCCATATTGCCCATCCCTACTTCATAGATGTTAAATGTTGGAAAAGGCAACTCTGTCAACTAGTAATACCATAGTATTTCTTCTGTAAAGTTCTGACTCATTCTGCCTTCCTTGTTAGCTTCGTATAATTTTCTGAAATCGTTTTTGTAATCTTCCTTCCTTCATTCCTACTATGTAACTCTGGCTGTTTACTGGGCATTAATGTTCCCCACCTTTACTTTTCCCAAGTACAACAAGTTACTCCCTGTTCCAGCTCATGCCCCCTACTCTCCCACGTCTTCTGTTATGGTGCTTTCTTATATACAGTAAATGCATCAGAACACAAATGGGGTGGAGTGTTGCCTTTAAGACCCAAACCTTAAATTGGCAACGCAGTGTTTGTCGACATGCTGATACCATGGATCATAAAAGGCAGCTGTACCTTATAACTTTAAACAGAGAAAAGCCACCCCAATCTCAGAACTGATACTGGCATTTGGTCAGAATTGACACACAAGAGATGCTTTAAGGCCAGCTCATTCTGCAACCTTTGGCCTACAATCAAGTGGAGATTTTGAGACAAGGATCATGGGAAAGGGACGTTGAAAAGGAAGAACAAATTTGTGTGACTTATGTAGTGGGCTAGTTGGTGAACAATTAGGGACTAGAAAGTTTCTGTATGTAAGGGAACCTAATTTTTAAGTTTTATTAAGTTTACAGACTGCAATACAATAATTAAAGCACAAATCAATCAAAAATATAATCATTATTAATGATAATCATACAATCTAGTGTTCTGTTCATATTCACTTTCCTTTTCACTTTGTGTTCTCTTTATGCATTACCCTTATTTTTCATATTCATTATTGTTTACGATAAATGTATCTGCTATTTTACTGTCCTAGGCATTATTCCAGTCTATTACTATATATTGTATAATGTAACAGAATGCCCAGCTGGTAATTTTGTTTCTTCAAATAGGAACATGCATGATTGGTGTTCCAACAGACACACCTTAACTAACAACTACTCATATAGGGGAGAAGAAATTACCATCAGAGACTGTGAAAGTTCAGACAGGCATTCTTTAATCATTGCTATCTGAGATAGACATTCACCAGATTATAAGACAAACCAAAACTTTAGTCCTCCAGAACCTGATGTACATCTGTCCAAAGGGCTCAGAAAATGATAACTTTTCATACTCAAAGGTACTTAAGCTCATCAGTCCTGTACATATGCATCCAATTTTCTCTTAGGCTTTTCTTTGATGCCTGCAAATAGAATGGAGGCATTACTTAAGATGAGTTCGTACAGCTCAAGTTTAGTCTCATCATGATAACACCTGAGCTTCTGGGTGACTAGTGGGGGGGAAGTCCACAGAAATAAAAACTTAAGGTTGATTTTAGAATGCTTTATGAACTCAATTGTGTTGGCCTCTGCAGGTGGCCATATTCACCTGAGTATGTCTCCACTCCCTTAGAAGTATATAGTTCAGATAAACTCAGGCACTGTAGGTTTTGGAAATTGATTGTAACCATCAAGATTAAAGATTCTCTCTTTTTTTCTCTGTATGTATCTTGACTGGGCTTGCCTTCCTCAGAAGTTGCAAGAAGGCAAAGACAATTACCTGGTGTCAGTTTTGGCTCAAGAACATAGAAGCAGCTACTTGTTGTTTTAGTCACTCTCCAGCACTTTTGTAATTTAGGAAGAAATAAACTTGTTGAGAGAAAAACATTTTCAACAAATGCACTTAGCAGGATCACATTCATTGTATTATGTCAGAACAGCCGTCTCTAAGATGTCCATTAATATTAATCTTACTAGCGCTTGTCTGTGTACTAAGTAAACTTGTTCTGGGACTAGATAGATAGATAGATACTTTATTAATCCCAAGGGGAAATTCATATAATCCAGCAGCAGTATACTGATACAAAGAAACAATATTAAATTAAATAGTAATAAAAATGAAAAAATGAAAAATAACAACATAATTTTAATCTACAACAGTTAGAAAGAAGACAGAGCTGACTGGGAAGGCGACATTAAGAGTATCTAAAGTATACAGGTCAGGAGGAGAATCTGCATCTGAGGACAACCCAAAAACTGGGAGGAGTGCATACCTCAGAGCTCAAAAAGAGTTTAGAGATATACTGTAGTTCTTTTAGAAATTATTTGGTGCAACTGTGTCATAGACCCTTTGAAGTTTTATAGTGCAACATAACTAACAGTACTTTTGGATCTGGGCCCAGATTTTAAAAAGCACTTCCTTAAGAGTGGGGTAATAAACAAGGCAAAGCCTATCATCTGGGGTACAAGTGAGGCCAGAAATATACAGTAGAGTAATAATGATATTACAGAACATGCTTTAGAATAATTGGATTGTAAGAAAGCAGAGAAGCCGCCCTATATGAGAAACAAGACAAGTGATCTCTTTAGTCAGAGCCAGTGGGGTACTTTATGTTCAGTCTATAATCATTCCTCTTGACTATACAATTGCTGAGCTTCTGGTAGGGTGAAGGCAAGTGTGACTTCATAGCAACCCTTAGAATGTACTACATAGTCTTTGGTTATTTCCAAGTGTTGCTTCATTGCAGAGCACCCTAAAAAATCCTCGGGTCACTTTCGTCAAGAAAGATCCTTGCGGCTTCGCCGGTCTTTGTTCTGTTGGTCTGTTCTTTTTATTAAAAAAGACAGCCTGTTCTTTATAATAAACAGTAGGACATTCAAATGTGGGAACTTGTTAGCCACTTTCCAGACTGAAAGAGGTATGCTGTCCTCTTGCCACATATCCAAGTCTACAAACTCTTTGTCACTCTGGCACCCTCGGAAAATCTTTTCATGAGCAGGTTGGGGAAAAGTGCACTCTTTCTTTCTCTCTCTGCAGTGGCAGGCCATACTGACCACTCATTGAACAATAAGAAAAATTAAATGCATTATATAACTGTGAGTAAGATCATTACATTAACTATAAGATACTACTTTCTGTAGTAAGTGCAAATGTGTCTTTCAGTATACATATTTTCTTATGATAAAAGATGCTAGCCTTTAGAAGTATATATAGGCGAGTTAAACAGATCTACAAAGGCCACAGCCAATTTTGTTAACAATATAAAGAATTGATCAGATGAATTAAAATAGTGCTGGTGCATACATGAAATATCCATTGTGGTAAAAAAAAAAGTAATTTGTGTGAAACTGGCCAAAGGTGGGCTACTGTTCACAGTCTTGTACCTGCAGTGCTCTCTGTAATTTCTTGCCAGCTAGACTCCTTTTATATTTAATGAAAATTCAACGAGCCTGGCAGCATTGATTTAGACCTACTTAAATTTGAAATGAAGGACTTAATTTGGAAGAGAATCCTTCAGTTTTTGTCAAAATTGTTGGTAAAGAGTGCTGAATGATTAATTTTTGTTGATAATGAAAAAAAATATTTTCAGTTTACTTCTGCTGGAATGCAGGTGTGCAAACAATAGAAAAAGTATCAGCAAATCAATGGAGCATGTTATTTTTATTTTTTACTTTGCTTTTCATGTATTCTGATAGCTTTCAGGTTCATTTTTATCCCAAACTAAATGAAAAAAGCAGGCAGAGTATTAAAAATAGACTTCTCCTCACAGGGCATGATTTTCTGTTTAGCTCAGCATGTATTCACATTGATTAGTCCATCACCAAAAACAATCAAAATGAAAAAGCATGATAAATACAGTATTTAATAGATTAAATAATGTAAAGAAAAGTAAAATCTACTATAGCTTATATTTGATTGTATACTAAACTCTTTACCATTTTGTACACTCAGGTTTCTTTTCTTAACTTGTGGCATATAGCATTTCACATGAAGAATAAAAAACAACGATGTTGTCATAAAACTTATGGAGTGGTTCTGCTGAAGTCCATGAGTGATGCATAAGGTTTCCTCATCGTACAACTCTACATTGAAAACAAGTAGCCAAAATAATTGTAACTCATTTCTTTGTCATACAAACACCAGTGTTTTAATGCATTTGATGATTTTATGTAATATTGCAGTGAAATATTGCCAGCATATTAACTTCGAAGTTTGAACTATTTTTCTTTATTCTGTATCGTGAGTTATATTTATTTGAAAGATTTTTTGTATCAGTAAAAGGCATCAAGAGTACTACTGACAATTTATATAACTTATTTGGCCTCATATCCAGAACACCATATTTAATAAGCAAAACTTTTACTAAAATATTTTTTTCTTGTATACAGCCTGCAATCATAAAACGTGAAAGGAATCTGGCTAAATGTCTAGTCTCCAGTTATACTGAATGATCCTTGAATCATAAAAGTCTAACCTGTACTTTCCCAGGATATTACTTCTACTGAGTTAAATTAATTTTATGCTTCATTTAAGCACTCTGATAGTCGAGTGAGAATATGAGAATATGAGGAATACCATCTGTGGAAAAATAGCATGTGCTGACAAGCAAAAGAATTATGACGACATAATATAGAAATTAGGAGGTTACAGCCCCATACTTTTCAGCAAGTAAACCTTCTAAAAAATTGGTAAGCTAAACAATTATTAGTCATCTTGAGGGGCATGCATATGTGATTAGAAACATTTGTTAATGTTAACACTAAACACAATTTGAGTTTCCATCAGGACTCGAATCTCAGAGGTTGCGAGTCATGAAAACTGTTCTGCATTCAAATACAGTGACAGTAGTGATTTTTGGTATTTAAAGATATTTAGTCTTTTTAATTCTCATAATTTTTATTCTTTATTGTATGGAGATAAAGTGTCCAGGCCCATAAATGTTTCACCCATCCATCTATTTTCTAACTTATTCAGCTCAGGGTTGTAAAGAGTCAATGTTAACTGTAAATGTTGTGATGGTGAATCGTAGAGCTATTCAAGCTTACTTCCATTTTCACTTACATTGTGAGTATTCAGTCAGAGACAACACAATTCAAATGTGAGATTAAAAATGAAATATGAAGAAAAAGCATAGAATGAAGTTTTAGAATATTTGGACACTTACTGTATTTGTTTTTACATTTTAGGATAACACATATTTTGTAATGAATTCCTCCATTTCAGGACAGCCAAAGTGGAGGGCATATTTTTTAAAATTTGATTTATCCCTTGAAGCACTTTGTAATAAAATGTATTATTGTTATTATTATTACTATCAACAGAATATATAATTTTTGTTAAAAGTTATTGAAATTGGTCTTTTAGTTTGCTGGTTTGACGTTTGAGCCATTATTGCCATATGTACAGAGAAATATTTGCTTGCATTGTTAATCAACACATAGTCTGTCTTAGATGAACTTTACAGATCTTTTTTAATCCAGGTTTTCAGTGTAGTCACATTTTAAATGTAAAATATAGTTGACACTTTCTTTCATTTTGTTAACAAAACAAAGGGACAACATAGTGTCTTATCTTGTTTTGGCTTAAAGATCTGTGCTTATTTCTAATATCTTCATTACTTTGAGGATTTTTAAGTAGACATAGCAGTCTTGGCACTTCTAGTTCAGTGTAAATTACTGTCTTGTTGCATAGAATTGTCTTTTATATCACTGTTGACATTAACACTAGTATCCCGGAAAGCCTATAAAAAAAGTCGTAATGCCAGGCCACCTTAAATTCTCTCCTCATCAACATCTTTGTTTTGCAAATGTGTCAATCAGCATAAGCAGCAAGCAGCCTGATCTCCCATCCCCAACTGACTCAGCTGATGTCAGATGCAAAATTCTCAGAGCTCAAGTCTGTTTATCAGTGTGTGGGGTGACTGGAATTGTATAGAGTAAATAATATATCGTTATTTGGAATACATACATTTCACCTATTTTCCGTGTCAACAACAATCTGGGTAAATGTAGGATGACAGAAAATGTATACTGTGCTTCCGCTGTTGAAGCATTTTTCAAAAACAACCAATCCATCATTACAACACAGCGTGCCTTTAGAATGCACTTCAGCATTCCTCGTAACGGTGATGGCCCAAATCGGAAAACAATTCTTCAGTGTGTGGCTAAATTTAGACAGACGGGTACAACATTGAACAGAAAATCTCCAGGCTGTCCTTGGACTGTACGAACACCAGAAAACATCCAAGCTGTAAGGGCATCAATTTTGCAGTCACATAGAGGAAGCAAAGATCATTCTCACACTGAGATCATGCATTTCTCCAGGTTTTAATCACTCCCCTCATCTTCTCTAATTGCAGCTTTTTCACTCTTACTGTGACCTTTTCTCCCTTTGTTCCCACTCTCCACTTCTATACAGTCAAAATGTTGTGTCTTTTACCTTGTTTTCTTTCAGCATGGAAATAGCCTTTAACCTTTTTTTTCACATTATTTGTATATTTTATGTCTACAAGGAATATGTAATGGGTTAGGAAATTTTTGTGAGTAAACAAACACATGCAAATGTCCAGGGGCTCATGTATAAATCCTTGATTAAATTCTATACTAAAATTTCCTCACACTAGAAAGGGTAAAATGGCATATGCACCAAAAAAAAAACTGAACTTATAAAATTATAAAGTATGTACTTGTGCGTGCTGTTTTAGCTACTCCCTGTCACCTCCCACTAGTAACCATCTATGGTTTAAAAAAATGCCTTGTTTGAATCTTCATGACCTAACTGCCACAGAACTTTGACCATGTTGTGGCTGATGTCTGTGTAGGAACAGTGTCATGGTGGTCTAAGAAAATTATTAACACACGTCACACTGCGATAAAACATTTAAAAAACAAAAAACGTGATACCTGTCCCTTTGATGAAGCAAATAAATAACAAAAAACATGAATACTACACAATGTGGGCATTTTCCAACTTCTTAAAATAAGAAAATGCTTATTTTGCCACAATTAAAATATGAAGGCAAATACAAATCAAATTTCCTGTCATTTAAATATTGTTCAATGGTATTTGTGTTGTTTTTCATGATGATGATTACTGACTGACTTTAGATGTCCTAGAGCTGTCCTCTTGGAATTGTGTGCTAAATTGGAGCATATATTACAGAGACCATTATGCAGAAATCACATGATCCCTGTTCATTACAGGTATAGAACAAGCAGGTTTAGAAAATGGGCAGATGGATGGACATTAGAATATGACTGATATGTTATTAAAATGTGCAAAGAAATTAGATTTTCTGTTTATTTCATTGTCTGGCTGCCTGAAGTCGCTAAAATGCTAATGCAAAAAAGTATGTGTATGGCTTTCAGATGGTTGAAACAGTGCACAGTATACTACAAAATTAGCTTGACACAGAGGCTGGCATAATTGGTGTAATTTTATAATTCTGAAATGAAAATGTTGTAATATAAAACCAAATTCAGTTAATAAAGCATTCATTGTTTACTGCCCCTAGTCAGCATTGTAAAGATATTATCAGAAGAGGACCTGTGTGATGAAATTGTTTCATTCCTGCTCAGCAATGGATGGTTGATTAAACAATGCTTGAATTAAGCAGACTGTAAGCTCAGATTTTCTATGGTAATATTGTATCAAATCTGTATTACTGCAGGTTCACAGTCACTTTAGAAGATATTTATGTGCTAAAGTAGTATGGGTAGTCATCATTAAGAGTAAAAAAACTGTGTCTGCAGAGAGAGAAGAAATGCTCATCTGTTGCCTTATCTTAGTCTTATGTATGGGAAAGAGACCTCTGGGCTCCATATATATGGTGTGGTGTTTTGGTTGTGTATTTTTCCTAGGGGACACAGTTTAAAAGCAATAAGTAAAATGAACTCAGAGAATGTAGACGTGAATATTAGGTGATTAATAGGTTTTGACATTTTTGGTGTTGAAGGATCAAAAAGGGGGTCATATTTGTGAAACTTTGCAAGCATAATATTGCATATCATTTTCTAGAATACTCTTAGTATTCAATCCTTTTTATATTACTACATTAAATATATAAACCAAAATCATGCTTTTTTTGTTATACACTGGGGATACTCTCAGGCCTCATTCCAGTAGTATATTTCTGATATATATCAGGTGGCATAAGCATTGGGGTCAGTCTTACCAGCCTACCTCCCCTGGCTAGACTCGTTTTTAATCTAATTTCCGTAGTTTATTATTGTAGGTGAGAGTGGGATTAACTTCTAAAACAACTGTTTTTCCATCTTACCATTAGATAACATTCATAATTTAAAAGAATATAACTTTAAAAGAAGACAAATTTAGTGGTCCTGTTTAGAGATGGACTGAAATTTGGCTTTGCTCATAGCTATGGTGTTGAAAGACAGTTTTCATTTTGGAAACTAGATAACCGCAAGTAAATCCATCTTCTCTGAAAAAGTGTGTTTAAATTATTATTGCCATGAGTTGAAAACTTTTTTACTTCTAAAATCTATCTGGTTGCTAAGATCAAACTCCTGAATCCAGCCAGTTTAATTTTCCCACATCCACACTCTTGAATGACTTTGACTCCGTAGGGGTTTATACAAATTGGGCTAGGCTGGTATTTTGCTGAGTAGCGTATTTTATTTCAAACATACTGATATTGCATCTTGGCAGAGCTAAATAAACATTTCAAAAATGTTACACCATTGTCTCATTTCTTGAAGGGAATGTAATGTTGATTTACAAAAGAATGTACCTAACCACTCACCTATTGCACAATATTCTTAGCTCTATAGATTATAGCGGACATAAAATCAACCGTTACTTAGTAGCCTTCCCATATTTGGGAGTAGTTTTATGTCATATTTAAATTTCAATGTGGTGGACTAATTTGAGAATCAGGTCCCATTTACTGTTTGGGTTGATCTAAAGCAGGGGTCTCCAACCTTTTTCCCCTGAGAGCTACTTTAACAAAATGAAAATGGCCGAGAGCTACTCATGTTTTCTAACATTTATTCTCATAGCTTATTTCAACCCAAACAAACTGAATAAGCTTTTTTTTTTTGCCTGAACATTTACAAAATGTTGGTATCCACAACTCACATTTTGCATTAAAACATCACAAAAAATATTTAGTTCACCTGCAAGTGCATTTTGTATGTCTGTATGCATTTTCTAGGGTCTATCTCGCACTACTGAATTAACATGAATGCTGTCAAAATAAAACAATGCAATTATAATACACAGATATTACTTATTTATTTGTCATTTTGTTACATGTCACTGCTTCACTTCACAAGAGTATTCACATGTCCTGTTGCATGTGTGATGTGTTTTTTAGTTAGTGAGATGACTGGCACTGCATGGAGTCAGCAAGAGAGGTGCATGGTGGAGTGTAGCCACATAGCTACACTCTTATGGAGTCATTTTAATGTTCAGCTGTCAGTCTTGTTCTGAACTTTGATTTCATGACATTCATGTCAGAAAAGGCAGACTCACAGAGGTATGTAGACCCAAACAAAGCAGACATTTTCAGAGCTGCTTGGTGAAGATTCTTACAGTTATCTGGCTCACTAAGCTCCAGAAATGCTGAGAATGCTGTTGAGACTTTAACTGCACATTATTTTGAAAGTTTACTAATATATAATATATAAAATCCAATGTCTCTCTGTCTGTGTGCCTGTCTGCTTTTCACGAAAGAACTACTTAACGGATTTACATCAGATTTTTTT
Organism: Polypterus bichir lapradei; assembly: GCA_026402145.1. NCBI lineage: Eukaryota > Metazoa > Chordata > Cladistia > Polypteriformes > Polypteridae > Polypterus > Polypterus bichir. The sequence continues at coordinate 41,128,239 of JANRMT010062792.1, forward strand.
CTATAATTTGCTTGAACATTCCAGTTTTGTGACTTTTCACATTTCGCTATATATCATAGTTCACATGCGGTACTGATTTATTTGCACGAATCTGAGATCCACGCAACGGGCCGAAGGGAGGGGCCTTCCTCACTCACTTGCCAGGCGTGTTTCTTAACTCTGCTTAGCTAGCAAACGAGAGAACAATTGAATTCAACTTTGTTTGATATTTAAAATAAACTGTTACTTAGGTCTTGATGAGTTTGAGTCTGGATATTCTCATAAGTGTATGCCAGCTCGTGAGCAACGTATTGGAGACTCCTGATCTAAAGCATCTTTATATGTTTTGACTTTTGTTTGTTTAAGGAACATAAAAACATAAGCAATATCCAAATGAAAGGAGACCATTCAGCCCAGCAATCTTATTTGTTTAGCTGATGGATAAGCTGTCAACAATAAACATTTTTATGACATTTTGAATCTTTAGAGCAACACAGTAGGGCAGTGGATAGCACTGCTGCCTCCTTGATCCATTATCTCTGTTTCTTGATACAAAAAGAATTGTCTGCAACTTAACATCACCAAAAAAAAAAAACTGGTTATTGACTTTCGCCACACCAAAGGGCCTGTATTTCTGTTCACTATTCATGGATTGTCTATAGAGTCTGTCACTCCTACAGAAGACCTACATTAAAAAAAAAAGACAGAACGGGCTCCTTTTCCTGCAGAGACTGAGTTAATTTAATGTGGGTAATGACATCCTTCTCATCTTCTACAACTCTGTGATGGCCAGTGTGATATTCTATGCTGCAGTGTGCTGGGCCAGTAACATCACTTCAGGAGTGGTCCACAGAATCAATAAGCTAATTAAAAGGGCAGGCTCAGTAATGGGACACACTCTGAAATGCTGAGTGCCATTATGAAGAAAGCGGCACATTCTCTCAGTAGAAGTGTATCAAGAAATGCTACTGGGTCTTCTTTATACCAATAGCAATACGTCTGCATAGTGCCTCACTCTCTCTCCATATTGGGATAAAAACCAAGTAATGAAAGCCTTTGTGTGTTTTGCCTTTTATTTGAAATTTATATAAATAAGCATGATTTCTTCAGTCACACGGTGAAGTTCTCCTACTGTGAACAACATTTATTTATATAGCACATTTTCATATAAATGATGTAGCTCAAAGTACTACACAAAGAACTTACAGATTTTAGTTCTGCTGTTTTTATTATAGGGTGGCTCAGTGGGTAGCGCTGCTGCCTCGCACTAAGGTGACCTGGGTTCGCTTCCCGGATCTTCCCTGCGTGGAGTTTGCATGTTCTCCCCGTGTCTGTGTGGGTTTTCTCCGGGTGTTCCGGTTTCCTCCCACAGTCCAAAGACATGCAGGTTAGGTGCATTGGCGATCCTAAATTGTCCCTAGTGTGTGCTTGGTGTGTGTGTGTGTGTTACCTGCGGTGGGCTGGCACCCTGCCCAGGGTTTGTTTCCTGCCTTGCGCTCTGTGTTGGCTGGGATTGGCTCCAGCAGAACCCCGTGACCCTGTAGTTAGGATGTAGCGGGTTGGATAATGGATGGATGGATGTTTTTATTATATGCATGTGTTAATGTGGTGCTGTAGAATCACCACTGTGAGTCATCGTATTGCATTTTTCTCACTTATTTAAATGTGTTCTAAACTAGGTTGTTAATTCAATAACCCTCATTCAGTACTAACAATTCATAAACATAAGTACCATTATGTTTTTGGAGTTTTGGTATTGAAGTATTGGTTCTTGTGACATGTTTAGGAGATTAAGCAACATTGGTGTGGGAAAAATGCAGACTCTACACTGAAAGTGGCTGGGTCTGGCTTCAAATCCAGTTGTACGGCACACTGTATTGCATGCTTTGTAACTAGTACTTTGAAGAATTATAGTTTACAGTATTGTCAAAGTAACAATAAAATTAGGGAACTGCATAAAATGGGAGAAAATGGAGTATGCAACCACAACACAACATACTGTGTATTTTCTATATTAAGTATATTAATCAAACAGTCAGATAGCTGTATGAAATGTACCTGTACTGCTTGAAGGTTATTTCTATTTATGGGCTTGCTGCTCTGGGTGTCAATACATCTGTTAATCAGCAAATGTAAAAACAGTCTTAGCACAGTGTGTTTAGAATTATTTATTAAGAGAACATACTTTATTCTGTTTATGTGCAGTATTGCTCTGTATTTTTTTTGTGCATATCTCACAATCTTTCTTAGTGGACATTTTATCTTCTGTGGTTTTGCTATCTAGCCACAAGCTTATACAGTATGTCAGGGCACTTCAATTATTGCAGCTTTTTAAGTTTAATTGGGAATCCTGTAATCAATGTTCCCTCTAAGGTGTAGGCTATAGTGAGCAAAAAACATTGTTTATGAGCGACATTTTGTTTAAGCGAAAAATTTATGAGCACCAATTTTCGCGTAGCGATTCTGGGGTTTATTTCAGAACAATGACAAGTTGTATTGACATTTGAAAAATAATTAAAAATTGAAGAAGCAGGTTTACATAAGCAAAATATTTATATTAAGTAAATGTACTAAGTTAAACTTACTAAATGAGTTCCTCAGTCAAATTCAAATAGTCTCTCTTCTGCTTTTTTCTGCTTTCCAGATGTTACAAACTTTATCTACGTCTATAGCCTTTCCAGAATTCAAGAAGAGTTTAATTCTCATTAAATGTTCCAAATGTTGAACTTCTAAACGGTTTCTGGCTTTAGTCTTTATACTGTTCATCAGGCTAATCCCTCTTTCACAGTCTGCACTTGAGGCCTGGAATGTGCCGCAAATATCCATGATTAAGAAGAGTTCATTTAAGTGATCCTGTTGTTGAGTGAATGTAAGAATATCTGAAAATGTCTTTAATGCTCCACATTTTAACTTCTCATTAATAAGAATTTTGAATTCTGAATACTGTTTACAAAGATCATTTTTAAGAATATCTTCATCTTTCTGTAGGAGAAGACAGTATCTGGCTGCAAGGCTTTTCATCTACTCATGTCCAAATGAATACTCCTGATTTGCAGTGGCACAGAAAGAGTCTTTTTCAAATATTGACCAATCTTTTAATTCATCATCTGGAAATCGGCTGTCCATATGGTCACACATCTGCTGGATAAATTTTATTATTGATGTTGTGTTCACTGGGACTTGAAATTAAGAAATTAGAATGCTTGTTTCTTCAAGGAAATGCTTATTCTCTCCCAGATACTGTGATCGCAATTTCTTAATTTTTGCTTTTGTAAACTGAAAGGCTTCAACAGTTGAAAGCACACTTCTTTGTAGAATTTTAGTTAATTCTGCTAGTTCTGCTAGAACATCATTAAGTATTCCAATTGCTACATGGTGTTCTGGATTACGTAACTTCTCCAAGCAATATTTGTGAACAGGATCATTGTCTTCCTCCACTTTTTCTTGGCAATATTGCAGCAAAACATCATAATTCTTTACCAAAGCATTTACTGCAAAATGTCTGGATAGCCACCTAACCTCATTCAGTGGTCTAAATGCAATCACATCTGCATCAGCAGCTTTAGCTAGTTCTTCAAACTTTGCCTTCTTAACAGATGATCTGCAGAATATTGTGTAAACAGTCCTTAGTAAAGTTTCTATCTCTCTCATCAAGGGTATATTCTTCCATGCATCATCTATACCCAAATCCTCACGATGGGCTATACAATGTTGCTCTGATAAATGTGGAATTGACTGTCGCAATAGTGCAGCTACACCTTTTCTTTTACCCAGCATGACCGAGGCTCCGTCAGAAGTAAACATAACCATCTTGTTTAAATCAAACCCGTTTTCAAAATAAAAGTTCTGAATAGCTTGAAAGATTGATGAACTATCACATGCTATTAGCTTCAGGATTCCCGCAAACACAGTTTTATAGACGGATTCATTTTCACTCCTGCACTTTATGTATAAAATTAACATCTTCAAAACGGAAATGTCAGTTGACTCATTAACGATCAAGGTATGATAAGCTGCTTTCCTTATTTCGGTATACATTTCAGTTTTGATAGCTGAGTTTATACACTCACTAAACTCAAAGGCATAGTTCTTACTTCGCCAACTCTCTGGGATTTTGACATATTTTCCGACGTGATCATGAATATCCTGAACTGACAGCATTGAAGAATTTATTCTAATAGCAAGCAAAATGTTATCTATTAAAATCTTTATCTCATCCGGGGTTGCTTGTTTTCGCTGTGTGGTCTCTTTCCTGGTTTCACGATCTTCTTTTGATTCAGTTAGCATGCTTTTTATAATCCCTCTGCTTTTATTTTTAAGTTTTGTGACACAATCCACATGAGATTTTTGACCTAAATGTTTTTTTAGATGATCAACTTTCCAGTCGGTCCATGTTTTTCCTGTCATCCATTCACTGTTGGCTCCAGCTTTCACGCAAATTTTGCATATAACACCACGTGCTTCAGAGTACTCGAAAATTTCACCCAGCTGCATGCGTTGTCCAGAGCCATGTGGTAAGTCTGCGTCTACTGAACATCCTGTCAACCATTCTTTCTTGAATTCCAAACATCGCTTTTTATTCGCATTTCCTGAACAATTGTCTGCCTGATGCTTAGACATGGCTCTTGATTTTAAACTCCTAATATAAACTGATGCGCCTAATTCTATGTAAATCAAAATATGTGCGTAAAGAAAGGCTTTAAACACGAGTCGGAAGTCGGAAATAAATAAAACTTTCGAACTTCTAACCTATGTTCAAACAAAGATAATCACATACGCAGAGCCAAACAAACAGAAACAAGTTTCAAACAATTTTTAGCAAAGTTAATCACATACGCTGACTCACTGAGACAAACAGAAACAAGTTTCAAACAATTTTTATAACGCAAGCACGTTTCTTAGGTGCCAGCCTAAAAGAATAAGACCTTCGGCTTTGGACTCCGACGGTCGGAGTGAGCGATCGTGTGATAAGTATGAGCTACGGCGTCGGAATGAGCGATCGTGCGGGAAGTATGAGCGATCGTGCGGGAAGTATGAGCGACGCTCTGAATTCGTGTGAGCGATCGCTCACGCGCTCAGCTTAGAGGGAACGTTGCCTGTAATATGGAGGTACCCTTGTATCATTTTCAGAATGACCTTAGTGATTCTTTTGAGCTCAGGTTATGAGATACTGTATCTGTGATCCAAAGAATCTAAAGCTTATGACAATTTCCAGCTCTTATTCCATTAATACAACTGGGTTGTGCCTTTCAGTATGTCTCACAAAATCCACACTAAGTTCCTTTTTCTTGGCTGTCTTTAGGGCAATGGCTGTTGTTTCAAACTGTTTTTATTAGGTCTTCCCTGCCCCTTCATTCTGTGTGCAGATTTGACATTGCTGTTGATAGGTCCCCTCACAATTGTGTTATCACCAAGTTTGATTTTGTGGCTATTATTATTATATACTTACTGGCCACCTTCTAAAATGTGCATGCTTGTTAACACAAATAGCCAACTCTCCAGAGCAGATGCCTACATGTCAATGTATGAATCCATGAGACATAGTTAATAGGTTTCGGTGATGCTTGATCAATCATTAAAATGGTCAAGATGGGATCTAAGCAACTTGTCCCATGGTATGGTTGCCATTGCAGTTTTATTATCTGTAAATCTGTACTTAATGAGGAATGGGGGAGGTTGGGAGCATGCCCTGATATAGCACACCCACCACACAATGAACCACCTCAGAATCCCAAATTAGAACCCGAATGCTGTTGGTGACACCTCAGCACCACACTAGTTTGAATGGAATGGAACAGTGTGTTTTTTGACAGTGTCTGGAGTGTTGATCCTGCCACCAACCCCCAAGTTTTTCCTGCAAGTTGGAGGACCTGCTTGCAGGGCTGGATTTACAGTAGATTAACGCTATACCCAGGACAGAGCAATTGCATGTTAAAGGCTTTCCTCAACAGCCCAATGGGGTGGAATCACTTGACAATGAAAAATATATTTTGAGTCAGCCTATGTAATATAAATCTCTGAATACTTTTTATCTGTTTCTGATTAAATGAAAATGTTTGTGACAAGTCCTTCAAACAATGCGATACAAACTATCCACTTTTCATTGTTGCACCATGAGTCTTTAAACATAATAAAATATGAAAAATCCATCCACTTACTGAACCCTTCTCTCCATTTCATGATCATAAATTCTGCAATAGGCATAGGACAGCCTTGGATTGGATGCTAGTTGAATGTAAAAAAGTTACTGAAAAAATCAAAAACTTCTTCAGATATTTATTTTCAGTTATTTTTTCTTTCCTAATTACTTTTATTTACTAGTAGAAGAATGGACCAATATCATGGCAGAGATATAACCATGTCAACATTTATGACTGGAAAATAGTTGCTGACTGCATTAGAGAGAAAAAGCATTTGAGAATGCTTTGACAATAATTAATCAGGGTGGATTTTAAATTTTGATGTTCATTTACTTATAGCATGGACTATCTTTTACACACATACTTCTGGTTCATCTCTTTGGAATATATGAAGTGTGGAGTTTTCATAATTTTTTGTCAAATTTACTTTGATATTAAACATGGATGATACCTAGGTTGATAAAGGAGAGTTACAACTTGAGTTGGCTAGCTAGAGTAAGGTGGTATGATGGGTCCTGCTGTGGTTCAGGCATTACCCAACAAAAGTTTGTGTCACGTGACGGGGCACAAGTCTGCAGTGTCATAAAGTGGTGGGAAAAAAGCGCATAGTGATAGTAATAATGCAAGTTTGACAGAACAGTCACTTCTAAAGTTTGGTACACCCTATAAGTGGAGTGAATGCTTCAGAAGAGTAATAAAAAGACACACCAGATCAGGAGAGAAAGTAATGTGAAGAAGGTTGACAGCTGAACATAACATCTGGGGGATACAGCCACACATCAGGAATGCCACTGTGCTGTACTTGTTAAAGGTTGGTTAAGAACTTGCCATAAAACACATGGTTATTCTGTGTCTCAACAGTTAAGTAGAAATGGGACCATGTTGCCTTTTAAGTGAGCCTGTCTAAGAGACACAGCCCTTAAGGGCAATACGTGTCTCATTCTTGCAGTAGTCTCTGGGGCACTGTGTCTCATTACTGAACTGATTCTGGTTACTGGCTATATCAGAATTCTGATAATTTTGGTATGTGCCATTGCATTGTAATAAAAAGATATATGGCTCACATCTCTGGTTCTCTTTGCATTTCTGGGTATAACTGTATGCCAAATATACTTCCATACACATATATCCATGTTCCCTTACATTTACACCTTGTATTACTTTATTTATACATTAAAATCAGAAAATGTTAACCTAGTACAGAAAGGTCTATCTGTACAATATGTATGTTTTGCATCAAAAAAATTATTTTTGTTCAAAGTTTATTTGACAGTTAATCAGGTGTTATAACTATCATAGGTATATAAGGAGCAGCTTTTCTTAACGTTTTTTCTTTATGAATTAGACACACAATCTTATTGTTGTACCTTTAATATATATTTATGTGTTTTATTTATTTATTTATTACAGTGATTGATTTACTGGAAGCATTGAACATCACCAGATCCATCAAAGGTGTTAGTAAAACTAAAGGTCTGGATCCTGGAATTCCTGCCTGGAAATTTCGTCAAAGAGTACCTCACCTGACTCTTCCTCGTGACTATTCAATCTACTTCCTAACAACCATGCAGGACTCTATTGGCTTTCATTTTGTGGCACAGCAAGTCAAGAATTCAGATGGCACACTTATCTCATTTGTTTCACCAGCAGCACTGAAGAAAGATGGTCACCCCTTGTTCCAGCTTGTTTCCAGCACGAGATCCAACCAGTTGCATCTGGAATATAGAACAATGCATAGCATGGATCCTGCAACAATTCTTTTCCCTGGTGGCACACCCTTTGCAAATGGCAAATGGGCTCGTGTGGCTCTCAACCTGGAAGCTCATAAAGTCACTCTTTTCATTGACTGTGAAGAGTCAATTATTTTTGAAAAAAAACATGGTGAAGATGTTTTGAGTATGATCCTTCCCATTGACCTAGAAATTACTTTTGCCAGTATGCCTGGGAACAAAGCTAGCAAGTTTTTGGTAAGATAATGATAAAATAGTAATTCATATTCTTGATCTTACATATAGTAGACATAATTCAAACTTGGAATATTGCTGCAGTAACTTCAGTAGAAATAAATTGTTAAGTGTGGGTGGAAGAATGTAAACATAAACATACCTGGAAAAAGTTGCTTACAAAGGTTAGAAGTGTTTAATAGCATATTTTTATATTTTGTTGATAGTTTGAAGAAGATATTTTTATGTTTAGCTTGTAGAATGAATTTTCTTATAAAAGCTAAATTATCTTACTTTCTTATTGCTCACTAAACCAGCCCTCACAATCTGCAATTCTTTTCACATGCGAGTGAAAATATAGAAACATACATGCTTAAGTATTTTAATAAGGCAATACAATAAACTTCTATTTCTTTCTGGAAAAGAAACAAGATGTTCAAATATGAAATTCAAAATAATTAAGTGTAATGTGTAAAACTGAATTTGTGTTTTTGTATTTGTTTGTCAGATTGTTGAAACTAATTCTCTCCCAAATTTTGCCCAGATTCTCTCTTTGTACAGGGCCTGATGATAAAGTATGTTTCATTTCTAAAATTTAGTTGATTCATTCACTTTGGGTAGAACCAGGTACCCCAGTTTGTATTTTTTTGGTCAACAAATCCACAGCATTTGGCTTATCTCTGTCAAATTTTGCACTGATTCTCCATTTGTACATAGGAACTTCATTGACAAGGTTTCATTCTGAAATTTAGTTGGTGCCCTCACCCCGGGAAGCACTGGGTTCCCCTGCTAGTACTGTATAAAAAGTGGGATTCAAGTAAGTACAGTAAACTGAAAATAACTTACTTAAAATCCAGTAGTGAACCTAGAAGAGCAACAAATAAAAGTTTTTGTTCAAACATTGTTCCAGGGAGTTTAAGCAATTTCAAATATTGAGATGAATAGACATCAGCATGTCAACCTGTTCTCACGTCAAGCTTGTTCTCTTCTTTAAGGTATTCTGTACAAGAGAAGACATACTCTGATGGTGCAGACATACAGTAGTTATAATACTTGGGAAGGTCCTTGCAAGTTTGGCCTATCAAGGAAAACGATTGTGTCTTCTTTCATCTACTAAAATGTTCTATACTGCAGTCGTAAAAACTGAATTACAAGATCTAAATTGATTATTTTACTTGAGTAAGCACTGTTGTATGTCTATTAAGAAACCGGAAATGCAATCAAAAAGTGAAAATATATTTTAATAATATATGTGTAGTTATATAATTAAGTAACTGCATTTGGCTAAGCGGAAGGAGCAGGGCACGGCCCATTGATAAAGGTGATTACTACCATGTTTCCCCGAAAATAAGACAGGGTCTTATATTAATTTTTGCTATAAAAGATGCACTAGGGCTTATTTTCAGGGGGTGTCATATTTATTCATGTACAAAAATATACATTTATCCAAATACAGTCATGTCATCTTCTTCTGGAATATCGTCATAACTCTCCACATTCAAACCCTGAATTTCAGCCTGAATTTTTTGCTACTCCAGCCGCTTTTAGGATACTCCAGGATCGTTGTACGTTTGATGGATGGTTCGATGTGATAAAGCAAAATGCCCACATACAAATGCATTCGTGGTGCTTTTATATTCAAGAGTTGCGTATTCCCCAAAGTAATGACACAATACATTTTAAAAGTCTCACATACCATCTCCTGTGCCGTCTTTTTTTTTTTTTTGCACCTTTACAATATACCATCAGAATGTATGGCGGCTTATTTGAGCCACAGAGAAAAAAAATAAGGACATAATGAAAATGTCTATTTTGTGATTAAAGTGAAAATTTCAGCTTTAACCTTGTAGTTTACTTTATTATTAAAACAGACTGTTGTAAACGTCATCTTAAAACTGACCCAGTTGTTAAATCGCTATGCACTTCTAAGTATTCCTCCTGAACTGACAGCAGCATCGCCCCACAGAACACATTACATTTATGATATTCCAGCTCTCTGCACATTTAGAATTCTTAGATTTATACTTGATATCACTTTCATGATGAAATACATTAAAATATTTATGTTACATTTTACAGATAAATTGTTAACTTTGTTTAAATAATGAATACTGTTAATAGTTACACATATGGGATGGCATGGTTATAGAACGGTAGCGCTGTTGTCTTGCAGGGAGTCACGTCCCTTGTGTTCCCTGCCTGGAGTTTGCATGTTTCCACAGTGTGCTCAGTTTTCCATCCAAAGACATGAAGGTATGGGGACTTGGTAAAGCTACAATGACGGCAAGTGTATGAGTGTGCTTGTGTTCACCTTGCGATGAGCTGATGCCTCATCTAGGGATATTGTTTCTGTGTTGCGCCGATGCTGCTGGAATGGGCGCATCCCCGAATTGATGGGTGTAATCATTAAACATCTTTTTCATAGATATTGTGGCAAGGTGTCCTTGGAATTTAACGGATGTTTCGGGCACACGCGTTGCATCTCGTAAAGTATAAACCTGGCCTTTGGCGCCTTACTTTTCAACTGACGATCTTGACTAGGGCTTATTTTTGGGGTAGGTCTTATTTTCGGGGAAACACGGTAGATATTTTTTACTGAACTGCATACAAAGCTATAGACAGAGTTTTGAGGCTAAATGTTAAAAAATAATTTAGAGAAAGTACAATATGATACATGATATATATATATATATATATATATATATAGTAAAAGGAAACACAAAGATCAAGATTAAGGGTTGGGGATAAAGAGAGAGCAGTTAGTACACCGTCACAGTCCCCCGTCTTGCGTTTCGCGCTGCTTGTCAGGTCCATTAGCTACCTAGTCTCTCGTATGTGACTATATATATATATATATATATATATATATATATATATAGTGAGACGAGCCGCGGACACAGACAGATGGACAACGTTTGTTCACCCAACACACACATATTTATTTACATTATTTACAGTTTCACAGTGCACAACCCAGTGCCTCTGCACCAATCCCCAAAAGTCCAGGCCTCTCTCTCCAGTGCCTTTCTTCAGGCCGCCTCCACTCCTCTCTCGCAAGACTCCCATTCACTTCCACCCAACTCCAGTCATTGAATGAAGGGAGGCGGCCCCTTTTATACAAACCCGGATGGGCTCCAGGTGCTTCTCCTCCGCGGACACTCCCCTGTGTGGCAGAAGTGCCGGCTGCGCGCCCAGAAGCCCTCCGGGTGTCCCCAGTCTTCTTTCCCCCCAGCACTTCCTAGTGTGGCAGAAGTGCTGAGGTCCAGGGCTCTCCAGGCACCGGGGCACCCCTGGCAGTGACCACAGGCCCCTACAGGGTGGAGCTTCAAAGCTCTGTACCTGTGGTCCCCATAGCAACCAGGGTGGTTGCCTCCATGTGGTCAGAGATGGGCGCACGCCCTCTTCTGGTCCTTCAAGACGTCCTGGCCGGGTTGTCGCCCCAGGCATCTGCCACAATGTATATATATCTTATATATGTTTCTCTTCTGGTTTGTCCAGCTTCCTCTTCAAAACCGGTCCCCCCCCACACGCAGCCCACACAACATTTCTCAGTTCCTATTGGTTCTTCCGGCTTCCTCTTCAAAACCAGTCCCCCCTACATGCAGCCTACATGGCATTTCTCGATTCCTATTACTTCTCTCCCAAACCCTTCTCCACGCTGCCTGTGACCTCCCATACACCCCCACACCGCTTTTCTCGATTCCTATTCCTCCTTCAGACTACCGCGTTCCCTGCTTCTCCCTCATGATCCCATTGGGTGTCACGTCACTACCCTATATCTAGCCTGACCGCGTGACCTTTCACTTTGTCCATGTGTGCGCCTGGGAGTCTTTTCCGTAGCCTGCTACAGTAAGGTACTCTCTCGACCATTGGCATTGGTTTTGCTCCTTGCTATTGGTTTCACTCCTTGCTACTTTCGTTATACTATGACGGTTGTTTCCTAAGCCTTTGTTATAAAATGAACGACAGTATCCTCTCTGTCGATGGGTTTTTGTACAACGTCTTCTCTATTCTGGGATCCGGCAACTGCCTGTTCCTATTAGTGGGTTATTTCTTGACACAAGGTTGACGAAGGCAATGCACTATTACTACGACATAAGGCAGTAGATTTTGTTGCATCACATTGGGACAGATTTGGAGATGTTCTTCCTGTTGTTCTTTCCAACGCAAGTCGAGTTATCACAAGTCATGAGTACCATCAGTACTATCAATACATGGCAACATCTGGAGTTTATGGTGATGAAGCTGAAATTCAAGCTCTTTCCGAGATTCTCCATGCTACCATTGTCATTTACTTTAAACACGACCCCAACATCCCGCCTTGCATTACGTTTGCAAAGATTTGCGTTAACCTACAGCAACCAGTCTTCAGCCATGGTCAGTTGTACGTGGCTTTTTATAGGGTTAGATCTTTCGACTCATTATCTGTCGTCTCCAGCAAAACACCTATTTCTTTCTTCTTGATTTCTGAATTCCTTTCTCACCATTTTACGTTCCTATTCTTATACCGCCGTATGCTACGGCGGGCGTCGGCTAGTTTATATATATATATATATATATATAGTGAGGGACACCATCTGGGGACTTGTTTCCGGCCGGATAAGGATCTCAGTTCAGCTTCAATATGGAAAGACAGGGTAAGACAGTTCGCACAGCGCATTGTCTGCCCCAAAATGCTAGGTGGCAGCCCCCTGGGTTACGGTACCACCACAGATTCCCACAGGGCACTTCAGGAACTGGAGTTAATTGGCTCAGCTTTGTTGAGTGGGTGCCTCCAGGGGGCACTGAGGGGACCAGTGACACCTTCTTTGTCGGGCTGCAACCTTACCTGGAAGCATCAGCGTTGGCATGGGGAGAGCCCTTACGATGAATTGGCAAAAACCTATAAGGTTGGAGGTCAAGAAACCACCTAGTGATCCATGGATTCAACTCTTTGTGAAGGGCCATCCACTGTAAGGGAGCATGATCCGTCACCATAGTGAACTCCCAGCCCAAGAGGTAGTACCTGAACTGCGTAATTGCCCATTTAATCACAAAGACTTCCCTTTCCACCGCTGCATACCTGGTCTCCCGATCCAACAATTTCCGGCACAGGTACATGACAGGGTGTTCAACACCATCGTCGCTTTGGCTCAGCATGGCCCCAGGCCTGTGTCCGAAGCGTCCGTCTGGAGAATAAAAGGGAGAGAAAAATTAGGAGCTTTTAAAATTGGTGCTGAAGTAAGAGCCTGTTTTAAGTCACAGAACGCAGCGTCCGCCTTGTCAGTCCATACCACATGATTAGGAGCCCTCTTCTTTGCTAGAGCAGTCAAGGGCGCCGCTCTCTCTGAAAACCTAGGTACGAACCGGCGGTCGTACCCGGCCAATCCGAGAAATGCTTGGACTTGCCGATTGGTTCGCGGACGGGACCATTTTAAAAAGGCATCTATTTTTGAACACTGTCGTTTCACGGTACCCTGACCCACCAGGTAGCCCAAATATTTAGCCTCTTTCAGTCCAAAGAAACATTTCTTGGCATTGATACGAAGCCTGGCTTCTCCTAGTGCCCGCAATACCTCAGTGAGCTGCTGTATGTGTTTCTTCCATGTGCTGGAATAGATGACGATGTCATCCAGATAGGCAGCACTATACACATTATGGGGTCGGAGCACTTTGTCCACCAGACACTGGAAAGTTGCAGGAGCCCCGTGTAACCCAAATGGAAGGACACGATACTGCCAGTGTCCATTAGGGGTGCTAAACGCTGTCTTGATCTTCGCGGAGTCCGTTAAAGGAATCTGCCAGTACCCCTTTGTCATGTCAAGTGTGGTCAAAAATTCTGCTTGTCCAAGCCTCTCAAGTAGGTCATCCACGCGAGGCATGGGGTAAGCATCAAATAGGGAGACCTAGTTAAGCCGACGGAAGTCATTGCAAAATCTCCAACTGCCGTCAGGCTTACTAACCAAAACAATTGGACCGGACCAGGGACTATAACTTTCCTCTATTGCTCCTACTTCCAGCATCCGCTTGATTTCCAGCTCCACTTGTGCTTTCTTTGCATATATTTGGAAGTCTATAGGGGCACTCTCAGACTATAAACCCTGGTTCAGTCACTATGTTGTGCGCAATCAGAGAGGTCCTCCCGGGTTTTTCACTCACCACCTCAGAAACAGACAGGATAACCAATTCCAGCTCCCATCTTTGTCTATAAGTTAATTCCTCGCCGAAATTAAGGGCGTCTATGTGAGCAAAGAATGAGCAGGGCTGAGCGGAGGAGGGGTCTAGCTCCCTCTCCTTCCACGGCTTCAGCAAGTTCACATGATAAACCTGCTCGCTTGGTCTACGATTGGGTTGTTTCACCAAATAGTCGACCAGTCATTTTCTCTCCTTAATTTCATAAGGGCCTTGCCAATGGGCGAGTAATTTAGAATGGGAGGTGGGATACTAATACCATGACACGATCCCCCAGACGGAATTCTTGGAGCATCGTGCCACGGTCATAATGACGGGCTTGTGCTGCTTGTGCCTCTTCCATATGACTTTTTAGAATCTATCGTGTAATTGCGTGATATATTCCAAAATATTTGTAGAGGGAAGAGCCTCTCCTTCCCAACCTTCTTGCAAAATATCCGATATACCCCGGGGTTGTCATCCGTATAATAATTCAAAAGGTGAGAACCCCGTAGAGGCTTATGGGACTTCCCGATAGGCAAAGAGAACGAGGGGGAGGAGTTGATCCCAATTCCTCCCATCCACGCTGACCACCTTGCGAAACATCTGCTTGAGAGTCTGATTAAATCTCTCCACTAGACCATCGGTTTGAGGATGATACACCACAGTCTTTAAGTGTTTTATTTTCAGTAACTTGGCCATTTCCCTGAACGTCTCCAAGGTAAAAGGCTTTCCTTGATCTGTTAGGACTTCTTTAGGAATGCAGACACGCACAAATACTCCTATTAGTTCCCATGCGATTGCTTTAGATGTAGCTGAGTGCAAGGGAACAGCTTCCAGATATCGGGTCGCATAATCCACGAGGACTAATATATATTTGTGTCCTTGGGCTGAGGGCTTTAAGGGTCCTACAATTTTGACCCCGATTCTTTCAAAGGGGACATCAATTAAGGGAAGGGGAACAAGAGGAGCACGGTCCCTCCTAGGAATTTGGCGTAATTGACACTCCGGACAAGAAATACAAAAACAGCAAACCTCCTCCTTAATTCCTGGCCAATAAAATCTGAGCTTAATCTGCTCTAAAGTTTTTTCAGAGCCTAAATGGCCTCCAAGTAGGTGGGCGTGTGCTAATTCACAAATCTGCCACCGGTAGGTTCGTGGGATTAACAACAGTTTCCGGACCTCCGCCCCATGTTCCCCAACCCGATATAATAGATCATTTTCTATTACAAAGTGAGGGCCTTGTGGCATGGGCTTGTGTGTGTGTTGGCCTTTGACAAGGACTACTACATTTTTTGCAAATTTTAGGGAGTCATCATTCCACTGCTCCCTTTTTAAAGAAGCAGGTGTTTGTCTAAATTGAAAGTGTATGTCGGAGAGAGTATCCGGTCTGACCTCAAGGGGCGGGGATTCCTCCTGACTTGTCGAGGCGCAGGCAGATGACTTATTTGCCTGTGACGGTCCAGGAATCTCCCCGTCCTCCTCGTGGGCTTCTGTATCTCTCTCCGCCGGCTGTGTACATGGTGTGGAGACAGCTTGAGACAAGTTTTCCCCATCTATAACGAGGCCTAAGTTTTTATCGGGAGTAGTCAACAGTTTACTGCATTTATTTTCAGACCAGTCCCACCCCAGAATCGGTGGATTAGGGTGGACCGCCATGGGGAATTTTTTTAGCAATCCTACCCGATTCACGAAACATAGAGCGGTATTGTACATCCGGATGTCTCAGTGAACACATTTAATACTGCTTTAATTCTTTGTCTCAGTAAGACATATCGGCAATCAACAATGGAAATGTTGCTGCCGGAATCGAACAAGGCATTATTGACTACTGGTCCTGTATTTAATAACGTCAGGGGTTTGGCAAGAGCGCACAAACCATCTCCTCCCCTCCACCTACATCCTGCCTCGTTCCCGGGTAGGTCGCACACCCAGCGGCCCGGGAACTCAGAAAAGGCTCCGATTTGTGCGGAAGAGACTTATTTTGTAGGACGTAATTTCTAGGAAAATAGAGGACTGTTCTGCTCTCCCAGATTTCGAGACTGGCATGGGTGATTTTATGAGCTTTATAAGCTCTTCCATACAATGAAAATCTCCGCAGTCCAGCTGGGCAAAGTTTTTGGGGAGGCTCTTTAGAAAAATAAAGCAGGCTACCTGCTGCACTATTTGGAAGGTGGTCAGTTCAAATGGCCTTAGCCATAAGGCCACCTGCTCCCAGAGGTTCATAGCCTGTCCCTGGATTGATCACTCTGGATCAAATACCCAATTTTTATTATTCTTGCCTGGGACCTTGGCCCCAATAGGCGGCTCAGCTCTTTCCTCCGAGAGAGTATAATAAGCCCTTTTTGTTTCATCCCCAGAAACCAGCCTACGTCTGTGTGTCCCTTTCACACTCTCCACTTGGTAAGTTACAAGCCTGGGTTTGTATTTGGGGAGCGGAGCCTGTACCAGTACTTTCCTACCTGGTTAGTTTCAAGTCCGTGTCCCGGTTTCTTATGGGACTTCATCCTGCCGGCTCCGCCACTGTGACAATAATACAACACAGACATCATAAAGATTTGGGGCAGCCATCCGTATATTGTTTTCCCGGCTGCAAAAGTTTAAGTTTTTTAACCATGATGTGCATAGAACAGAGTACACAGCAGAACTGACTATAATAGACCAAGATGGAGGCTTTAAAGGCCCGTAAAGAAAATGACATCATCAGAATGGTCGGGACCAGAAGTGATGTCAGCAATGGGGCCAGCTTCGGAAGTGACGTCAGCCAAGGGGCCAGCTTTAGAAGTGACGTCAGCAAAGGGACCTCTCTGGAAGTGATGTCTTCTGAGGCTCCGGGAAAGGTCTGTAGGGAACTGAGAAAAACAGTCCGTGCACTCCGCCGCCCCCTGGTTGGATGTTTTATTACAATTACTCAGACCCTTTAGTTGCCTCCTACTCCCACGTGTGTGACAATGTATATATATAAATACAACCCCCAGGCAGGGCACCAGCCCACCGCAGGGCACACACACACACACACACACTTGGGACAATTTAGGATCGCCAATGCACCTAACCTGCATGTCTTTGGACTGTGGGAGGAAACCGGAATATCCGGAGGAAACCCACACAGACACGGGGAGAGCATGCAAACTCCACGCAGGGAGGACCCAGGAAGCAAACCCGGTTTCCTAACTGCGAGGCAGCAGCGCTACCACTGTGCCACCGTGCCGTCCTTAAAAGAATACTACATCCAATTTTTCTTTTTTTTATGTGTTACCAGGAATTGTTTGTAGTAATGGCTGAAAAAAAAATAATTTCATGCTGTCACAGCTAAGGGAGATGATAAACTTTCCCTTACAATGGGCTTCAAAGGGGGGACAGTGGGGGTCAACAG
>JANRMT010062792.1:41146226-41205285 GCA_026402145.1 Polypterus bichir lapradei
TATATATAAAGGATGGCACGGTGGCACAGTAGCAGCAATATATATATATATATATATATATACTGTATATATATATATATATTGCTGCCTGTTTAACCAAAAAAAGTTTTTTTTATATCATTAATCTGCCCTAGACCATTCTTTTCTTACAGGTTCAGGTGTGGGTGATTCCAATTTAAGAGTTTCATAGAAGGAAAGAGGGTTTAAGGATGAGAGCTAGAGGACAACAGGATCCTTAGGTCTATCTACACAAATATATAAAACCTGTTTAACCCCATTGCCTTATTGTGGTCAAAATAGAAAACTGCTTGTCAGGATGGAATGAATTATAATACAAAGAACTGGACATATAGGCTTGCTTTTGTGCATCTCTCAAAAGGGTAGTCAGTGATAATGCCAGAAACATGTTTACAATGACCTACAAACAAAGCCAAAACAACGTTCAAAAGACAGTGGATGGCTATTAACACCATCAAAGTCGCCTAGCTTAATTTTTGGCTTAGTTTCTAAAAGTGTTTGACTTACTAACAAATACTGTGCATTTGCAATTCATTGCACATACATGAAGAGAAGAAAAAGAAAACAAGGGTTGCATACCATTTGTCATTTATAAAAGAATTAGATAGGAAAATAGAAAGAAGGCCTTTCCCTTCAGCAGTGTTGCAGTAAAAGCAGTACACTATGGAGAAAAAGCAAATGAGGAAATACGGCTAGTTTGTGTCTTATCTGTTGGCTTACTTGCTTCTTTATCCCATACACAGCTTACCTGATTAATACATTTCCACCCTGCTATGAGAAGAGGTCATTCAAAAAGTGGACTGTAAAGCTGCAGTACAAACTAGGGATCATGTCAAGACAAATAGGAGAATCACATTAAATGCTGAGATCTTCTGAAAATGTTACTATAAATATATTGTAATTTGTTCCTAATCACTGTTTGTCTTTTTTTTCGTGACCAGACATATTAATAGTGAAATACTGAATAATATGTAAGACAGTTGATGTAATAATCAGTAGGAAAAATATCATATAAAATAATGCTTTTGAGAGTGCTTCCTGTGAAAGAAACTCAAGATTGATGTTTGTTTTATTGATGATTGCGTATGAAATGCACTACATAAAATAATGGTAATATTATGGGTGGCAGTGCAGTGCAGAGTTTGGGATTTGAATCCTGTGCCCATATTTTATAAGAATCTCAGAGTAATAAAATGGTCCTAACTGGCTAAAAATAATCTCAGAGTGACTTGGTCAGAGTAAAAGCACTTTATCAGTTTTTCTAATTTAGGAAACTATTCCTAACTTCGCCAGGATTTAGGAGAGCTTGTGAGCTGCCCTAATTCTCTAGGAACTTTCAGAAGATGACATTTGAGCAGAGATTGGCACACACATCCCAGGAAAGGCTGAATGTTTCGGAAACACTGGACAACAATGAACTTGTAAAATGGTACCAGTTTGGCAGAGACAGAATAATATACGTAACAAATCATGAACGTTAAGTGATCAGTTGATCTACAAAGAGAAATCATGCACTGTCACTTGAAATAAGTGTTGGTAATGTTACTTTTTTGGCCATTGTCAAAAAATGCAGCTTTGCAATAGGTTGATTTGTGTATGTCACGGCTAACCATTTCTCAGATTTTGTACCCAACTTTGAATAACTGGTCTCATCTTCTTTTTGGAATTTTCAAATTCTCCCCATATCTATGGAGGCTTTTCTCCAAGTTGTCTAGCTTACCTCCCACCTCATAGAGATTTGAAGTAGATTGATGGTTCTAAATTGGCTCTGCAAATTCTATTCAATGTCTTCTAACTTTAAATAAAACAGAAATAGAAACTGTAAAGTCAAATTTGAATTTAAAATGATTTATCAACTAATGTTTCCTAATTATTAGAATAAAATATTATGGTGTTACATTAAAAAACAGAAAACAGACATCTTATTCTCAAAAATATCAAAAGAATTTATTGTAAACATAAAAGAAAGAACCAAAAAAAGTATTACACAATTGAAACTTTCATCAAAGAGAAACTACTGATCCTACTCTGTATATCAGTCTTTTGCACAATGTTAAATCAACAACATTAATGGGTAAAAAATACAACTAAATAATCTAAAGAGCTTGTGGAAATAGAAAAAATTTCTCAATATAAACCAAGTAGACAGATTTGAAATTTCTGAATATCTCATGTAGTGATAGGGTGTTGTACCATGTTAGCCATAGAAGTCACACCTTTTATTGGCTAACTGAACAGATTACAATATGCAAGCTGTCAAGACAACTCGGGCCCCTTCTTCAGTTTGTAATCTGATTGATTACAAACTTCTTAAAGAAGGGGTCTAAGTTGCCTGAAAAGCTTGCATATTGTAATCATGATTCTCATGCAAATGTGGACTCTATGGTGCAAGCTGGTGTTTTACAAGCATAATAACATCAATGTTATTGTAAATGATATCAAATTGCTTTTCAAAAGTGTGGATAAGTATAAATGTGCGCGTGTAATGGACTAGCATCCATCCAAAGTTGGTTCCTGCCTTGCATCCAATGATTCTACCCATTGAGCTGGATTAAGCTGGTTCAGGTACATGTACTGTATTTAATGTTCATGTCTATTTTCCTTCACATAACTTTTTCATAACATTTACAATGAAATTTATAAAAAGTAAAAACTGATAATCTTGTTTCTGATTTATTTCACCGTTGCCTTTAATGTCTCTATAAAAGGCACAATATAAGGCTTATTATTTTCTTGATTTCCTTAGTTAATAACTTTTTTCTAGCAAGTAGTATAAAAACACCAATATTTTGGTTTACTGTAAAATTGCTCATGAAACCTTTAACAATATAACAGGGAATTATAGAAATAACAGTTCATAATATTGATCTTGACGTTAATGTTCAATGCATTTGTGTAGTATCTGATTAAGTTTTGTGATAATTAGCTAGGCTAGTAGAATCAAGTTTTTAATATTAAAATGAATCTTAATTTATGAAATACAGCTGCAGTTACAAATCTGTAAAACTCCTAGCATTTACATCTTTAAAACTTGATTTAGTTAATAAGCCTTGGTTTTGCAAAGTCAAAAAATAAAGCAACCACATTATTAAAGAAACATTCTTTTTTTCAGGGATATTGGCAAACAGCAGAGATCTCTCCAACTGGATTCTTTAGACGGCCATGGCACTGTGAAAACTTGTCAGGTATATTTAATTTATATTACAGTATTCAAAATCAGTTGAAAGTCTTCAGTCACAAAGAGCAGTGCTTCTTCATATTCCCAAGTGATTTAAAAGATTGGATCTTTTATTCATGAATACCTGTATATACAGTGCATTTTGTAAAGATTTTGTGCTTTGTAACGTTAATTATTTTACTCAAAAATATTTTACAACGTACATGTTGGGGTTTAAAAAACAAAAAAGAGATAAACCAGCATAAAAAAGTGCTTTGTTATTTATTCAGTCCATCTGGCACTGATTATATGTTTGTTCTGACCTGATACAAGATCTGTTACTGCCATTGCAGACATATGAAACAAATTAATTTTAAGGTCAGTCCTTTTTGTGACCTAACACAAGTACAGTAAATTAAAACAGAGTTTCTGTGAATCTGTTCTAAACATTATGAAAATTTTCATTACAGCTTAAGATCTTAAGACAGAATAGTGATCAATAGTATGTGATGAAAAAGAAATAATAAAATTAATATTACCCATGTTGAATTTTATTAAACAGATTTGAAAATATCCTCTTCAAATATTGAAAATGATATATTATTTTTACAATATTATGGCAGATTTCAAAGTGATAAACTACAAGAAAGTTGCCATATTCATTCTTTTTTTACTTAGTTTCATGGTTATTTGTGGTAAAGAGGATTTTACTCCCGAAAAATGCTGACAGAGCAAGTCTTCCTTATAAACAAATAATGCGAACTGCATAGGCCCCCATGCAAATAATTTCATGAAAACATTGTTTATCATTATTTGTTATTTAGCTAAGCTTGTTGAAGACTTTCATACATTTCCAAAGACCATGCTACGGAAGGGCCCACCTTCTGACTCAAAATAGTGACTGATCGTCACAGGACTGTTTTGTCTTCATCCATATGACTTCCAAACATAGAACCAGGATAACAAGGCATCTAAATAGTAGTGTCCATCATGAGCTGAAAAAAGAAAGTAAAAGCAACTTGAGGGTGAGAAGAGGGAACAAGATGCAGGTAGATGTTGTATCTTATGATGTTTTGATGCATTTTCAAAAGTGCTTAGTTTGTTGTGAAGTTTTTCTGTGTTTGTCTTTGGCAAAATGGCAACAGCAAGATTTCACTTTGCTGATTTTTATGCATTGTGCATCCCTGAACAAGCAACCTGATTTGCAACTTAGCTGAAATATTTTTCAATTATTTATTTTCCAGAGCTTTTCATCAAACTTTTGGATGTTTGAGTAATTTTGTGATGTGATGCTGTGGGTATGAGTGTCTTTTAAGAAGTGCTAATGCTTTATTCCATTATAAAAGCATGAAAAAAATTCTGTTGCCATTGTGTATTCTTTCTTTTTTTCATACAGTATATTGGTGCTGACTGAGTGGCAGACTTCGATAAGGTGCTGCATAATAGCTACTTTGGCCTCCTTTCTTTGTTGAGTGAGTGCATCTGAAGTATTACTTTGTTTTGCCCATCCAGTTGTGATGCACAAACTTTCATTGTTGTGCTCACTTTCAGTTCTAATATGGAGTCAGAGTCAGACTATCAATAAGTATATTACTGTAGTAATGTTATTAATATGTCCTCTTACAGGAGCAGTGCTCAGGTTTGTTAGTAGACCTAGTACCAAACACCCTAAAATGCAAAATCTTAGAGCTCAAAATCAAAACAAAAGAGAGAAACGAGGAACTGAAAATTAGATTACAAAAGGAAACTAAGGTATACTGTAAAAATGTATAAACTACCAGACCATGACAACTATAACACCATTAATCATAAATGTCAGTATCCTTGTAACAAGAGCAGTGGTCAAAAGCATAACATTCAAAAGGAAAAATGGCCAAAGACCACAAACCAGACAAATACTTCCCTGCAGGTGCAAATGACACAGCAAGGTAACTATTCTGACATGCTGTTGTTCAAGGATTATTGTGAAGAAAAATATGTACTTCAAAAAAAAAAAAAAAAATCTGATCAAAGCTGGGAAAAGACAAGCAAGGATGCAATCAAAACATGAGGGCAAAGTGAAAATCAAAGGAAGAAGAAGACAAAAGAAAATCAAAAACTGAGACAATTAAACCTGTTGCTGGGTCCTATTTGAAACTGAAACTAACTACACTAGAATTTAAGTTCAAGGAACGTTATCCACTGAGGGGTAATTTGTAATTTATTGTTGCCATATTTATAGCATCATATCCCATGACGTAATGATCATAGTCACACATACAAGTGTTGCATAAACAAAGAAATGAAATGGGAATAAAATTTGTTATGAAATCATCAAATAGTCTCAAAATCACACTCTGTTTAGTATAAAAAAACACAAATTAGCCCCAAACACATGTATAAAATGTGTTAAAAGGTACAGTAGTTGTGGCAGCATGTGTCTTAAAAAGGGCTCTCAAGTTATTGCCGATCCAATCAAGGGAACACCTGAGAGACCTAAAGGATTAGAACAAGGGCAAAGGAACAGTGGCAACGAGACAGAGCAGAAGAAAATGTTGACCAGCCAAAATCAGAGAAGGGATACATTACCGGAATAACAAAAAATTACAAAACCAACAAAACAGAAGTGCATTCCTGAGAAGGGTACTTTAAGATATTAATGTATAGCAAGTATCTGTTTACTATATGTGTAGCTGATTACTGACTGCTGTTAATTGTGAATTTGAAAACTCATAGATTTTCAATATACAGTTGTCTTTAATGTTAAAGTACAATAGCAGTTTCAAAGCTGTAGTGACTGGATAGCTGTCTGGTGTGACTTTGTGGAAACAGCAATTATAATATAGGACCTCTTTGAATATTCCTCTGTCTCGTACTTCTGTAGCCTAACACCCTTTATTAGTGAAGTGAAATAATATCCAGACACATTTATTAAGACACATCATAAAACAATATTTTAAAGATCTCCCTTCCTTCCATGTTTTCTGATTTCTGGTTAACATCAGTATGTATGACTTGATCTCCTATGACATTCTTTTCTTTCAATATGTCTTTACAGGTACTGTATATATAGATGTTAGGTTTCTTTATTGACATTGAATTCGGATAGTCTCAGCAAGTTCTGACGCTAAATTTGCCACTGTAATTTCATTCTTGTTTTTTAAAGCAGTCTACAAATTTTGTACAACATTTCTTAATAGCACAGGCACAGTAAGCATGATGTGAAAATAAGTTCAGGGAAAGTCCTGTATTAGAAATGTGGAGTATTTCTTTTAGTGAAAAAGATGCACCACATTGGTTGGACAAACCTGGACTTGATGGCATCAAATCTTTTTCACGTGGCATTCATGCTTGTGTTCTTTGGGCTCAGATTTATCATCACATGTACAGAATATAGAAATTCTTATATGCCTGACCAACATGTAAAAGTCACAATTCTCATGTTTCTTGATAAGCACAAACATGGATATTATGATAGGATCCTGTAGGATACTCAGGTTTACTTATCTGTCAAAAACTTGCAGTGGAAAGTATGACAAACAGCCAAATTATTTTTCCTTTTTTTAAAAGAAAAAGTACAGTCTTTAGATTTTAATACAAAGTGGGTTGAAGAATTATTAACCCTTTGCCTTTTAGGAATTGCTGTACACCTTTAGTAAGTATGTTCTAACAATCATCTCAGTATGGTAAAATACTTATAGACTGGAAAGCTGCAAAAAAAGAGTAATTAGAGATGAATATGTCTTACCACTCTCTTATATACAAATATGGAAAATGAAATACAGTAAAAGTTCTAACTAACAGCCAGCATGGATTTACAATGGAAAAGTCCTATCAAACATATTAATTACACTTCTGCAGTAGTAACACATGTGCCATGGCTTACTTCGACTTTCAAAAAGCTACACTTCCGCAGAGAAGACCAATAACAGAAGCCATTGGCATCTTTGGAAGAATTGGTCTGCCAGCTGTTTACTAAGTAGTTGACATGAAGTGCAGATGATTAGACAATTCCCTGAATAGGATGAAGTATTCAGTTCCTGTACAAGGTGAACTTGGGCTGTTAATTTTTCTCATTTAAATTAATGACATGCATTCAGATATAGTAAAAACATTTAAAAACTATACCAGCTATTCAATGTAGTATAGTAGATACAATTTAGCCAGTGAAAGTACTTTACAAAGATTTGGACGATCTTTATAAGGGAAAAGACAACATGTGAATGTGTGCTTTGATCAACTGCTTGGTTTATACCTTGCATTAAGTACTTTGACGAACCTGAGGCTGAATTAAGTCGGTTTGAAAATGGATGGATATATTGAGATAAATGGAACTTTAATTATAAAGAAGACTTGCATTACTGAAAAACAGGAAGCAAACTTTACTAAGAATTTAATGGTTTAAATTCACATCGTTTAATCAATAAAGAAAGGCAAAAGTTACATTATAGTGTTAAAAGAGCTAACTGTTATTCAAGGACAATTATTATTAGACTTTCAGAGAGCTTGTTAGATCTTATCTATTGCACTATGTGCAGTTCAGATTACCACAATATAAAAAGACACAGTATCTACAGAAACAACTACTGAGACAAGCCACTAAGTACAATCTTGAAGTTAAGTGGTTGTGCTCCTCTACAGGCTAATGGGATTACACTCTAGTAGTCTACCTTGTCTTCTTAATTCATACCTTCAAAATTTTCAAAAGCATCAATACATTTGAATAGCAGGACATCTATCAGTTGAATAGTGAGTCACATACTTACAATTACCAGTGAAAACTAAGGGAAGGTGCGCAAACAAGCAAGTATAGACTCTAATGAATCGAATATGAATATGTTTTAAAGAAACTTTAGAATAGCATAGCTGCTAGCTAACCGAACAAGACTGTTGGCTTAAATTGCCTCGTATCTTTTTTGAACTTGTCTTCTTATGTTCTTGGTACCAGAGCAAAAGAGTGTGTTCAAATAGATTGTCATGTTCTTCCCAGCTTGTTCCTGCTTTAGGCCAGTTGTTTCTAGGATATAATTGTGCTCTTTGTGACCCTGACCAGAAAAAAGCAGTTACTGAAAATGGACAAAATGTATAAGTCACTGATGCTGTTGTATTGTATTACAGTAATTTGAACAAAATGCTTTGTAAATAATGCATCTTTGAAAAAATCTGTGAGGTTGGGCTTTGCCTGTTTTTATCAGATTAGACATTTAATTGTTAAGGCTTGTCCAAACAATTATCAAGAATAAAATATCTTTATCTAGCCATGGAGTGCAAAAGCATTGATCATTTCATATTCTTTTTATTCCTCAACAGTCTCAATCAGCTTTGAATAAGAAGTTTAGTTTGCAGGGATCGTTGGCTTTCTGAATTGAAATTAAAGTCTAAATGTTTGCAGCTGTAGAATGTTCTAGTGTCATGCTTGTTCACCAAAGAACCTCATTTCTTTAACAGTCAAAGTTAATTACTTATAATCCAGCATTTTCTGAAACTTTCCAAGCTGATCATAAAAATAAATAATGCCGCTATCTATTTCACTGCCTGGAGCATATTTATATGTTGTTTCTTCTTTGTGAGGCGAGAGCCAGCTGGATCCATTTCAATGCATTTAATTCTCTGAATGAGCAGGTATGAGTATGCTTGTTTCAATTTGTTTTGCATAAAAATTGGAAGAGAATTTTGTGCATTCACTTTTCATGTTACATTAATTACTGGTAAAATCATTTTGCATTTTAATTATTAGGCATTACATTTCAGCAGATGTTCTATTTATTTTTATGACTTATATACTAATTGATTTGCAGTACAGTTTTAAAATCTGTGGCTGTGTTTCATGCAGGAGGTTCAAATGAGTTTTATTCGTCACACATTTAGGGTATTCTGGTGCTATTAATTGACGAAAAGTACAAAAAGGCATTTTATTATCTCTTTAACAAATTATGAGTTTTAGATGAGAAAACAGAGTCCTGACTGCTACAGAAAATGTAACATTTGGTATGCCTCCCTTAAGTATTTCTGAAATCTCTTTACAAGATTGGCCTAATCTGTTTTTATGGTTGACATCACTCCTTGCAACATCATTGTAATTAAAGGCATCTTTAACACTGGAATTACCAGAGCCTACGAAAAAACTTGTAGATCCGTCCCACCTTAAATCGCTTCTTAAAACCATTCTTACCTCTCCGCCAGCGTCTTTTGTTCATCTAAACGTGCTGATAAATTCAGGCTGCAAGCAGCCGGCTATTCCATCCCCCCACCGACTTAGAACGTGCAAGAACTTCTCCCAGCTCATGCCTTGATTGATTATCTGGGAGTGAAGTGGAGTTTTAGAGTGGAAATAATAGATCGTTATTTGGAACACACGCATTTCATGTGTGTTCCGTTTCTACAGTAATTTGTGTAAACACATTGTTCAAACAGAAACTTTTTCATATTTAGTAATAAATGTTACAAAATGTAGATATAAACTATAAAATGTGTGAAGCCTGAAGGCCAAATATCAAATAAACACTTTCACAAAATGTTCAAGATTGTCACAACAGCTTCTGTGGCATACCGGTAAGATTTTGTCATTCAAAGTGCAGCAGACGTGCTGTACTTCAGAGACCCTAGTTCGATTTCCCGCTGGGGAGAAAATTTTTTTTTTTTTTTTTAACCTTTGCCGTTCTGCCTGCCTGAACTCCCTGTCTTATCTATATAGTAATAACAGTAATTTTATTATTATATAGCAGCTTCCCTGTCTGCCTATCATATAATACCTTTCCTTCCTATCTATCTATATATCTATGCCCTTAGCAGTTTTTTATATATCTATTATACAGTGCCCTATGGGGTGCCAAACAGGCAATTACAATGATTTTCGGAATATATAAAGTCATTCCTGAATATATAAAGTCAAAACTTGAATATGTAAAGTAATTCCTGAATATATAAAGTCGGCGTCAGAATATATAAAGTCATTACCGAATATATAAAGTCAGCTTTGGAATATATGAAGTCATTCCCAAATATACTGTATAAAGTCAAAGCCTGATTATATAAAGTCAGCGTCGGAATATATAAACTCATTTTTGAATGAGTCTGTCTCTCTTACTCTCTCTGACATTCTCTGCTCCTGATGGAGGGGGTGTGAGCAGAGGGGCTGTTTGCACAGTGGCTGTTTGCCTAAAGGATACAGACGCTCCTCTCAAAAATGCTGAAAGACTACCTTCACATTGCTCCCTTTTTGTTGCAGCCGCTTTATCGTGGTGCTTCATATACTTAAAAGCCCAACAGCTCATATTAATTTTTGATTGTTTGCTTTTCTCTCTCTGTCTCTCTCTCTCTCTGACATTCTCTGCTTCTCTGATAGATATATAGATAGATAGGAAGGAAAGGCACTATATGATAGGCAGACAGGAAAGCTGCTGTATAATAATAAAATTACTGTTATTACTATATAGATACAAACCGGATTCCAAAAAAGTTGGGACACTATACAAATCGTGAATAAAAACTGAATGCAATGATGTGGAGGTGCCAACTTCTAATATTTTATTCAGAATAGAACATAAATCACGGAACAAAAGTTTAAACTGAGAAAATGTACCATTTTAAGGAAAAAATATGTTGATTCAGAATTTCATGGTGTCAACAAATCCCAAAAAAGTTGGGACAAGGCCATTTTCACCACTGTGTGGCATCTCCCCTTCTTCTTACAACACTCAACAGACGTCTGGGGACCGAGGAGACCAGTTTCTCAAGTTTAGAAATAGGAATGCTCTCCCATTCTTGTCTAATACAGGCCTCTAACTGTTCAATCGTCTTGGGCCTTCTTTGTCGCACCTTCCTCTTTATGATGCGCCAAATGTTCTCTATAGGTGAAAGATCTGGACTGCAGACTGGCCATTTCAGTACCCGGATCCTTCTCCTACGCAGCCATGATGTTGTGATTGATGCAGAATGTGGTCTGGCATTATCTTGTTGAAAAATGCAGGGTCTTCCCTGAAAGAGATCACGTCTGGATGGGAGCATATGTTGTTCTAGAACCTGAATATATTTTTCTGCATTGATGGTGCCTTTCCAGACATGCAAGCTGCCCATGCCACATGCACTCATGCAACCCCATACCATCAGAGATGCAGGCTTCTGAACTGAGCGTTGATAACAACTTGGGTTGTCCTTGTCCTCTTTGGTCCGGATGACATGGCGTCCCAGATTTCCAAAAAGAACTTCGAATCGTGACTCGTCTGACCACAGAACAGTCTTCCATTTTGCCACACTCCATTTTAAATGATCCCTGGCCCAGTGACGACGCCTGAGCTTGTGGATCTTGCTTAGAAATGGCTTCTTCTTTGCACTGTAGAGTTTCAGCTGGCAACGGCGGATGGCACGGTGGATTGTGTTCACTGACAATGGTTTCTGGAAGTATTCCTGAGCCCATTCTGTGATTTCCTTTACAGTAGCATTCCTGTTTGTGGTGCAGTGTCGTTTAAGGGCCCGGAGATCATGGGCATCCAGTATGGTTTTACGGCCTTGACCCTTACGCACAGAGATTGTTCCAGATTCTCTGAATCTTCGGATGATGTTATGCACAGTTGATGATGATAGATGCAAAGTCTTTGCAATTTTTCGCTGGGTAACACCTTTCTGATATTGCTCCACTATCTTTCTGCGCAACATTGTGGGAATTGGTGATCCTCTACCCATCTTGGCTTCTGAGAGACACTGCCACTCTGAGAAGCTCTTTTTATACCCAATCATGTTGCCAATTGACCTAATTAGTGTTTATTGGTCTTCCAGCTCTTCGTTATGCTCAAATTTACTTTTTCCAGCCTCTTATTGCTACTTGTCCCAACTTTTTTAGGATTTGTTGACACCGTGAAATTTTGAATCAACATATTTTTCCTTTAAAATGATACATTTACTCGGATTAAACGTTTGATCTGTCATCTACGTTCTATTACAAATAAAATATTGACATTTGCCATCTCCACATCATTGCATTCAGTTTTTATTCACAATTTGTTTAGTGTCCCAACTTTTTTGGAATCCGGTTTGTATTATTTATTTACTTACTTCCTACAGTGTAAAGTCACGAGTGCAGAGCTTCCCATGTACATATGCAAAGTACAGCGATGGCAAAAGTGCATTCTTGATCCAATGTAGAACCGTCATCATGTGAGTAAATAACTCTTTTTTTCACCACGACAGACCGATGCAGAACCCGCATCACTGCCGACGCCGCACCGAACCGCCTGTCGACCTCACGCTCCATTCTTCCCTCACTCGTGAACAAGACCCCGAGATACTTGAACTCCTCCACTTGGGGAAGGATCTCTCCCCCAACCCTGAGAGGGCACTCCACCCTTTTTCCGGCTGAGGACCATGGTCTCGGATTGGAGGTGCTGATTCTCATCCCAGCCGCTTCACACTCAGCTGCGAACCGATCCAGAGAGAGCTTAAGATCACGGCCTGATGAAGCAAACAGGACAACATCATCTGCAAAAAGCAGTGACCCAATCCTGAGTCCTCCAAACCGGACCCCTTCAACACCCTGGCTGCGCCTAGAAATTCTGTCCATAAAGTTATGAACAGAATTGGTGACAAAGGGCAGCCCTGGCGGAGTCCAACTCTCACTGGAAACGGGCTCGACTTACTGCCGGCAATGCGGACCAAACTCTGACACCGGTTGTACAGGGACCGAACAGCTCTTATCAGGGGGTCTGGTACCCCATACTCCCGGAGCACCCCTCACAGGGTTCCCCGAGGGACACAGTCGAATGCCTTTTCCAAATCCACAAAACACATGTAGACTGGTTGGGCAAACTCCAATGCACCCTCTAGGATTCTGCTAAGGGTGTAGAGCTGGTCCACTGTTCCTCCTGAATCCGAGGTTCGACTGTCCGACGGACCCTCCTCTCCAGAACCCCTGAACAGACTTTTCCAGGGAGGCTGAGGAGTGTGATCCCTCTGTAGTTGGAACAAACCCTCCGGTCCCCCTTTTTAAAGAGGGGGACCACCACCCCGGTCTGCCAATCCAGAGGCACTGTCCCCGATGTCCATGCGATGTTGCAGAGACGTGTCAACCAAGACAGTCCTACAACATCCAGAGCCTTGAGGAGCTCCAGGCGTATCTCATCCACCCCCGGGGCCCTGCCACCAAGGAGTTTTTTGACCACCTCGGTGACCTACTCCCCCCACCGACCCACAACGTCCCGAGTCCAGGTCAGCAGCGCACCATCCCCACCATATACGGTGTTGACGCTGCACTACTTCCCCCTCCTGAGACGCTGGACGGTGGACCAGAATCTCCTTGAAGCCGTCCGAAAGTCGTTCTCCATGGCCTCCCCAAACTCCTCCCATGCCCGAGTGTTTGCCTCAGTAACCGCCGAAGCCGCATTCCGCTTGGCCTGCCGGTACCTATCAGCTGCCTCCAGAGACCTACAGGACAAAAAGGTCCTATAGCACTCCTTCTTCAGCTTGATGGTATCCCTCACCGCCGGTGTCCACCAACGGGTTTGGGGATTGCCGCCTCGACAGGCACCGACCACCTTGCGGCCACAGCTCCGGTCAGCCGCCTCAACAATAGAAGCACGGAACATGGCCCATTCGGACTCAATGTCCCCCACCTCTCTCGGGATGTGGTCGAAGTTCTGCTGAAGGTGGGAGTTGAAGCTACTTCTGACAGGGGACTCTGCCAGCCGTTCCCAGCAGACCCTCACAACACGTTTGGGCCTACCAGGCCTGACCGGCATCTTCCCCCACCATCAAAGCCAACTCACCACCAGGTGGTGATCAGTTGACAGCTCCGCCCCTCTCTTCACCCGAGTGTCCAATTTACCAGTCGATCTACGTTCCTACCCTCACCTATGGTCATGAGCTATGGGTAGTGACCGAAAGAATGAGATCGCGAATACAAGCGGCTGAAATGAGTTTCCTCCGCAGGGTGTCTGGGCTTTCCCTTAAAGATAGGGTGAGAAGCTCAGTCGTCCGGGAGGGGCTCAGAGTAGAGCCGCTGCTCCTCCGCATCGAGAGGAATCAGATGAGGTGGCTTGGGCATCTGATCAGGGTGCGTCCTGGACGCCTCCCTGGTGAGGTGTTCCAGGCACATCCAACCGGGAGGAGGCCCCGGGGAAGACCCAGGACGCGCTGGAGGGACTATGTCTCCCGGCTGGCCTGGGAACGCCTTGGGATTCTCCCGGAAGAGCTGGAAGAAGTGGCCGGGGAGAGAGAAGTCTGGGCCTCTCTGCTTAAGCTGCTGCCCCGCGACCCGACCCCGGATAAGCAGAAGAGGATGGATGGATGGATGGATGGATGGTATTTGAATGTCAAGTTGGCTGAAATTGGATCAATTGCAGATGCTCCAATGTTTAACAAGACTCCAGTTTAACAAAGTAAAAAGTCTTTCATGTTTTTGTTCATATTATCTGAAGTCTAAAAACATCTTTTTATAAATTATTTTACCAAATAGGTACCCCAAAGTGTTTAAAGGGTAAAGTGGTTTACTGTTAAAGCCTGCAGTGTCATCTACAATATTTTATATCTGAAATAGGACTGAAAGACTATGAAAGACACTGGCTCTATGTCAATGTGACAGAAAGAGATGTGCTCCTCCTACAGTAAAAAGAGGCTAAAAGGTAGTAAACTGATGTCTTCATTCACTAAATAAAGTGCAAGGCAGACCACAGAATTAAAAAGAGAAGAAAAAACAAACCAAACCCTTAAATCCATGATTACACCTAAATTGTTTACTTCTGTCTTCCCTTTGTGAGACATGCCCGGACACCATCAGACAGACACCGCATCTTTATGAAAAGGTCTTTTATTTTTTCCTCCATCTTTAACACACAACTCAGTCCCGCACAGTCCACTGGGCCTTCTTGCCCCAATCACCTTGATACCAGGCCTCTCTCACTCTGTCCCTTGGACCACCTTTCCTCTGTCTCTCCGTGGTAGCCTTGTCCTGCTCCCACTCCCGACTCTAGCTCCCTGACTGTAGGAAGGCGGGCCCTTTTATTCTCCCCCGGATGTGTTTCAGGTGCTCCCACTGACGTCACTTCCTGGTGTGGCGGAAGAGCACTAGGAAGCACTCCGGGCGACCCTGGAGGGATTCTCCTCCATCTTCCCAGGTGTGGCAGAAATAAATCCATCCTGGGCCTCCTAAGACTCGGGGCGCCCCCTGGCGGTGGCCACAGGTTAAAATAGGCGTAAGCCTCCTTGTTCCTTTCCTGTGGTCCTTCTCTGTTCCAGGGCGGTTGCCCCCTTGTGGCCCAGAGGACGTATGTGCCACCTTCCAGTCCCTCCAGGCGTCCCGGCCGGGTCGTAGCCCCAGCGACTCGCCACACCTTTTTACTATTTTTTTCCATATTTAGCTTCAGGAAATTTCTGTTCAACCATTCAAAATTACAAAACAAACATTGGAGAGCTCAGAGATTCTGGGTTATCAGGAACTATAGATAAGTAAAGCTGCGTATCATCTGCATCCAATCTAGCCTAATGAGAGTATGTAAACTGAGAAAATGTAGATGTATGTAGATTGGAATTCTATTAGGAAGCAACAAAAGGATATTATCAAAGTGAAGCATGTGATATTATTGATCTTGACTTTCAGAAAGCATTTGATAAGGTGTCACGTAAGAGGTTGGGAATCAAACTACAAAAAGTGGGAGTTCAAGGTGTTTTTTGTAAATGGGTGCAAAATTTAAACAGACATAGGAAGCATAGGGTTATGGTGCGAGGAACCTTATCAGAATCAGAAATTTTGCACATTATATTCATTCTTGGATTTCAAGGATCACAGTGTCTCCTATGTCATTTCCCATATGGAGGAGTAATAACTTAGCAGCATAACAGTAGAAACACTTATCACAGCAGGGAAAAAATAGGGAAGAGTCAGTAACTGTTCATAATGACTGTCAGACTTCTATTTTTTATGCAAATGACTTACAAACAGACTTGCAATATAAATGAGCAGCTCTAGTCAGGACTCAAGTAATGTGTCTACAATTTGGACTTAAATGCTAAGAATGAAGGAGCATCTCTTATACAAGCAATCAGATCAATCCTCAATTTTGGGATCTTGCACATAACAACTTGACCATTCACTGTTGTTTTATTAGCCATAGGAATTTAGAGTAGTTCAGCTTCTTAAGACTGTAACATACTCTGTTACATGCTGTCTGTTATTGGTAATTCTATAAATAAATAGTTTTTTATGTAAGAATCAGGATATTGAACTGGAATTGAGCTGGAAGCCATTTTAAAGTCTTAAGATTGAAAGGTCTATGGTTATGCATTTAATTATAAAAATAAACTGGCAGAGATTTTAGAGACATTGCAGTGGTGTAGTTATGAAACTCATTTACATGTATGCAGTTAATTACTACTATTATGAAACACGTTTACATATATGCAGTTAGTTACTACTACTATAAAACTTACACATTATCAAACAAATTGAAACAAATGGACCTGTCTTTCTGAAACAAGTTGCATTGTGCTTGTTTTGTTACAGGCTCCAAGCGTATTGTTTTTGGTATATTATTTACTTCTATATCCTTCAAAAATACTTTGACCTACTGTATGTCTAATGATAACTGCCACAAAAATAGTTTCATTTAACCTGGATTTTTATAGTGTGCTCCTTTTAGTTATAGGACTAGGCCTATTGATTTGCTAAATTTTTGAATGATTAGTTTTTGATAATTTATTTAAATATCCATGTTGTGGCTGGCAGCTGAATTCCATGCCCGGCCGGGAGGCCCCTGCTGCATATGTTCCGGGGGAGCAATCATGGGCAGCTCAATACCTCCTCCGGGATGCTTGGTGGCAGCCTCCCTGGCCAGCGGTGATGCCTCAACCTCCTTCAGGGCTCCATGGGAGATGAAGTCCTCAACTGCCTGGTTGGGAGCTCTGGTAGCTGCCAGGGGGTGCTGCATGGATTCCACAGCCCAGCTGGACAACTCTTCAGCCCCACCCGGAAGTGCAATTGGAACCAGGTGGTCAAGCACCTGGAACACTTCCGGGTGGGCTATAAAAAGGACCGGCAGCCACCTGTCTAGGCCAGAATCGGGAGGAAGAGGATGAGGTTGCCTGGAAGGAGTGGTGGTGCCAGAGGAAGAGTGTTTGGTCTTTGTATATTAAGTGCTTTTGGGACTGTGTTGTGGCTGGAGGGTTCACAGGGAAGACGTGCCCTCCTGCTGAAGAAAAATAAAAGCCTGTATCTTTTTACATGTGCCTCAGTGTGAATCTGTGCCAGGTTGGATGCTATATAGCGTCTAATTCACAATGTGTATACACACACGTAGGCACACACACCTACGCACTCAAAGGTTATAAGGGGAAATAGCTGACAGCTTCTTTGACCTACTAGAGTGCATGTCAGATGCTGAAGAGAAATTAACATACACACACGCACACACACACACACAAACACATAGATCTGTAAAGGTTCACATGCACAAGGGCATTAAGTCACCTCTGTGCCAATCTGTCTATCTGTGCAGCTTATTTACTTTATTTGACCCAATGTGTTTAGTTTCAAATTAAGTATTATCTATGTTGTTTACTTCATTCAATTTCATGTTAATTTCACTCTGCATTTATTTGTGTACATAAAAATTTAAGTTAATGCACTTAATTACAATGAAATACAATCAGTTGTATTATATTGTAAAATCTTCAGTTTAGTGATTTCCTATGGTATCACTAAAGTGAAATTTACATGAAAGTACACTATGGACCATTCCATATTTCTGATGCATTAATGTCCTTTATTTGAGCAAGTACAATCTGAACATTGTGTCCTAGTAAACTCATGTGGTTTTAAATTATAGACAGGCAGTTACTGTCATTTGAAAGACAGTATCTGCCACGTTCTTTTCAGACACAAAATTTTGACAGAAGATTCTCCATATAATATAGGACATATGAAAATTTGACATGGAAAAATGACATTCCATTTATCAATATCATTTAATGACAAGAACTGAAATTCCTATCAAGGGCATTAATTAATTGGCAATACATATTGTTTATAGTTTATATAATCGCACAGAAACTGTTAAGAGCAGAATGTGAGTCGAAGATTAATTACTGTAAATAAAGTTCTCCTAAGGCATTGTGTCATAAATGGGTGTTTCCTCCAAAGCAAAATAAGGTTATTCCCCCAAAAACAAAAAACAAACACTAGCTAGGGAGCAGCCCAGCAAAGTCCATAATATTTGAAAGCTTCTTTGTATACAATGTTCTTAGTTTTCCTTCTGGTGCAATGAACCCCACACCACAATAAATAACTCTAAAGACAATATTGCCCCACCAAAATCATTGTGAGGAAAAAGTGTGATTAAACAAAAATGTAGGTGTGATGGCCTGAAAAAAAAAAAAAAAAAAAAAAAGCAAGCATCCCAACCATCACACTACGATTACAACCTGAACAAACAAGCTGACATTAAACCAAATTCCACAGTGAAGGGATGATCAGACTAAAAACACAAAGCAATAAACAGATCACAGAACAATTTTTATATTTCACACTTGGCCTGATAGTAAAAGATACAGTCCTTGTTACAAGAGAGGGAAAGCTTTACTATTCTGTCACAATCTAAAGCATTGAGCAGATCATTCTCTTTCTCTCAAAAACTGCAGCACTTCAGTGGCAGTTAGGTTTTTACCTGCATTCACCTCCTAACCCCAATGCCAGTGACAAAGAAAAGCGGTTTAACACCACACAGTTTTTTTTTTCCCAGGGCAATCTCTGGAATTAGTCCCCTAGACAAAAACATCTTTTAAAAGCCATATAATGTACCACTTGAGCTCGAAGATTTTGAAATAATTTCTTTGTGTAAAGGAGGTAGAGTCTTGCCTATTTCTCCTGTTACCTTTCTGTGTAGAATAGTAGTGTTAAAGTCAGACCCTGAAAGGCCACAGTGGCTACAGCCACTTTTCTAATTAGTAAAAACTTACTGCAGCTAATGTAACATCTTTTGCTTTCAATTTAATTGACTTATTTTTAAGATGCAAAACCTTTAATTGTTTCTTTTTTTCCGTAATGATCAATCAAACTAAAATGAGATGAAAAGCAATCCCACAGATGACCATCTAACTGGTTTCAATCTCTACTGCTGGAAGACCGCAATATATCCTCCAACCTGTTTCTTTTTTAGAACCTCATTGTTGCTGTTAATGGAACATGTTATTTAATAATCTGAATAATTAGAATCATTCATTACCAGTGCTAACAGTCTTTCATAAGCTCCAAATGGCAAGACAAGAAACTGTTGATTTTTTATTTATATTTTTTTTGATGTGACCCTCAAAATGTTTTTAAAAAATACTTTGTCATTTTATTGAAACAGGTACAGTAAAGTATGATGGACCAAATAGGTGCTAAGAGAGTTATGTTAGCTAGTCCTCTATTGGCTTCTTTGAATTTCATTATATTGAAACAGATGCATTTAAGGGGTTTGAATGTAAAAAAAGACAATTAAAAGGTAATAACGTAAAAAATGTTTACTGTATTAGATGACCTACCATTTTCATTATTATGCCATATAGGCGTCTTTGTAGAATGTTATAACAGAAGCCCTGTGGCACTACCTGAAACATACAAACATCATTACATTGTGGGTTATTTTGTTAATTGTACAATACATTCCAAGTGTCATACTATACTGTATGTATAATTAGAGTCTGAGAGCACTGTACACATTTACAGATAGAATACCTATAACATTAAACACCAAACATGTTGCAATATGTGTATAAAATTCTATATGAATAAATGGACATGGCTGTGTTGAATACGTATTTTAAGAAGAGGGAGGAACATAGGGTTATGTACGAGATTTGAGGAAGATGCACACAGGTAGATTACATCCTATGCAGAAGAGTTGATCTGAAGGAGATTGAAGACTGCAAAGTGGTGGCAGGGGAAAGTTTAGTTAAGCAGCATAGGATGGTGGTTTATAGGATGACTTTGGTGATCAAGAAGAGGAAGAGACTGAGGGCAGAGCCAAGGATCAAATGGTGGAAGTTGAAAAAGGAAGACTGCAAGGTTGAGTTTAGGGAGAAGGTGAGACTGGCACTGGGTGGCGGTGAAGAGTTGCCAGACACCTGGGAAACTACAGCAGATGTAATAAGGGTGACAGCAAGAAGGGTGCTTGGCGTGACATCTGGACAGAGGAAGGAGGAAAAGGAAACCTGGTGGTGGAATGAGGAAATATAGGAGAGTATACAGAGGAAGAGGATGGCAAAGAAGAATTGGGATTGTCAGAGAGATGCAGAAAGTAGACAAGAGTACCAGGAGATAAGGCGCAAGGTGAAGAGAGAGTTGGTGAAGGCTGAAGAAAAGGCATATGATGAGTTGTATGAGAGGTTGGACACTAAGGAGGGAGAAAAGGACCTGTACCGATTGGCTAGACAGAGGGACCGAGCTGAGAAAGATGTGCAGCAGGTTAGGGTGATAAAGGATAAAGATGGAAATGTACTCACAAGCGAGGAGAGTGTGTTGAGCAGATGGAAATAGTACTTTGAGAGGCTGATGAATGAAGAGAACGAGAGAGAGAAGAGGTTGGATGATGTGGAGATAGTGAATCAGGAAGTGCAACGGATTAGCAAGGAGGATGTAAGGACAGCTATGAAGAGGATGAAAAATGGAAAGGCCATTGGTCCAGATGACATACCTATGGAAGCATAGAGGTGTTTAGGAGATATGACAGTGGAGTTTTTAACCAGATTTTTTAATGGAATCATGGAAAGTGAGAGAATGCCTGAGGAGTGGAGAAGAAGTGTACTGGTGCCAATATTTAAGAATAAGGGGGATGTGAAGGACTGCAGAAACTACAGGGGAATAAAATTGATGAGGTTATGGGAAAGAGTAGTGGAAGCTAGGTTAAGAAGTGAGGTGATGATTAGTGAGCAGCAGTATGGTTTCATTCCAAGAAAGAGCACCACAGATGCAGTGTTTGCTCTGAGGATGTTGATGGAGAAGTTTAGAGAAGGCCAGAAGGAGTTGCATTGTGTCTTTGTGGACCTGGAGAAAGCATATGACAGGGTGCCTCGAAAGGAGCTGTGGTATTGTATGAGGAAGTCGGGAGTGGCAAAGAAGTATGTAATAGTTGTACAGGATATGTACGAGGGAAGTGTGACAGTGGTGAGGTCTGTGGTAGGAGCAACGAATGAATTCAACGTGGAGGTGGAATTACATCAGGGATCGGCTCTGAGCCCTTTCTTATTTGCAATGGTGATGGACAGGTTGACATACGAGATTAGACAGGAGTCCCCGTGGACTATGATGTTTGCTGATGACATTGTGATCTGTAATGATAGTAGGGAGCAGGTTGAGGAGACCCTGGAGAGGTGGAGATATGCTGTAGAGAGGAGAGGAATGAAGGTCAGTAGGAACAAGACAGACTACATGTGTGTAAATGAGAGGGAGGTCAGTGGAATGGTGAGGATGCAGGGAGTAGAGTTGGTGAAGGTGGATGAGTTTACTTGGGATCAACAGTACATAGTAATGGGGATTGTGGAAGAGAGGTGAAGAAGAGAGTGTTGGTAGGGTGGAATGGGTGGAAAAGAGAGTCAGAAATAATTTGTGACAGACAGGTATCAGCAAGAGTGAAAGGGAAGGTCTACAGGACGGTAGTGAGACAAGCTATGTTATATGGGTTGGAGACGGTGGCACTGACCAGAAAGCAGGAGACAGAGCTGTAGGTGGCAGAGTTAAAGATGCTAAGATTTGCACTGGGGGTGACGAGGATGGATAGCATTAGAAATTAGTACATTAGAGGGTCAGCTGAAGTTGGACGGTTGGGGACAAAGTCAGAGAGGCGAGATTGCGCTGGCTTGGACATGTGCAGAGGAGAGATGCTGAGTATATTGGGAGAAGGATGCTAAGGATAGAGCTGCCAGGGGAGTGGAAAAGAGGAAGGCCTAAGCGAAGGTTTATGGATGTGGTGAGAGAGAACATGCAGGTGATGGGTGTAACAGAACAAGATGCAAAGGACAGAAAGGTATGGAAGAAGATGATCCGCTGTGGCAACCCCTAACGGGAGCAGCCGAACGAAGAAGAAGATGAATAAAAGTATATATAGACATTTGTGTGCACATTAAGAAAATTATGATGTGATGTAATGTAAGTTATGTTATTGTGTCAGCAAAACCAATTAGCAGTAGTGGAAAATACAACTGTACTTCACAATAATCCCAAAGAGAATAAATGTTTTAGGGTGTATTGTACTTGGGAAAAGGCAGTATCAAAATAATAATATGCTTAAGTAAATATGACTACTGATGTTTTACTCTTGTTTGCAGATAATATTTTGCTTTGTAATATATGATATAATAATCAGAGTTCGTGTGTTTTGAGTTTATTTTTAAAATATTTTGTATTTTTTGATAGATGCATTATCGTATTCTTTAATGGAAGTAAGCAGTGATGACACTCCATTAGAATCACCAATAAAGAGTTCAAAACATTTTTCTGATGACAAGTCAGATATTGAACACTACCAGCAGCAGCAAAGTGAGCCAGATGTTCTTCCACGAGGACCCAGGCCTCATCCTCTGAACTGTGATGAAAGAATTAGGAGACTTGAGGAGACTGTTGATAATATCAGCATGATGTTGAGTATGGTTAAATCTCAGGTAAGCACTTGAAGTACAATTTGATTTAATTTTCTTAGTACTGTACTGTAAAGCCCAACATAATATTCCATTTGGCATATTGGAATGGTACATCAGAACTTCAGGTAAATAACATATATAACCAAATTATGATGTTTGTGAACAAAGTAAAAAGCTCTTCATTTGTCTTCATCACCTACTGCTTTTTAACCAGTGTAATCTGCTGGGTAAGGGAGTTATAGGTTTTAATTCTGTTGGTAAATCAACTGTGAGCATTAATTGCCTCTGAAATATTAAACCATTACAGTATAGATAGATAGATAGATAGATAGATAGATAGATACTGTAGATAGATACTTTATTAATCCCAAGGGGAAATTCACATAATCCAGCAGCAGCATACTGATACAAAAAACAATATTAAATTAAAGAGTAATAAAAATTCAGGTAAAAACAGACAATAACTTTGAATAATGTTAACATTTACCCCCCCGGGTGGAATTTAAGAGTCGCATAGTGTGGGGGAGGAACGATCTCCTCAGTCTGTCAGTGGAGCAGGACAGTGACAGCAGTCTGTCGCTAAAGCTGCTCCTCTGCCTGGTGATGACACTGTTCAGTGGATGCAGTGGATTCTCCATGATTGACAGGAGCCTGCTCAGCGCCCATCGCTCTGCCACGGATGTCAACCTGTCCAGCTCTGTGCCTACAATAGAGCCTGCCTTCCTCACCAGTTTGTCCAGGCATGAGGAGTCCTTCTTTTTTTATGCTGCCTTCCCAGCACACCACCGCGTAGAAGAGGGCACTCGCCACAACCGTCTGGTAGAACATCTGCAGCATCTTATTGCAGATGTTGAAGGACGCCAACCTTCTAAGGAAGTATACGGCTCTGACCTTTCTTACACAGAGCATCAGTATTGGCAGTCCAGTCCAATTTATCATCCAGCTGAATTCCTAGGTATTTATAGGTCTGTGCCCTCTGCACACAGTCTCCTCTAAAGATCACAGGGTCCATGAGGGGCCTGGGCCTCCTAAAATCCACCACCAGTTCCTTGGTCTTGCTGGTGTTCAGGTGTAAGTGGTTTGAGTCGCACCATTTAACAAAGTCCTTGATTAGCTTCCTATACTCCTCCTCCTGCCCACTTCTGATGCTGCCCACGATAGCAGTGTCGTCAGCGAAGTTTTGCACGTGGCAGGACTCCAAGTTGTATTGGAAGTCTGATGTATATAGGCTGAACAGGACTGTAGAAAATATAGTCCCCTGCGATGCTCCTGTGTTGCTGACCACAATGTCAGACCTGCAGTTCCTGAGACGCACATACTGAGGTCTGTCTGTGAGATAGTCCACGATCCATTTCACCAGGTATGAATCTACTCCCATCTCTGTCAGCTTGTCCCTAAGGAGCAGAGGTTGGATGCTGTTGAAGGTGCTAGAGAAGTCCAAAAACATAATTCTTACAGCACCACTGCCTCTGTCCAAGTGGGAGAGGGATCGGTGTAGCATATAGATGATGGCATCCTCCGCCCCCACCTTCTCCTGGTATGCGAACTGCAGAGGGTTGAGGGCGCGGTGGACCTGTGGCCTCAGGTGGTGAAGCAGCAGCTGCTCCATGGACTTCATCACATGTGACGTTAGAGCGACAGGCCGGAAATCATTCAGCTCATTAGGATGTGATACCTTTGGGACTGGGGTGATACAAGATGTTTTCCAAAGCCTCGGGACTCTCCCCTGTTCCAGGCTCAGGTTGAAGATGCACTGTAGAGGACTCCCCAGTTCCAGCGCACATGCCTTCAGCAGTCGTGGCGATGCTCCATCTGGACCCCCTGCTTTGCTAGCACCAAGTCACCTCAGCTCTCTGCTCACCTGCGCTGCTGTAATTGTGGGTTGTGATGTCTCTCCTATGCTGGTATCAGCAGAAGGATGGTTGGAGGATGCCGTACTCCGAGGTGAGAGTGGGTTAGGGTGGTCAAACCTGTTAAAGAAGTTCATTTGGTTTTCTCTCTCCACGTCTCTCTCGATGGTGGCACCCCTCTTCGAGCTGCAGCCAGTGATGATCTTCATCCCATCCCACACTTCCTTCATGCTGTTATTCTGCAACTTCTGCTCCAGCTTTCTCCTGTACTGCTCCTTCGCCGCCCTGAGCTGGACTCGGAGTTCCTTCTACATGCACTTGAGCTTATGCTGATCACCGCCTTTAAAAGCCCTTTTCTTCTGGTTCAAAAGGCCCTTGATGTCACTTTTAATCCATGGCTTGTTGATAGCATAGCAGCGTACTGTTCTTACTGGAACTACAATGTCCATACAGAAGTTGATGTAATCAGTTGTGCAGTCAACAACCTTCTCAATGTTCTCACTATGTTATCCTTGCAGGATATCCCAGTCCGTAGTTCCAAAGCAGTCTCTCAGAGCCTGCTCTGCCTCACGGGATTACATTATTCCTTTAAAGGTGGATATTAATGCTTTATATAATACTTTCAACGTTGATTAAGCACAGGTATATGTTTCAAATATTATGCCACAGTTGACATTAAGTATTTTTTGTTTAAATGCATGGGATATTGGTATGTGTTCGAAGATATAGTTCTTTGTCTCTCCTTTCAATGTCTAGAGTAACCTCTCAGATAGAGTTACTTTCCAAAAGGGACAAAATCAAACTACTCCTCCATCGCTTAAGTCTTGTCCAAAGTGTGGTCCGTTGGCCAATCACAGCCCGAGGTCAGATTTTATACGGCCCATTATTTATGGCCCGCCAGCACTGTCAAACAGAATAAATAAATCATACAAATTCATCATGCAATTCCTCTTTTTACCTTATGGTGGCAGCACCACTGTGTAACAGTTACAGAGTAGTTAGAGTTCCCTCGTAAGTGTCTAGTTTTATGAAATTTGCTCTGACTATTCAACTGATAATATAGATAATGAAGGCCGCTGTTTCGAGGAGAGGTGGAAATTACACTCTTTTTTTACTAAAAACCGAAACAACTGTGTTTGCCTAATATTTCATGATTCTGTTGTCCTGTTTAAGGAATATAATGTAAAGAAACATTACAAGACAAAACATGCTAATGCATATGACAAACTATCAGTGACCGTGCTAAAAAAGTAAAGCAATTTCAAGATTGCATAGCCACACAGCAATGGTTCTTTACGTGGGCCCACAAGTCAAATGAAAACATCACCAAAGCGAGCTACGAAGTGGCTACGTTAATTGCTAAACATGGCAAACCTTTTACCAAAAGCAAGTTTATTAAAGACTGTGTTATGAAAATAACAGAAAACATTTCCCCCGAGAAGAAAACAGAGTTTGCTAATGTTTGCCTAGCTTGTAACACTGTGGTAGGGAGAATGGAAGATCCATCATCAGATATTAAGAGAGAACTGGGAGACAGGGCAATGAATTTTGATTTTTTTTCTGTGATGAAAGCACAGACGCAAGAGACACTGCTCAGTTACTGATTTTTTTGAAAGGCGTCGACGATGACTTGACCATAACAGAAGAAATGCTTGTCCTCCATAGCCTTAAATGCCAAACAATATGAATTGATTTATTTCTTACTGTTTGCTTAGCTGTTAATGTTATGAAACTACTGTGGAGTAAAGTTACTAGGATTATTACAAATGATGTGCCTGCTGTAGCTGGTGAACAAAGTGGACTGTCCACACTGATCTGTAACAAAGTCAGTGAAGAAGGAGGCAACGCTATTAAACTTCATTGCATCATTCATCAGCAGGTTCTTTGTGCTAAACATCTAAGATTTGATCATGTTATGAAACCGGTGGTAAAGGTAATTAATTTCATTCACTCTAAAGCCCTATACCACCTCCAGATTCAGCAGTTCCTGCTTAACATCCAGGCTGAATATAGACATGTAATATATCACAACGATGTGAGTCGGCTCAGTCGGGCATCCGCACTGCAGCAATTTTTCTCTCTTAGAAGGGAAATATTTCGCTGAAAAGGGACAACCAATGCAAGAATTGTCAGATACTGAATGGGTGGCAGAAATGCCTTTTTTGGTTGACATAACAAAGCATCTGAATGCACTGAATGTCAGTCTTCAAGGACAAGTAGTGAGCCAACTATATGCACACATTAAGGCTTTTGGAACCAAGCTACAACTTTTCCAGAGACACTTGTCACAAACGGAGCCCTGTACCACAAATTTCCCAGCTCTGCAGGAGGTCATGGTCA
Source organism: Polypterus bichir lapradei (assembly GCA_026402145.1). NCBI lineage: Eukaryota > Metazoa > Chordata > Cladistia > Polypteriformes > Polypteridae > Polypterus > Polypterus bichir. The sequence continues at coordinate 41,173,170 of JANRMT010062792.1, forward strand.
GCAATATCTGTATGCAAACAAAGAGGTATGCAGCAGTCATTGCATCCCTTGCTGGGGAGTTTAAAGACCACTTTTGGGATTTTGCTGCAATTGAAAAGGACATGTTCTCCCTTTAGCGTAGACCCTAATGATGCTCCACCTCATCTGCAGCTGGAGCTGATTGAGCTACTTGTCTTAGGGAAGAGATGAAAACTATATATATGAGTCCTTAGTTGCTTTCTCAGTGGTTTTCCATAAGCTCTTAGCAGGTCTAGAAAGAGAAGATTGGGTGAACTGTGACAATATACAATACTGTAAGCATATATTTTTTCCCATAATTCCTCCTTGACTGTGTACAATATTGATGAATGTTACTTGAAAAGTGTCATAATAGTGCTGTTTTTGAATTCCCACTACAGAATACAGACCTGTTAGCCAGGGTGAAGTACCTTGAAACATGTGAGTGTCGAAGACCCCAGTGCTCATGGGAAGGTAGAAATTATGACGATGGAAGCAGGTGGGAGAAAGACCAGTGTACAGCCTGTACATGTGCCAATGGCCAAGTGCAGTGCTCTTTGAATGAAAAGTGTACTGGTAAGTGCCAACAATGTTTCTATTTGATTACCACTACACTGATATTGGCTACATTTTTAGGTTTGACTCCTGGCAAACTGTACACGTTGTCTGGTAAACTTGATGTAATAACTGTCTTTTTTACTGTTTCAAGAGTTTAGTAGAGTAGAGGCCAGCAGACTAGTTTTTAGACTGCATAATAATTAGTCAGTGTTTGCCACAGAATGCTATATAAATACAGTATGTAATTAATGAACATCCCTAACCATTTCTCACCCTGTATTTAATACTTTTTAAAATGTATGCAATGAAAACTGTACTGTAGCAGCATATACTTTTTTATAGCCATACTTTAAAGGTATCACAGTGCCTTCTGGGTGTACATACACAACTGAAATATATCTGTAATCTAAATATTGTCTTGTGCACTGGGTGATTACATAGCTGCTGACTTGATAACCAGATTTCCATGTAATTCTCCTGCACTAATTATCTCGTTAAGCTACAATATATGTTCATTACCGTGCAGATCCTCAAACCAAGTACACACACAACCTTTAAAACCATTGCATCTCATTTTATTTTCCAAATAAGTCTTATCCCTTATAGGAATTTGGCTGCACAAGCAGTATGGTATTCAAATGGTAATATATCTGTATAACCTTTAATTATGTGCTGTCAACATTTTTTTCCTTTATATTGACTTACTGCAACCATTTAAATTACATCATAGCTTTGTGTTCAGGTAATGATACAAATAAGCAAAACTTTGTCATTGTATGCAGTTTCATGCTGGCTGCTCAGAAACTATGACTGCAGAATATACAACTTCAGATTTATAGGATACTGTGTTTTATATTAATCAGAATTCAGATGCAGCTATATTTCATTATTTTATCTTAACATCGCTCATTCAACACCCAATAAAAAGTCAGGGATGTACCAATTTAGCATGAATATATGTTTTAACAAGAAGAAGAAATGACACTGCTCACTTGCAAAGAATTAAAGTATTTTGAATATGCAGGTGCATTTAGCTCTGTTACTCATTTTTGCATCACCACAGATACAATTTTATTTCTTGTTTGTTCAGAGAAACTTATTTTAAATTGACAATTCTTTTTTATGTTTATTTATTGTTATTATTTATTAATTATTTTTTGTAATTGTTAATGTTTTTACAACATTCAGTTTTCTTTGTTTTTTTTTTACCCTCATTGGCTCTATGCAAAATAGTAATGATCAATCATAACCATTAAGCAATTGTTTTAAAAATAATTTATGAATTAAAAACAAAAAATAGTAATTACATACACAAACATATAATGGAAATCAAAATGTGAATTTAATGGGAAACAGCGCTGATGATTTATGTCTAATGTCTCATGCTTCATAATACACAACCTCCTTTTAGCAGAAAAGATGGTGGTCATTCTTCTTGACTCCCTTCAAACTAATAGCATATGGTGGTGCATGCACCTTAAAGTTTGTGTCTTCAAGAAGAGGCTGCGTTTTTTAGGCTAAAGCATTACAATTAGAAACAAATTCAAAGCATGGAGTCAAGTTAATATTTGGCAAGATTCCAAATGTTTGTCTGCCATTTTTAAACACTTTTATACAAAGTGGCAAATGTGTTTTCCAGTCATACAGTATCCCAGACACCATTTAAAGTAAGTTTCACAATATAAATTTGGGAGACACATCACTAGGCAAAATGTGTTTTCCATTGTGTATAGGGGATGGTCAAACAGTGCAACCTGAGCAACTTTCAAAAAGTTCAGATTCTTAACTCTGGAGTAAACATCCTAAGCAAATTGTCGTATAGAGGATTTTATAAAACCTTGAAATTTGATAAGAAGTATATGGAACTAACCACACATATGGGGAGCTGTTGTAATGCTGGATATAATAATAGCACAACATTCTTTAATCTTGTGTACTCTGCAATTTGCAGTTTTGTGAGCTATTATGTAATGATACACAGTTATTCATTTTTTGAGATGTCACATGACCCCAAATTCAAAGCTGCTTGCCATTTTCTTAAAAACATCCACCCATCTATTGTCATTCCCACCTAATCCAGTTTAGAAGTAGCGCAGAGCACAAAGCAGGAGGCACAGCATCAGTGCAGGTATCGTTTGCTCATAATGAACCAATACAAAGTTGTTACTTAACATAGGATGGCATATGGGAGTCGAACTGCCCTCCATGTGAAACACTGATGTAAACAAGCTGAGTGCTTACATACTCCACACTGACAGTAACAAGGGTTGAGATTTTAACTCTATGAGTAATTGCATAGACTCTCTTGTATATTTGAACCTATTGAGGGCAATGTGTTTAGCCCACTTTAGTAGCTGTCAAGGATCAATGATATTTGTTTTTTTATAAAGTTGTGTGTTTTCATAACAAAAATCACTTTAAGAAAAAATTCAATTCTTAATTCTACCTTTGTCACCTGCCTGCCAGTCTACAAAATCATCCTCTTCCAGCATCTTACTTCAAGTACAGTGTCATATGAAAATATTTTAAAACTATATGAATTTCTTTACTGCAGCACATTTTTCACAGCATTTTGTTGACAATCCCAAATAATAGATGAATGAGATCCGGAGGAAATAAAAACACACAATTTTGATACTTACTAAATTAATTTTAAAAGTGCTTATTTATTTATTTATAAAGTTCGTGTATATGTGTCTCTTAAATTATGGGGAGAGAGAACATGTCTATAAAATTCTTTCCTTTTAGAAACATGGAGACTACATTTGATACTAAACATTAATGTTGTAGTAAAATTAAACATTGAAACATACTGTGGATGCTAGGGATCGCTGCTGTCCCGTGAAACCCCACAAACAGACGTCCAGGACACAAGTGTAAAAGCACCAAGAAGAATTTTTTTATATTTTCTTCAATAAAGTGCACAAAACACCACACACTCCACAATTCTCCAATAATAATAATTAATAATAATAATTCAACAATAATAAACCTCCACTCCCAGCAGCTTCGTCACCCAACCTCCCAACTCTGGCTCTCTCTGCTATGTCTTTACCAGTCCTTTAAATAGTCCATGACCCGGAAGTGCTCCTTCTCTTTTTTCGGGTCAAATGCCACATCATCAGTTCTCAAACATCCCAGAAATACTGTGGACTTCCGTCCTCGTGACTCCGAAGTACTTACGGGTTGTAGGGAAAATAGGATTCCCCAGGTCTTTTATTAGCTCCCTCTGGCAGCACCCACGGTACTCAACAGGGCTGAGAAAATGAACTCCACGTCTCATGATGCCCTGAGGGAAACCGGGGCACAGTTACCGTCCAGGGGAGCTGCCACCTAGCATCCTGGGGGAGGCAGTGTCCTGGAAAGGCTGCCCTTCCCCATTCTTCTCATTCTGGGATGTCCTGACTAGATTGAGCTGCCGGCCATCTATCACAATACACAGCATGGGTTACAAACTTTTAAGTCACCATGTACATGTATATTTCAGTTTGCATGTAAAAGATTAATAAATAAGAAGCCTGGTCATTTTGATCTTACCCCATTAAGTTAGTTTAGTGGTAGTAATAGTAGCAGTAGTGGTACTGTCACATATACAGAATACAGTGACGTTTGTTTTTGCATGTTCTATGAACATACATTAGGTGGACACTCTCCAATGTCATAATAAAGAAGAATGTACCAAAATATATAGGCCATGCGATAATTGTAGCAGAAAACCTTTGTGTCTCACTTTTAGTCTGTTAAGCCTTTCAGCTGACATATTGCCTTTTGTCTAACTGCCCTAAAGGTTGCATCTGGCTTGAAATTAAGTCTTATGTACAGTATCTTCTCTGGTAGAGAAGTACGTAAGAGTTGTACAGGATATGTACGAGGAAAGTGTGACAGTGGTGAGGTCTGCAGTTGGAGCGACGGATGCATTCAAGTTGAAGGTGGGATTATATCAGGGATTGACTCTGAGCCCTTTCTTATTTGCAGTGGTGATGAACAGGTTGACAGACAAGATTAGACAGGAGTCCCTGTGGACTATGATGTTTGCTGATGACATTGTGATCTGTAGTGATAGTAGGGAGCAAGTTGAGGAGACCCTGAAGAGGTGGAGATATACTCTAGAGAGGAGAGGAATGAAGGTCAGTAGGAAAAAGACAGAATACATGTGTGTAAATGAGAGGGAGATCAGTGGAATGGTGAGGATGCAAGGAGTAGAGTTGGCGAAGGTGGGTGAGTTTAAATACTTGGGATCAACAGTACTGTACAGAGTAATGGGGATTGTGAACGACAGGTGAAAAAGAGAGTGCTGGCAGGGTGGAATGGGTGGAGAAGAGTGTCAGAAGTGATTTGTGACGGACGGGTATCAGCAAGAGTGAAAGGCAAGGTCTACAGGATCGTAGTGATACCAGCAATGTTACAGTATATGGGTTGGAGACGGTGGCACTGACCAGAAAGCAGGAGACAGAGGTGGAGGTGGCAGAGTTAAAGATGCTAAGATTTGTATTGGGTGTGATGAGGATGGATAGGATTAGAAATGAGTACATTAGAGGGTCAGCTGAAGTTGGACGGTTGAGAGACAAAGTCAGAGACGTGAGATTGCGTTGGTTTGGACATGTGCAGAGGAGAGATGCTGGGTATATTGGGAGAAGGATGCTAAGGATAGAGCTGCCAGGGAAGAGGAAAAGAGGAAGGCCTAAGAAAAGGTTTATGGATGTGGTGAGAGAGGACATGCAGGTGATGGGTGTAACAGAACAAGATGCAAAGGACAGAAAGATATGGAAGAAGATGATCCGCTGTGGCAACCCCTAACGGGAGCAGCCGAACAAAGAAGGAGTACAGTATCTCTCTATGTAACCTCATATAGGAAGATCTAATGTCTCATATATGGACCTGTTTTTATTAAGTTAAAATCTTATCGGCTGTATGCTAAATATTCTTTTGTATATTCATGCAATATAAAGGCTTATCCGAACAAAGAATTGTTAGCACACCTGTAAGTGATTACAGTGTATGGTTCATGGGGTGCTCCAATGGCATCTTTGTTTAATGCATTTCTTATACTTGTACAGTATATTACTATAGTCTGAAGAACATTTTTATGCATGAGTGCTGAAATAGAACTGAGATTAGGATTTTTTCAAATCATTAACTATAGAGATCTCAGACAACTTGCAGAACAGTGTTTTAAGTTCTTATCAGTTTCATGGCATTATAAAAACACAGTGAAATGTTTTGGAATTATCAATGAGCTGTAAACCAAATGGTATGTACAATGGAAAATGTACAGCCAAGGTGTCAATATTTAGATGTGGGTGTTGTTGAATTAAAAAAAAAACTGTATTGGACATTTAAAATAGCCCTAGGATTTCAAGCCCTCCAAATAATTTTTGGACCAAACTTGTAAAGCTTACTATGCATTTATGATGGTCGTGCAATATAATAATGCTTATGTTATTTTAAGGTTGCATCTATGAAGGGAAAAGATATGATAATGGGGAGTCTTTCAACTTTGATCAGTGTGTAAGATGCATGTGCTTGGTGAGTATTACTTGTGAAGGTTAAAATACAAACAGTTCAGTGAGCTCGTCAATAGAGTTATTGTTAGACTGTAACAGCTAGTGACAGTCAAGAATATCTATCTTTGCATTGTATAAAGCTTAGGAGTGAAAAGACTTCAGTGGCACTCAACGCCTATTCATGACTTATTGTTTCTGCTACACAGCCATAAAATTCCAGGAAATATTCCTAGAAGAATATGGGCAGCAAAAATGTAAATTATAGGTGTCAATAACCCGATTAATGAGGCCTGAAATAAAAATCACCTTAAAAATGGTAAAATGTATAATTGGAACATCCTACATTCTAAATAAACATTTACAAATATAAGCTAAGATTCAGTATTTCATCATTTGTACTTATGGTTTGCTTAATGATTCCTGTGTTTTTCTTTTGGCAGCAACTTGTGCTTTTATTATTTTTCTTTGCTCATGGGCACTAGTTATAATAATAAGGCACCTCTGAGTTGTAGTATACGCCATGAGCTTTGTTCCTGTGTATTGGTAGAAGTGAATAGGGATTTTTGCTCACCACTGAATCCTCTTTCTCTTCTTGTTTAGTATTTTTGTTTAAATTATTCAATCATTTGTTGTTCTTGACACAGATATTTATATTGTATCATTGTAAAATGTATGCTGTACATGTCATTATAAGATATGTAGTATGTGTCCATTTAACAGTTGTTTTTTTTTTTTACCTTTTTGTAGTGTTGTTTGCTTATACTGAGGGCAAATGGAAGAATGAATTTTGTTTTACTTGTTATATATGATAAAGCAATCCACCGAACTAACTGTGAAATTAAACTATTTCCCGCTCAGGATAGTGTTTTAAACTAAAAAACTTAAAAAATAAATAACACAGGAGACTAGTCTAAAGTAGGTGTTATTCAAAGCCACTAGATAAATTATTGCATTACTTCCTTTACAGAGTGGAGATGTAACATGTGAAACAACACAATGCAATGATGCTCTTTGCGGTAACCCTGTGAAACGGCCAGGAGAATGTTGTCCAGTGTGTGAAGGTTAGTTAAGCCTGAAATGTCTTCTTCAGAGCATAAATCCCTGCATTAAGATAGAATTCATTAGTTCGAATCATCACAGAAAATTTTTTCTGATAAATTAAAAAAAAAGTTATGTGTTATTCTTTTAGATTGTATCGATGGAAGGAAGAATGGAGAAACATGGGAACCTGATCCTTGCAGTAATTGTTCTTGCCTGGTAAAATATGAATATGTGATTATTTTCAAATAAAGTACATAAATTAGTCTCATTCCTGTATTTTCAATTTAGGAACTGCTTTTACTGTTCATTTTTTGTGTCTTCACACGATGCATTTAGTGGTTTCTTGTTGCTGCTGTCATGGACGTGAAAGAGAAATTTGTAAATTTAAAGAAATTAAAAAAATATTTTTTAAAAATCATATATTAAAATCCATATACTCAACAGCATGAAAAAGACATGGGAGACTAGGCTATTATTATTATTATTATTATTATTATTATTATTATTATTATTATTATTATGAGCATTTGCTGTAAAACAGAGGTTATGAACACAATTTTGGAATAGTAATGTCTTACTGTAAAATGTGTCTTCATAAATCATTGAGGGATAGGCACTGTTTTTTATGTCTGAATGATTTTAGTTCCAACCTTATTCATATAGAAGTAGGTATAAAATATGTTAAAATGAAGGTTTCATTAAATTTCTTTTACTATAGTCATAACAAAAGTTTTGGGAGATTTAAAGAAGTTAGAAAGAGGATAAAATGACAAAACCAAAACCCTAACCAAAAATCAAAGTCAGCTAACAAAGCAAGCATTCTTCTCTCCGTGTTATTTTCAAGTCTCTGTAACTGAAATACTAAAGTTTTGTTTTGAAGCTTAAGAGTTTTCAATACATGGATTGCAGGAACAGCATGCAGCCATATTTTATAGGTGGGAATGATTTGATACGTCATCACCACTGTGTCTTGTGGCTAGCTATGGACAATAACAATAATAATCAATATAGCCATGACCATTCAGAGATCGTCACAATATGGTGTTGAGCCATCAGAATACAGAAAATGAAATGACATTATCAGAATAATGATGAAATTATGTTTCATTTTATCTTTTTTATTTAAAAAACATAATGTAATAACAAAGAACACCTCAGTAAAACTGAACAAAACATTGCAAGCACAAGACACCATAAAACTGAGTACTCAACACCAACCCAATGAATAGAGTCATTCAGCTACAGAGCACTTTCTAAAATAGTTCTTTATACAGAATACAATAGCAAATAAGATAAAAAGAATCAGCAAAGATTCAGCAAGGTTGTTTTAGAATTATATTAGTAAGTTCTTGTCAGATTTTGAAAAAGTTCAGAAGAGATTCACGTGAGGAGAACTTCATTTTTTTCCAATTTTAGAAAATATAATAAAATGCTTTCCCACTAAGCTACAAAATGAAAAAAACCTTGTGGTGTAGAATAGTATGAGTAATTTTTCATAGCACACTTTTCTCCCATCTAGTACTACTCTAGATATTGCTATGAAATGTTAGGAGCGATCAAAGGCTATCTGAGAAGTTTACGAATACATGACCTAATGATGTTGGTGGAGGAAGACATCATTTGCAGGCTGGATCTTGCCCAGTTTACATTTTTAGACATTTTAAAGGAGATATGTGAACAGTGAATAATATTGTATTGAATTGTGGCACGCTTGTCACATGTTTTAGTAGAATATACTGTACTAGCCAACCCGCGGCGTACCATACACCGCATAATCAGGCCAGATTTTTAATGATTTTTAAGCACAGGGAGAAAATAAACATTTGAAAAATCGGTAATGCAATAAATCAGCAAGAAAAGCAACATTGTAACAATGCACGGAAACAACCAACACACAATTGTCTGTGATCGAAAACCTGGTGGAGCGCCATCGCGCCTTCCCCTCCCATCACTTGAGTCGTTGACGTCTTTACACAGTCCAGATGCACCTGTGACTCATGTAGACTTTACATTGCTCTGTGCGGTGTTGGCTGCTTTTCCATATATAATCCACCAAGACACCCGACCACGGTAGTAGCGAGGTGGGAGGGGGGTGTGTATAAAGTGAAGGGACGTAATCAGTGGGAGTGCATGAGTCGCACTTAGTAGGAATTCCATGGTTTGCAACCCGAATGGGGTTCAACGGCTTACCCATGCCTCTCTGCGCTGGGTTGACACACGGTCAATCTGATGCATAATTATTTATTGAATGCTAAACACTTCTGGAAAGACACTGTTGTCTAAAACGGGTTGATGTGAGAATACAACAGTAAGTGAATGTAAAGATGGAACTCTGGAGAGAGCAAAATACAACACAATAGTGAACCCGCAGCATAACAAACGCCGCATAATTATCTATTGATGGTTGAACACTTCTGGAAAGACACAGTTCCGTAAGGGAATAGCAGTGGATAAACCATGGGGTCACAGTTCATATTGAGAACAGAGATACGCTTGCAAGCATCTCCCCTTCAATATATGCAAATGTCGCGTTGTGCAGGAGGAACCCCATCTTCACCTACAAAGATAGCAGCAAAATCAGTTTGACAGGATGGGGCGTTATACCTTCTCATATCCAGACCTGGATTTTCCATGAACACCATTCGTACAGCAGTAACAGGGTTACCGTGATTGAAAGTGTCATGCATTTGCATGTAAGACTGTGCGAAGGGATTAACCTTTCGTATCATGTTGTCTAGTTGAAGCAACAAAATGTCACTGCAAGCGCTATCACATTCCTTTTGCAAACGTTGAGTGGTAGGCTCAGCAGAATTGAAGATATATAGCTGACTGTATTGTGGTGACGTGTCAGGATTGTTATATAAAGGAGAGACCTGGTGATAAATTTGACCGTGGATTCTGAAAGCATATGGTCCTTGTCCAGATGGTTGAGTGATGTGTGCGCCCATTGACGTGAAAGCTAAAGCAGAGTTGTATTCCCTGATATGATCACAGTAATTTCGGGACAGCGGGTTCTTGCCAGTCAAGAGGTCTTCTAATAAAAGAGGAGGTTTGGATAGCGGTGGCAAAGACACCTTGCCGGCATGACAACACTTAGTGGAATGTCCGGATTTGTTGACCTCTGCTGGCCAATGAAGAGCATCGCAAGAAGCACATAGTGCGGTAGGTAGGCCAATGTTTTGTTCTTGGAAGTGAATGGCGGAATCTTCTTGAAAAGCTGCAGAAAAGTGAATGCGATGTTTGTGCATGAACGATTTAGTGCTGTGTTGACACTGAAGGGAAGTGGAATGAGTTGTGTCGAAGCATTGCTGGCAATGTTCACATTGCATAATTCGTTCAGTGGAGTGTGTTTTTAAATGCATGTTGAGAAATCTCTGCACTCTGAATGTTTTTGAACAAATCGTGCATTCAAAGATCTGTTTGGAATGCGTTTGTTCAGTGGAGTGGGTGTTTAAATGTGCTTTGAGATATTTCTGGCATGTGAAGGTTTTGGAGCAGTGTTGACACTGAAAAGAATTCATCAGGGAATGTGTTTTGAGATGGTTAGAAAGGTATCTGCGTGCGTGAAAGTGTTTGTCGCAAATTTTGCATGCAAATCTTTGTGTTGAATGGATCTGCATATGGTTGTGGAGATCCATCTCACCTGTGAAGTCCTTGTTACAAAATTTGCAATTGAAGGTGACAGTGGAATGAGTTCGTAAGTGTTTCTTGAGAGCGCGAGCCGTTTTGAAGCATTGTTGGCAATGTTCACATTGCATCATTCGGTTAGTGTTGTGTTTTTTTTAAATGTGCATTCAGATATCTGTGCACTCTGAAGCTTTTGGAACAAAAGGTGCATTGAAAGTCCTGTGTGGAATGCGTGTGTTCAGGGGACTGTGTCTGGTTTAAGCAACAATAATTATTATGATGATATTTTCAGATTTTGGGATATTTGCGTTTATGTATAATGAGATATCTTGAAGACAACCTTAATCAAGAAGAGAAATGATGCTAAACCAGCTAAATGACAACTCATGCGTATAATGATCCATATTACCGAGCCACTATTAAAATGTACATCAGTATGACAAACATATTACACCTCAAAAGTGATAAATATGATGTACAGACTGTAATTTACTTCTCTTTTAAGAGGGACAATTCTCCACATTTGGACTGAAGAACTTTTTTTGGTTATTCATCAGTTTATATCAGCTATCTGTTTTCACTTTTCAGAGATCTAGTCAACAGGACAGGAGTATCTCAGTCAAGCTTCTGCCCTGCCATGCTTGATGTGCTGTAAGCCATTAACTAACTGATGAGATGCTACATTCAAATTTCATATGGTGTGAGCGTTCATACATAACACAATTTTTGCCAACGTAAAAAGGCAATTTGCACTTATTATATATTGTAATAACAACAACAACATTTATTTATATAGCACATTTTCATACAAAAAATGTAGCTCAAAGTGCTTTACATAATGAAGAACAGAAAAATAAAAGACACAGTAAGAAAATAAAATAAGTCAACATTAATTAACATAGAATAAGAGTAAGATCCAATGGCCAGGGTGGACAGAAAAAACAAAAAAAAAAAACTCCAGACGGCTGGAGAAAAAAATAAAATCTGCCGGGATTCCAGACCATGAGACCACCCAGTCCCTTCTGGGCAATCTACCTAACATAAATGAAACAGTCCTCTTTGTATTTAGGGTTCTCACGGAAGGACTTGATGATGATGGTCACGTAGACCTCTGGCTTTTAGTCCATCAATGTTGGAGCATCATGATGCTTTGAGTAGGTGGTGGTGGCGCAGGCAGAAAAAGAAACAGAAAAGAAAGTAGGGGTCAGTACGGATTTTAGAGCCACTATGAATAGTTATTATGATGAATTGAAGGCCATGTTAAAGTAATGCGTTTTCAGCAGTGTTTTAAAGTGCTCTACTGTATTAGCCTGGCGAATTCCTATTGGCAGGCTATTAAAGATTTTAGGTGCATAACAGCAGAAGGCCGCCTCACCACTTCTTTTAAGTTTAGCTTTTGGAATTGTAAGGAGACACTCATTTGAGGATCTAAGGTTACGATTTGGAATATAGGGTGTCAGACATTCTGATAAATAAGATGGAGCGAGATTATTTAAGGCTTTATAAACCATAAGCAGAATTTTAAAGTCAATTCTGAAAGACACAGGTAACCAGTGTAGTGACATCAAAACTGGAGAAATGTGTTCGGATTTTCTTTTCCTAGTTAGGATTCTAGCAGCTGCATTCTGCACTCGTTGCAAATGATTTGTGTCTTTTTTGGGTAGTCCTGAGAGGAGTGCGTTACAGTAATCTAGGTGACTGAAAACAAAAGCGTGAACTAATTTCTCAGCATCTTTCAATGATATAAGAGGTTTAACTTTTGCTATGTTTCTTAAGTGAAAAAATGCTGTCCTAGTGGCCTGATGAATATGCGATTTAAAATTCAGGTTACAATCAACAGTTACCCCTAAGTTTTTTACTTCCGTTTTAACTTTTAATCCTAATGCATCAAGTTTATTTCTGATAACCTCATTGAATCCATTATTGCCAATCACCAAAATTTCAGTTTTCTCTTTATTTAGCTTGAGAAAATTACTATTCATCCATTCAGAAATACCAGTAAGACATTGTATTAGTGAATCGAGAGAGTCAGTGTCATCAGGTGCTATTGATAAGTACAGCTGTGTGTCATCAGCATAGCTGTGGTAGCTCACGTTGTAACCTGAGATAATCTGACCTAACGGAAGCATATAGATTGAGAAGAGCAGCGGACCCAGGATAGAGCCTTGTAGAACACCATATAGAATATCATGTGTCTTTGATTTGTGATTACCACAACTAACAAAGAATTTTCTCCCTGTCAGTTAGGATTCAAACCAATTTAAGACACTGCCAGAGAGGCCCACCCATTGACTAAGGCGATTTCTAAGAATATTGTGATCAATGGTGTCAAATGCGCCACTCAGATCGAGGAGAATGAGAACAGATAAATGGCCTCTGTCTGCATTTACCCGCAAGTCATTTACTACTTTAACGAGTGCAGTTTCTGTGCTGTGATTTGTTCTAAAACCTGACTGAAATTTATCAAGAATAGCATGTTTATTGAGGTGGTCATTTAACTGCATAATGACTGCCTTCTCTAGAATTTTACTTAAGAAGTGCAGGTTAGAGATGGGTCTAAAATTTTTAAAAGCAGAGGGGTCAAGATTATTTTTCTTGAGTAGGGGTTTAACTACAGCAGTCTTAAGACAGTCTGGGAAGACCCCCGTATTTAATGACGAATTTACTATGTCAAGAATGTTATCAATTAGCACGCCTGATACTTCCTTGAAAAACCTTGTTGGTATTGGGTCAAGGACGCAGGTGGAGGGTTTCAGTTGAGAGATTATTCTATGTAGATCAGGTAAATCTATCCCGGTGAAAGAATTTAATTTGTTTATAATGGAGTACTGGGGCTTAGGAGGTTCCGCAGTGTTGGGGAGATGTACTATGTTATTTCTAATATCATTCATTTTTTGATTGAAAAATACAGCAATGTTCTCACAGGTTTCACTGGAAGTATTTTGGGGGCATTCCTTTGTGTTACCTGGGTTTAACAGACGATCAATTGTAGAAAATAAGACTCTGAGATTACTAGCATTGTTATTTATAATCTTAGAGAAATAGCAGCGTCTCTCAGGATGGACTGTGTTATTGTATTCTGTTATTTTAACCTTCAATATGTCATAATTGATATTTATTTTAGTTTTCGTCCATTTACACTTAGCTCTACGACATGTTCTTTTTAAATCAGACACTCTTTGGGTCTTCCATGGAATAACAATGCTAGAAGATTTTTTAACTGTCTTTTCAGGTGCAACTATGTCAACAGCAGCTGTTACTTTAGAATGAAAGTTTTCCACCTTATTATTTACATTATCCTCACTATCATAGTTGGCACTATAAACGGACTGATTTCTTAGAATGTTTGTAAGTTTTACAGCTGCTGATGAGTCAAAGAGGCGTTTTTTAACAATATGCTTCTCATGAATGTTTTCTATCATTATTTCTATATTAAATAGTAGAAGAAAGTGGTCTGATACTGTAGACCAATATCAATGATCTGCTTCACATCAACTTTTAGTCCTTTGGTAATTACTAATTCTAATGTATGACCTGCTTTATGTGTACGTTGATTAACGAGCTGTCTCAAATCAAAAGAGTCCAGGAGGTTCATGAATTGCTTTACTTTTAGGTCACACTGATTATCAATATGAAAGTTAAAGTCGCCGACAATTAGGAGCGTGTCATAGTTCGTAATTAAAATTGACATTAAGTCTGAGAATTCCTCAAAGAAAGATGTGTTAAATTTAGGCGGTCCATACACGGATAAAACTAGAACGTGACAATCTCCATGAATAACAACGGCGAGATACTCAAAGGACTTAAATTTAGCAAAACTAACATCTTTACACTTTAACCGGCTCGAGTAAATGTTTTCCAAGCCGCCGCCCTTCTTTCTCTGGCGGTCTGCACTAGTAAAACTGTAATCCGGAGGTGGAGATTCAATTAAAACAGCCGCGCCGTCTGAGTTAAGCCACGTTTCACTTAGTGCAATAAAATCAATGTTTCTATCACTAATAAAATCGTTGATAAAAAAGTCTTGTTAGTTAAAGCTCTAACATTTAATAGTGCCATAATTAATGTTTCGGAGGAGCAGCGCTGAATTCTATGCGCGCTATTGGTATTTGGAACAGAAACGTTATTTTTGTTAGCGCCGCTCTGTGTGTATTTTTTTATGTAATCTACAATCTGTTTTTATAGTTTTAATGCATTGTTGATCTAAAGTAGTAGATAGTACTAGTTACTAGTAGTAGTAATAAAGGCACCTACAGTATCTAGAATGTAGCTGCTTTTGTTAACTGTAAGCAGTGACATTCCATTAATGCATGGCACAGATGTTACTGTTTTGCTCCCAAAATCCCAGTGCAGCATATTGAAACTGCCAAACAGCAGAGTCCTACAGTGCTTCACAGGTTAACCCAGGTCCAGTTGTCAGTCATGTGTCCTGTTTTCATGGTGCTTCTTGGAGGACAACTTACCCTCCATGCTGAGAATGAATAAGTCCATTTGGAATCTGCACATATGTTTTTCACATTCGCTCAGCAGTAAAAAAAAATTACTGAGAACATAGGTGGAGATATATCAGTGCTCAAAACGTTTTGGGTTTTGGAGCAGTTCGGATTAGGGATATTCGGCCTGTACCAACTTTTCTGTAAAGTGAGGTTATGTCCAATAGCGTGAAGAATATGCTAAGCCAAAAGACTGAATTTAATGCAAAAGCAAAGAGAAGAGATCACAAATATCAATAAAGTGGTATAAAAACTGTAACTATAATGATATGCTAGATGTAATGTGCTCATTACAATAGGTCTCACAGCACAGGCAGCTCAAGGAGAAGGTTTTATGTTTTTAACTTTGAAATGATTGAAATGCTAATAATCATATTATCATGGCCATCTCATCATCTGCCAGCCTACTGATATTAGTTGCATCCTGATGACATATCTTTTTGCAAAGCAATGTGAGACTGCTTTGGGCTTTGTATACCTCTGCTTTTATTCTGGATATCCACAGCTGCAGTCTTCTACTCAACCATGAGAAATTAGGGATTTCTTAGGCTGCTAGTTTTTATCTTATCTTGGGAGAACCTATAGTACTATGCTTTATGTGCTTTCCTTTAATTTTTGTCTGTATTGCTTTAGGTTTGTATTATAGCATCTATCACATGTACTGTGAGTGTAGTGCACTTTTGTAAGGTGCCTAGCATAGATAGGATTGATAAAATAAACAAATATACTCATATATATAAATATTATTACAGTTACTTCATTTTTCAACATGCATTTTGAATTATTTTCACAGAATGGCAATGTCAATTGCATCAAACAAGAATGTATTCCAACTAGCTGTCAGCATCCCATTATTCCCCGGAATAAATGTTGTCCAGAATGTTTTGGCTGCTTTTACAATGGGCACAGACTACGAAATGGACAGAGTTTCCAAGCTGACCACTGTACTAGATGCACCTGTAGGGTAGGTAGTATGTTAAAGATTTAAGTCAAAATTTATTTGATATATTTTTTGTTGGTATATGTTAATTTTGAACACTCATTACAACTATTAAAAAAGATTTAGCAAAGTAAAATCATCTGTTTGCTTAATATTCTTTTAGTTCATTCATCATTTATTAAGTTCCCCAACCCATCTATTTCAAAAAATGGTCACTGGTGGTCGTGGAGAAATTTTTATTAACATTTAGTGAAAGGCAGGGACCAGCAAAGGAAGCTAGTCTACTGCCGGGCTAACAGTCTTTCACACCCCCTCGCACTCATTCGTATTGGTCCAATTTACAGTTGCCAACTAATTCACACCATTTCGGACCAATGTGCAAACATTAATACAACTGGAATTTGAACAGAGTACTTAACCAGAGCTGTGAAGTGTGGTAATGACATCATTTAACTTACAGGTAAATCTGAAAATGATGCTAAGTAAAAATGTGAGTAGGTTTCCACAAATTTTATATTTCTGTGCCTAATAATTTGCTTTTAAACTTAATAGATTAATAGTGCATTGGCACATATAAAGGTGTACAATGCCTGCATTTATAAAATTTCACAAGTAAATACAAAGTTAAGGACTTTAAGGACAGCAATTTAAATAAATACTGTACTAGGGCTGTTTTTATATTTCTTAATTAAGACTGGTCTTACACAGAAAAATGGTAAATGATTAATTGTTTTGCATTCAGTCTACTGGGCATTTGAACAGCATTACAGTTCTCACAAACAATGCTCCAATTATTTTGCAATAGTGTTTTTTAAATAAATAAATAAAATACTAACAAAGTAACATATACTCTGATTCCTGACCATTTCGTCTGTTTTAGAATGGCAGTGTACAATGTGAGCCCCTTACTTGTCCAGAATTACCATGCTTGAACCACTATCTACCTCCTGGAGAGTGTTGTCCAATCTGTCGTCAAGGTAATGTGTCTTTATATGTAACAACTTTTTCTGTAATTTAAAAAATATTGTTTTTATTGGAATTTGTGGATTGCCTTTACATAAACATAGCTTATAGGTTATTGCTAAGTTGAAGAACTAATTCAGGGTTGCAGAGAATTTATTCTAGCAGCATTGGGAATAATGTCGAAAACAACCCAGGATGGGGTGCCAGGTTGGCAACTTTAAATTAACACTATGTGAGTGAGTGCAAGGGAGTGTGAAAGGGTGCCCTACAATGGCACTGGCTTCACATATTCCTGACCTAGATTAATAATAAAAAATAGTTTTAATTGGCTCTTTTGTGGCATTTCTACATGATAATTCTCACCCTGATCTCTACAACTGGAAGTGATGTGGCATCATTCTATTCTCCACCATCGAACCTCTGTGTTTGCATCATAGAGACAAATGGGGGCCACACTGAGTAGACAACCACTTTCTAGGATGTGCAAGGTCAGCAAGAGTCTAAAATAGCGGGGCAAAAACAATTAAATTAATACTGATTTTTCATTCATTCATTTTCCACCACTTATCAGAGACCGGCTCACGGGGACAACAGTCAGTAGTGAGGCCCACTTGCCAACTCATGCTGTTAGATTCCGAGGAGTTCCCAGGCCATATGGTCTCCTCCCAGCTGGTCATGCCCATAAATGCTCCACAGTGAGATGCCCAAAAAACTCTTGATGAGGAGGGTCAGTGACTGTACTCCTAGTCTCATCCAGATGTTGCTGCTTCTCACCACATCTCTAAGTGAGAGCCCAGCCACCCTACATAGAAAGCTTGTTTTGGCCACTTATACCCACAGTCTTGTCTTTTGGTCATTACCCAAATCGTATTACCATAGGTGTGGTTAGGGACATTGATCAACTGGTAAATCTAGAGCTTTGCCTCCTGGCTCAGCTCCTTCTTCACCACTACAGATATGTATAGCAATTAGGACCCCTGGAACCCTGAACTCTCCCAGCACCCGCCGCATAATCCTTTGGGGAACACAGTCATACACCTTTCTTAAGTTCACAAAGCACATGTTGGCCGATTAAGTGTACTCTTATGCCACCTCCAGAATCTTCATGAGGGTAAAGACCTGGTCTACTGTTCTACTAATTTAAACATTTAAAATTATTTCCAAAAAGACCTTTGTTGTGAATCAATATTGGAAATGTTTAAATTAGCCCTGTAACACTTCAAAATAAACATATAGAAAAGAGTTGAAAGCAGTCCACAATTTACCTATCACATTCTTGCTTATTTTCAGGTGTTTTCAGGAGTTTGAAACTTGTACATGTAAAAAATGTCACTAAATAAAATATGCAAAAACAAAACACGAAAAAAACTGATATTCAAACTGTAATGCAACAATGACTTACTAAATTATCAAAGGGTGTCAATCAAAAAGTAATTTGAAACAGTTGTTAAATTGCTTTTTTCATTTTTTTCAGGTTGTGAGTATGAAGGGGTAGCATACATCAATGGAGCAATCTTCCTATCTATGAGCAACCCATGTATGAACTGTTCATGTTTGGTAAGTTGAATTTTTTTTATATCTTAAGACATAGTACTATTTAGTTAGATCCAATTTCAGTACTTCTTTCAATAGGAGCACTTTTGAAATTGACTATAAACTTTAAGCCAGTTTATAGATTTATGCACATTTATGAGTTATGTGGTAATACTTTGTAGTCAATGTAAAGATAGTAGTGTGCTTTTAAATACTGCGACTGAGAGTAAAGTGAAACGAGGGATCAGGCCATATTCATTTACTGTATATGCTAAAAAATTTATCTTAATATATACCTCACTGACGAAAAAACAGGAGACAGAGCTGGAGGTGGCAGAGTTAAAGATGCTAAGATTTGCACTGGGTGTGACGAGGATGAATAGGATTAGAAATGAGTACATTAGAGGGTCAGCTCAGCTTGGACGGTTTGGAGACAAAGTCAGAGAGGCGAGATTGCATTGGTTTGGACATGTGCAGATGAGAGATGCAGGTTATATTGGGAAAAGGATGCTAAGGATAGAGCTACAAGGCATGAGGAAAAGAGGAAGGGCTAAGAGAAGATTTGGATGTGGTGAGAGAGGACATGCAGGTGATGGGTGTAACAGAGCAAGATGTAGAGGACCGGAAGATATGGAAAAAGATGATCTGCTGTGGCAACCCCTAAAGGGAGCAGCCGAAAGAAGAAGAATGCCAAAAAAACCCACAAAGCATAAGGGGTTAAGAAACACGCCACTATTTTTCACTGGTCTGCCTTTAAATGCTTCTATTACTTGCTAGTTTTATTTGATCAGCTGTTCACACACACTCATACTCACACAGGATAATTTACAGCCCTCATTAAACATAGAGTGTATATCATAAAGCTGTGGGAGAAGGATCAGAGTATTCCAAGAAAAATCCAAATAGGGAGAACATAAAAGAAACAGTACATATATTTTGTATCTGAGGCAAAGGATGTTATCTTTAAAAATGGTCTTTAAATAGTTCTAAAGATGCTATTTATAATGGGGACATGGTACAGGTGTGGCAATTAGCAGCTCCTGGCATCAATTGCGGACACGGGCGATCACGCACCTGTGCACTTCAGTGCGTAAACGCCCATGCCCATATCGCGCATGGGGAACCGCTCTGGCCACACTACCTTGAGCCACAAGTGCGGCGATTATTTATTTAAAAAAAACTGGCCATCCGTTTTGAGCCGTGGACCCGCTATACCACAAGTGTGTATTTGTTCAAGTGTCAGTGATCTGTCAACATCATTTGATGTAAATGAGCAGAATGTCACAACTTTTGATTTGCATTTTAAAAGCACGTGTAGCATTGTCTACTTTTTATTTAAATATTATGGCTGTTCATACTCACTTTTTGTTATTTTTGCCCATCTTTAGGTTATAAGTTGTTTCTTCTAGTATTGAGCTTAAAGTAATTGGTTAAAGCTAAGAACACAATAATTTGCAGGGGTGTAATTTGGATATGTGTTTATTTTTTCAGACAAACTGCCACTTTACTTTCAATGTGCTTTCCTGTTGAACATCAAAGTGGCTCAGTAGTGTACAAATTAAAATAAAGTTATATATTACAGTAGTCTTTTTTTATTGCAGGACAGTTTAGTTAGATGCTCTCCAATACAGTGCCATACTGTCACCTGTTTAAATCCCTTTCGAAAGCCTGGCCAGTGCTGTCCGTCTTGCACAGGTAAATAGAAACCATTAATTCAATACTTTAAAACAGGATTTTAATACTGATTTCATGACCAGAAGCTTTTCTTATTTTCTGGGTCTTTGTATGAGTTTTTGACTTGTTACTTGTTACAAAAAAAACTGACTTTTAAAATAAGAAAAAAACACCTTACTATACAACAAAAATGGAGAAATCAGCTAATGATTTTATATTTATCAGTTAATTAATGTTCCTAATTAAAATTATTGTGCATTCAATTGCTCATCAGATTTAATTACAGAACTCTGTGTTGCTTCATTTTTACAAATTATGTATGCTTCTCTAAACACAAATGTATTATACTACCTCACATATATTGCTGTGTTAATTTAAAGCTAAAATTTTCCACTGTATTTTGTAATATATTTATTCTCAGCATGCATCTTTACAATTATTGTAACTGATGACAGTTTGTATTACTCTCATTCTAGCAGAATGCTGTTGAAAATTTAATAGTGTAGTGAATGACCTGAAACAGCATAACAATTGAATGAATAATGTAAAAACGTTTGATACTCTGAACAAATATGGCTTTCTCTATCCATCATTCATTTTGTATAGCAGCATGTACACTAAGGTTTTTTCACAAAACCCTTTAAACAGTAATAAAGGAAGATTTGAAAGGAAAATACCAGAATCAGTGCTGAAATAACAAGAGCAATATTCTGAAATAAATATATTTTAATAAAATGCAGCAATGAGAATTTGAGAAAAAATATGCTTAGTGAACATTGTAAATGGCAGTATTCTGTTAGCTTAAGCTGTTAGTACTACAAAGTTATTTACTGTTTACAATTGTTTAATTAGAAAAATTTTGTTGATGAACAGGGATCAAATATTACACATTTCAGAAGCTTTTGTAATTACCAATATAATTTTGCTCCCATTTTCCAACTTGATTTCACTGAGATTGAAAACACATTCAATTTTTTTTTGCCTTGATAGTAAACTATCAAAAATTTAATTTGAGAAATTTGACTGCATGCATTTTTGTGTGTACCAACATTCATTTATTATTATTTTTTTTTTTTTTTGTACAGTTTGTGAAGTAGATGGACAGATTTATGATCATGAACAAACTTTTACTACTGCAGATGGCTGTCAAAAATGCACATGTATGGTATGTTAGATTGTAAAGAATATGCTTAATTAAGATTTTAACAAAATGAGAATTATCTCCTTTTTCCAAGTTAATGCTTTCCTGGTCAATGAACAATGCACTTTGCAAAGAGCTATGATTTTTCTACCACCTGTAGTCACAGACATTTTGGTAGTGCCAGTTTCTTTCTACCTGAGTAAAAAAAATATTTATGGAGCATATTTGTATCACCCATTTACTGCAGTTTACTAGAGAAGGTAATAGTAGACCTATTGGCTACTCCATATTTATTGCCAGTGCTTTACAGACTTATCTGTAAAGTCTTTCTAATTGGTGTAATGGAGCAAACCTACTTAATCTAGTTCAGGATCTTAAGAGGTAGAGAGACTATCCCACCACCTTGGGCATCATAAGATAGGAGTCAATCCTGGACAGGGTGCCAACCAGGGTAATGTCACCAGAATCTACAAGAGGGATGCAATTTTTGATGAAAAAAGGCAACAAGATGCAGAAAGAAAGTGGGATGTAAGGGTTTAGCATAACCAGTGAACAGAGGTTCCTAAATGCACAATGTAATTGAAACAGACAAACTTACATTGTACCATTGGGCCGTTTAACTAAACAGGCATTGCACTCTGCTAGTCTTCCTATAATTTACATCCTTTTGTTAATCATTTAACTATTTTTTTCTAGATTCTAGATACTATTTACAGTTTAGGCCTTTAAACTGAGATTTAAATCATGTCAATGAACATCAGCCATGTTTATTAATAAATATGTTTTCAAGAGCACCCTTACAGTAGATTGGTACAGTCATATTTGATAACCAAATCTTTAATTATCTACGACTAAGCTCTAAAAATTGTAATATCCAGCAGATTCATTTCAGTATCTTTGTATTGCACATTGGTGCTGCTGCTGCACAGTCTTTATGAGGTTAAGTATTCTCCAAATGCTGGAATGGTTGTACTTTGGGTACAGTATATCTGCTGTGCTGTGTGATTTGTGACTGAATTGACCTTGTGTGAATGAGTTTGCCTTGGAATAAACTTTCATGTCTTTCAGAGTTGGTTAGTGCCTTGTGCCTGACGCTGTTTTAATAAGACAGCTTTTTCAGGCTCTGTGATGAAATATGCAAGTTTAAAAAATGGATCGGTGAATGGATATTATTGCACATTTATGAAACCAGCAGTGAAACACAAAATATATTGAGAGTTTTTTTCATTGTATATTAAAGTGGAATTCTATATAGATATATTTATATATGTTAATCGATTATAAAAGTAAAAATTTCACAGTGCTCTTTAAACATAACAATAGTATGACAAAGTGGGCATTGCCCATTTTTCTAGGCTTTTACTTGCACACCAAGACTGCTAAGACAGCTGATTTAAATGAAGTATAAATAAGTCATTTGCACCCCTACCTGCATTCCAGGGTGAACAGCTGAACTGCAGCTTGTAGCAGCAGTTTGGTCAGCTCTGTACTTCATTAGATAATAACAATTGTGTAATTCAGGGTTGTACTGACACTTGTACAGAGACTCCTTCAGACAAAAAAAGCTCCCCAATGGACATTCATTTTAGGCTTGTAATCGCTAACTGAACTCTAGCTGGATGTGATGGACAAAATAATGTATCTATAAGCAGGCTCTGCATCTGTAACAAGAAGGAACCTTGATCCAATAATAATAATAATAATACATTTTATTTATATAGCACCTTTCCTATGCTCCAATCCCAAGAGGTTCCACCTTCCTTCGACACTAGCTGCATTTCTTGTCTTCTGTCTCTTTTGGGGAGCTAAAAGCTGATGAGCCACTGTCTTTGGAGTAATAAGCCGACCACTCAGTGGTGCAAAATGCTCTCACACTTTCTATGGTATGGAAGCTACTTTCCATAGAGCCTTGGGCCAGGACACCCCGAACTAGCTGTTAGATCCAGTTTACCAAGCCAAGTTCAGTGACAGTGACTGAGCCTAGTATGAGAAGACTGAGAAACAGCTGTCACGTCAAGAAGGGATCTAGAGTGCCTGCACTCTTTTTCTAGAAAGAGTAACACTTTTCCCTATAAACTTGTAGAGGACACAGCAAAGAGCTTAACATCGAGCTGAGGAAGGCTGCATCACAACACACCCTTGACAAAGGACCATGTAGCAAAAACTGAAGCAAGAAGAGTCCTCCACTGGAACCCAGAACAACAACACACAACTTCTAAAATATTGGACATCATTTTTAAATGCTTGGTTTCATAAAACTGTTTATTTGTTTCAAGATAAATTAGATCTCTAAATAGCCAGCAAACAGCCCGTCTCTTCTGTGTGTTTCATCTGTCTTGCATCCTGTCCTCTATGTTGATATATTTGCAGTTATCATATTTCTATAAACCTTTTGCTTATCAGTAAATTGTATTATTCTTTTTTTTAAAACAAGTGTGCTTCAGTTACCTTGATATTCGCCTAACAGCTGAAGGCTGCCTCTTACAGAGAAAGATAAAGAAAATAAAGCAGGAACCTTACCAAGTTATTTAATTAATTACTGGCATTGCCAAAGGTAAAACTGATAATTAATTAACATGTTAACATCAATCAGTTCTTCTCACATCATTACACATTTTTCTACACAACACTACTAATATATCCATAAGTGATTTTCATTCTTAAAATCTATGAAGCACAGATTTGCTTCCGTCATATGATTTTTAGGCTTGTTTCCATTATATATCAGAGGGAAAGAGAGTATTTACAGTTAAAAAATGCTTCTTTTTTCATTTAGAATGGCAAGCTGTCTTGCTTAGAAATCCAGCAGTGTCCACACTTCTGTACCCATGGTGTTAAACCTCCATTTGGATCCTGCTGCAGAGACTGCTCAAACTGTGATTTCCAAGGTCAACTTATTCCAAATGGCATATCTTTTATGGCCAGCGGAGATATGTGTAAGCAGTGCACATGCAATGTAAGTAAACGTAACATCTCACAAAAGTCAGACCTACTTTAATTATGTATTGTCACAATAATGAGACATATGAGTCATGAAAAAGGTTTGGGGCAGCCACTCGTATAATTGAGTTCCTGGCTACAAAGTCAATCAAATGAATATAGCACTGCTGTGCACAATACCGAGTCCAAAGCAGAACTGAGGGACTAGGGAAAAGGTGGAGGTTTTTAAAGGAGAAGACAGGAAGTGAGATCATAGGGATCGGGCTCATGGTCTTCAGCCATTGGTTCGATTCCGGACGTGACATCACAGTGGCCGGGCCCGGCAAGGTCTTCTTCCATAGGCTCGGTCCCGGAAGTGACGTCAAGAGAGCCTGGTGGGATGTCCCATGAATGGTCTACAGGAAAGGGAGAAAAAGAGTCAGTGCACTCTGCCATATCCTGGCATGCTTCGGAACTGCCCTTACTCAAGCCCTTTAGCTGCCTCCCATGCACATGTGTGTGACAGTATCTATATACTGTTTATTGCCTCCATAAACATTGGGGTTATGTTGGTGTGGTGGATAGCACTGCTGGTTATAGCTCAAACAATGTGGATTTAAAATCTGGCCTGCTCTCTATTTGTGTGAAAATTTCACATTACATTACGCCTTCTTTGTGTACTTTTCTTCCTACAGTCCCAAAATGTTTGTGTTAGGTAAGCGGGAGACTTTAAATTTGCCTGTTTGGGTAAATTGGTATGCGAGTGTCCACTGCAATGAAGTGGTTCTCTGTCCAGGACTGGTCCTGGCTTCTTGTGGTCTTAGTTGGGTTAAACCTGTTAGGATGTAGATGGAAGATAGTGAAAGCATGTGAAAACTGAAAGTTCAAATAACAAAAGGGAAAAAGTAAAAAATTTTTATAACATACAAAAACTTGGCTTCTTTACTATGACTTATAGTTTTAGACTATCAATGTTATGTAGTATAGTTTGCTACATGCTATGTTTACTTTATGTGTAATCTTATTTCTTTTGTGAACGTTACCCGGGCACAGACAGGCAGACATGTTGTAAATTCACCACCTCACGTTTATTTATACTATTTACAATATTTACAAGTGCACACAAACCCCCACAAAGTCCTGGCCACACAATGCCTTCTTCTTCGGGCCGCCTCCACACTCTCTTCTGCTGCGTCCTGCTTCCACCCGACTCCAGCTTCGAATGAAGGGAGGCGGCCCCTTTTATCCACACCCGGATGTGCTCCAGGTGCTCCCCGGCAATCACCCGCCGACACGCCCCAGTGTGGCGGAAGTGCCGGCTGTCTTTCCGGAAGCACTCTGGGTGTCCCTGCTTCTCTTCCCCCCAGCACTTCCTGGTGTGGCGGAAGTGCTGAGGTCCAGGGCTCCCAAGGCATCGGGGCGCCCCCTGGCGGTGACCACGGGCACCTACAGGGTTGGGCTTCCAAGCCCTTAACCCGTGGCCCCCAAAGCAACCAGGGTGGTGGCCCCCACGTGATCCCAAGTGGGCGCACGCCCTCTTCTGGTCCCTCAAGGCGTCCCGGCCGTGTCGTTGCCCCTGGCATCCCTGACACTTTTCATTACATTCACATTAGAGTTAGAAAACACTTTGTCTTTCTTCTTCTTCTTTCATCTTCTTCCATATCTTTCTGTCCTCTGCATCTTGTTCTGTTACACCCATCACCTGCATGTCCTCTCTCACCACATCCATAAACCTTCTCTTAGGCCTTCCTCTTTTCCTCTTCCCTGGCAGCTCTATCCATAGCATCTTTCTCCCAATTTACCCAGCATCTCTCCTCTGCACATGTTCAAACCAACGCAAACTCGCCTCTCTGACTTTGTCTCCCAACTGTCCAACTTCGGCTGACCCTCTAATGTACTCATTTATTATTCTATCCATCCTCGTCACAACCAATGCAAATCTTAGCATCTTTAACTCTGCCACCTCCAGCTCTGTCTCCTGATTTTTGGTCAGTGCCACCGTCTCCAGCCCATATAACATAGCTGGTTTCACTACCGTCCTGTAGACCTTCCCTTTCACTCTTCCTGATACCCGTCTGTCACAAATTACTCCTGACTCTCTTCTCCACCCATTCCACCCTGCCAGCACTCTCTTCTTCACCTCTCTTCCGCAATCCCCATTACTCTGTACTGTTGATCCCAAGTTTTTAAACTCATCCACCTTCGCCAACTCTACTCCTTGCATCCTCACTATTCCACTGACCTCCCACTCATTTACACACATGTATTCCGTCTTGTTCTTACTGACCTTCATTCCTCTCCTCTCAACAGCATATCTCCACCTCTCCAGGGTCTCCTCAACCTGCTCCCTACTATCGCTACAGATCACAATGTCATCAGAAAACATCATTGTCCGCAGGGACTCCTGTCTAATCTCGTCTGTCAACCTGTCCATCACCATTACAAATAAGAAAGGGCTCAAAGCCGATCCCTGATGTAATCCCACCTCCAATTTGAATGCATCCGTCACTCCTACCGCAGACCTCACCACTGTCACACTTCCCTCGTACATATCCTGTACAACACTTACGTAATTCTCTGCCACTCCCGACTTCCTCATACAATACCACAGCTCCTGTCGAGGCTCCCTGTCATATGCTTTCTCCAGGTCCACAAAGACGCAATGCAACTGAATCTGGCCTTCTCTAAACTTCTCCATCAACATCCTCAGAGCAAACATTGCATCTATGGTGCTCTTTCATGGCATGAAACCATACTGCTGCTCACTAATCATCACCTCACTTTTTAACCTAGATTCCACTACTCTTTCCCATAACTTCATGCTGTGGCTCATCAATTTTATTCCCCTGTAGTTACTGCAGTCCTGCACATCCCCCATCGGCACCAGTACACTTCTTCTCCACTCCTCAGGCATCCTCTCACTTTCCAAGATTCCATTAAAAAATCTGGTTAAAAACTGCACTGCCAACATTCCTAAACACCTCCATGCTTCCATAGGTATGTCATCTGGACCAACGGCCTTTCCATTTGTCATCCTCTTCATAGCTGTCCTTACTTCCTCCTTGCTAATCCATTGCACTTCCTGATTCACTATCTCCACATCATCCAACCTCTTCTCTCTCTCGTTCTCTTCATTCATCAGCCTCTCAAAGTACTATTTCCATCTCCTCAACACAATCTCCTCGCTTGTGAGTACATTTCCATCTTTATCCTTTATCACCCTAACCTACTGCACATCTTTCCCAGGTCGGTCCCTCTGTCTAGCCAATCGGTACAAGTCCTTTTCTCCCTCCTTAGTGTCCAGCTTCTCATACAACTCATCATACACCTTTTCTTTAGCCTTCGCCACCTCTCTCTTCACCTTGCGCCTTATCTCCTTGTACTCTTGTCTACTTTCTGCATCTCTCTGACTATCCTTCTTCTTCTTTGCCATCCTCTTCCTCTGTATACTCTCCTGTATTTCCTCATTCCACCACCTGGTTTCCTTTTCCTCCTTCCTTTTTTCAGATGTCACGCCAAGCACCCTTGCTGTCACCTGTTTCCGATGGGAGTGTTAGCTCCGTGGAAATATGTTCTTTTATATTGCGGCGTTTTAATAACCCTTTATTTAAATAATTATAAATTATAACGGTGATATCCCTCTTTTCGGCGATAGGCGGCGACAAAGTCACAGAAAAGACAGAATATACTTAGCTTGTTTAATGCGGCTTACGTTGCTATAAAACGACAGGGAAGACCAGTTAAATTTCATATCTTAAACCTCGGGGATTCGGTCGTGTAGAAACTGCTTCTTTGCTGTCACAACGGAGGTGGCTTTGGAGTCTATGTCTTGCACTCCCACAGGTCTTCAAAGGTTGGCAAAGTTCCAGCGTTCTTTTATATTGTGTCCAAACGATCAAATCCCCAAAAACAAGGTAGACAAACTGAGTTAAGCATCAGACAGTCAGATCATATAACACCTTGGCCTTTTAGGGCTGACAACAGCTGTCCTTGTCTGTCTTTATGCTTTGCCTAGCCCAGCAATTCTGAAAGCTGACACTCTGTGCTAAAGCTGGCTCAGCTCTTCATGGCATGTTACACAGATAAAGAATGAAAAATACATTTAAAGAGAGCTTAAACAGATACAGTGACACAATTCTTAATATTATAACAAACTTATTATAGCAGACCACCCTTTGTCACTGGATCTGTGACAAAACAATCCCTGAGAATCTTATTCACAAAGCAAAAGGTACTCAGTCCCCCTTCACCATGTAAACAGCTCCTCAAGAATGCTTGTAAAGCCGTGGGGTGTAATGGCTATCTAGCTCCTGCTTCACCCATCTAATACGCAAATGTAAGTAAATGTTTGTAATGGTAAAAATGATAATCATAATAATTAATAGTACAATTGGATGAACAAGTACATTTAAAATAGTGTTACTCGATGGTGACCACTTAGTGAAAAAATCCCACCAGTGATGTGTCGATATCTCTTCAATTTCTTCTGCAGAGGTAAATACTTTAGTTTCATCAGTTTTCAATCTTACTAGTAGGTCCCTTGCTTTTTGTAACGTTACATTAAAAAGATGTTCATATTGCCATCAATATCCATTTTATTTATTCCTGCTCTCGCGTCTGGATATGCGTGTTTCACGGCGTTTACAACCCATTCCACTATTGAGACGATCGCTTGATTCTGTCCCCCTCGTAATACATTTCTTAATTTCGGATTCGTGGTGATAGAGCCTAAATGTTTGATCTCTGTATCTGTTAATTGACAACTATCACCCCCTTCATCCCACATACGTAAGATCCACTGCATCAAGCTCTCGCCTGGTTTTTGTCTATATTGTTTACCGAGTTCTAGAAACTCTGCTTGTGTAAAATCGCGTACGGTTCGTGTTACCCTGTGTTTTCCACCGGGGTGCCCCTTGGCTTTGTTTTGCACGACCGGTCTCGCGTCTATCATTGTACACGTGTCAGTATTATACGTTAGCGCCGCTCCGTCCTCATCGTCGGCGTCCCAGATATCGTCGTCACTATCTGAGTTATGTATGCTGCCATCCCATGTTTCTGGGTTCCAATCGCCTTGCATTATAGCTCGTATTTTAACAGAGGAAACGGGGTGTGTTTTACCTTGTTTACGGCGCTTAGCATGCACTAAACGGACAGCTAGCGTAGTACATTTAGCTTCCCACTTGTGCGCCCGAGACGTCGCATTTTCCATGCATTCTCGCGTAATCATTTGCTTATCTTGTAAGTTTTCTATCTCTTGTTTAAGTTCCCCACATTCTATAATCATATTCTGTAGTTTATGATCCAACTCACGTACTGCAGTTAATAAAAGCCAACCGATTTCACCGGCTGCTTGTTGTTCCTTTTTTCCCCTGCGCTCTAGCCTGAGCGCCAATACCGCCTGTTGGACATTTGAAGGAGTCACTTCTCCCTCTAACTCAGGCCATGCAATTGGGAATGTATAATTATTAAATAACTCAGCCACGGGTGTCCATGACAGTGCGCACGACCACCCAGGGAGGCTGAGACCACCCCTAACGGCATTATCCAAAGCATATGTTTTAAAAATATTATTCATCATAAAATTATGATTTATGAATATTCATTTTTGGTTATTAAATATTGCTACCACCCTGCTCGCAGCGCCATTTATGTTTCCGATGGGAGTGTTAGCTCCGTGGAAATATGTTCTTTTATATTGCGGCGTTTTAATAACCCTTTATTTAAATAATTATAAATTATAACAGCGATATCCTTTTTTTCGGCGATAGGCGGTGACAAAGTCACAGAAAAGACAGAATATACTTAGCTTGTTTAATGCGGCTTACGTTGCTATAAAACGACAGGGAAGACCAGTCAAATTTCATATCTTAAACCTCGGGGATTCGGTCGTGTAGAAATTGCTTCTTTGCTGTCACAACGGAGGTGGCTTTGGAGTCTATGTCTTGCACTCCCACAGGTCTTTAAAGGTTGGCAAAGTTCCAGCGTTCTTTTATATTGTGTCCAAACGACCAAATCCCCCAGTACAATGCCAAACAAGGTAGACAAACTGAGCTAAGCATCAGACAGTCAGATCATATAACACCTAGGCCTTTTAGGGCTGACAACAGCTGTCCTTGTCTGTCTTTATGCTTTGCCTAGCCCAGCAATTCTGAAAGCTGACACTCTGTGCTAAAGCTGGCTCAGCTCTTCATGGCATGTTACACAGATAAAGAATGAAAAATACATTTAAAGAGAGCTTAAACAGATACAGTGACACAATTCTTAATATTATAATAAACTTATTATAACATCACTCTTACTACATCTGCTGTAGTTTCCCAGCTGTCTGGTAACTCTTCACTGCCACCCAATGCCTGTCATGCCTTCTCCCTAGACTCAACCTTGCAGTCTTCCTTTTTCAACTTCCACCATTTGATCCTTGGCTCTGCCCTCACTCTCTTCCTCTTCTTGATCCCCAACGTCATCCTACAGACCACCATCGTATACTGCTTAACTACACTTTCCCTTATCACCACTTTGCAGTCTTTAATCTCCTTCAGATCAACTCTTCTGTATAAGATGTAATCTACCTGTGTGCATCTTCCTCCACTCTTGTACATAACCCTGTGTTCCTCCCTCTTCTTAAAATACGTATTCACCACAGCCATGTCCATCCTTTTGGCAAAATCCACTATCCTCTGACCTTCTTCATTCTTCTTCTTGACATCATACCTACCCATTACCTCCTCGTCTCCACTGTTCCCTTCACCAACATGCCTATTGAAATCCCGCAATCACCACTTTCTGTCCCTTGGGTACACTGTTCATCACTTCATCCAACTCACTATGTCCTTATACCTTATAATTCACAAAAAGAATAGTCTACTATACTAATTACAGCAATATAACTAAAAAGTAATTATAAGTATAGCTAATATAGGCTTATAAGTCATTATTGTCATATGTACAGAGTAAGTTAGCCTGTCCTCCCTTTTCCCATTACTTTACCGTAAGGTTAATTGTCAAGGTTCATTTTATCAGTAAGAGGAATTGCTCAATAATCTTAAAAGAAAACTTTTAAACATCACAAAAGAATAAAATCATGTAAATATCTATCAAAAGGTGTTTCTGGTCTACCAGTTTTTATTAATGTTAATACCAGCTTCACATATGATGTATTATGACAGAATACAACAGAAAAGCACTAGCTACTAGTTTGCCAGGTGCCTAAATCATAGTATGACAATTTTGTAAATAATTGTTTGGATTTTTGTAAGTTTTATGTTAAATCCTTGAAAAATAACCATACTCGAGTCCTCAAAATGCCCCTAAGGCATGCATACTTGACAATATATATGCATGTATATGTCAATGATTTCTCTATTATAATCATAATCATGCAATCTGGTCTTGGGATACTTATGCCTTTCATGAAAACTACATGCAAGTCCTTTGCAAGAGTCACACAAACAAAAACTTTAAGGAGTCAGAAGTAAAAATAAATTTGTCTTTATTTACAAGCAAATACAAAGAACAGAAAACACACTTGGAGAATAAAAATATAAACAATCCAGTAACCAGTAACCAATAATCCTATAGCCATACTGGGTTTCTCTATATGGCTATCATTATTTTTCTCATGTTGGTTGCTTATCCACTTACACCACTATGCAGTAGCAAAACCTGACCCTTTTTCATCTCACATCTATCTATCTATCTATCTATCTATCTATCTATCTATCTATCTATC
>JANRMT010062792.1:41205295-41215631 GCA_026402145.1 Polypterus bichir lapradei
ATCTATCTATCTATCTATCTATCTATCTATCTATCTATCTATCTATCTATCTATCTATCTATCTATCTATCTATCGTTCCTTCCGAGTCCAAAGTAAAAGTTTTTCTCCAAGTCCTGAAAATCATTTCTGGTGTCTGTCAGTTACCTGTCTTAAAGAGGCAACATGGTACAGTTATATGCTGTCATCTCCCAGGGTAGAGAATCATGACTACACATATTCACCTTTAAAAAGGCAAAATGTTCTCAGTTCTTATCAATTGAGACGGCCCCTATTGAAGAAGAATCTTCTTCTATTCTTTCATGGCCTCAGCTTAGTATGTCTGTCCGGAGAAGGTCAAGCATCTCTGGCATCTAATGGGTCACCTGTGCTCTGATGTTCTTGAGGAGAAGAGTGAATTGTCTTTTATTGACCACTGTGGTCCTACACTAGCATGTGGAGGATTTGTGCCGTTGCCAGTACTATTGTCTCTCCTCATATTTGGAATTTAGATCCTTCTTCTGCCATCCTAGTGGTGCTCTTGTCTATCTTAACATCTGACTAGCTGGGGAACCCTTCACAGCAGAAAGATGGAACAAAGTTATGGCAATGTATGATATATTTAAAAAGGGATAGTGGATGTATTCGGCCCTATGAGACAACCCTTATGAATTCCAGGATCCCAATTTGTAAATTAACAGGTTGAAAAGGTATTATAGAACAGCACTATATTGCATTCCATTGTATTATCTGTTTATTTATGTGGTATATCTTTTTATATTTTTGTTACATTGCAGGATGGAAATATAGTCTGCTCAAGGATCTCATGCCCAATTCTTGATTGCAGTGTTTTTGAAAATGAACCTCATGAGTGTTGCCAGCACTGCAAAGGTGAATTATAAACTTCCCATAAAGTGTTGATAAGATAATTGGTGAAAGTACACATTACCTACATTTTTAAGAATTGTGGGGTATATTTTGCACTTTATGATTTTGGGCAACTATTTTAAGTCTGCACTTCACATAGGGCACAAAAATTATACATTTTTAACATACAGAATAGGTCCAGTCTTAATTTATTTATTCTCCATGCTTAAACTTATCAGTATTAAACTTCACATAATTTTAGACATAATTAAGACATGAACCAGCTAACAACACTTCATGTAGAGCTCCAGGAATTTCTATACAGCTCATGATGCCCTATTACCAGGGCAGCATTATCTTCTTAAACATTAATTTACTCCCCAGCAATTAAGTGAAATAAAAAACATTATCAAACAATCTGTGTTTGAGATGAGTCGTGGCTGCCAGCTCACTAGTTTTAGAAAAAAATTAACATGTCATAAAAGGTGGCCTGTCCAAATAATAATATTCTAATATGATTAAATAAAATGAATGTTTTAATAAATATTTAAATATTTATAGTTAATATTGTGTGTACACAAAGTTAATACAACATGTTTATTTTTTGTGTAAGTGTGATTTCAACAGTGCTGTACTGAACAGTGTACTTAATGTATACTTAAAAATGTGATCTTACTGACCTGTGTGTTGATTTAGGTTTTGCTTTCAAACTTATTTCAGTTGTTCCTTATCATTTCATTGTTTCCAATAGGATAAAGTAAACATTAAGGTTTTTTTTTTGTGAAACAAATTATGGATATTATTAAGAGGAGTCGTAGTACATGACTTGATGGCAATTCCAGTCTATACCGGGAACTGAGAAGGACAGCTGCAAGGAGGCAGATCTGAGGGCAGATTAGGAGGCATTTATTAGAGTCAATGAGCAAGTGAAATACCACTAATGATTTAGCAACACATGTCCTGCTTACAGAGGAGTTGAAACGTTATGCTCATCCGAATCTATTCCATGGAGACTCGCAGGTAGGGCAGTGGGTGGAACGGTCCTTACAGATGACTCTGCAGTTGTGAGCCACTGGGATGGCTACTTTGAGCAGCTGTTTAAAGCTGATCCTCCAGCTAGGACATTAGACATCTCTGGGTCCACAGTTCTTGAAGCTGATCCTCCACTTGGCATGATCCACTCAATCTCACTGAGATTACACAGGTGGTGAACCAGCTGAGGGTAGGGAAGGCTGCAGGGGTCTGTGGTAACTGGGGTGAACTTCTCCAGGCTGGTGGTAAGGCTGTCCTTCTGGCATTTCAAGCAATCCTTGTTGTCCCTATCTGGAAAGGGAAGGATGTTCACCCGGATTGCAGCAGTTACGGGGGGTTAACACTGCTCTTGGTGCTGGAGAAGGTCCCTGCTAGGATCATCTTCAGTAGGATCCATCATCACTTGCTCAACTACCAGTGATCGGAGCAGTCTGGTTTTCCATCTAAGAAGTCTGCATCCTGGCACTATCTGCAAATATCAGCAGAGTTTCTTTGCAGCCTTTGTTGGTTTTCGTAAAGTGTTCGACTGCCCTGTGGAGCATCCTGAGACTGAGATTGTTGGATGTCATAGCTGGACTGTATACTGGTATTTTGAGTAATGTTCAGAATGGAAGCAGAAATTCTGCATTCTTCATGGTTGATTCTGAGGTTCATCAGGGGTTTGATCTTTCTCCAACCTTGTTCAGTGCTTTCATGGACTGGATGTTGGGCAAGGTCGTGGGGTCCAGCAGCTGTGGTGAATCTGTTTGTGAAGAAAGATTCACTGATCTTGACTTTGCCAATGAGGCTCTGATCAGGGCTCTTGAGAGACTGAGGGAGGGGTCTGAGCATCTGGGTTTGTGAGTGCCCTGGATAAAAACCAAGATCCAGGCTTTTGATGAACTCTTGGGCACAACCATCAACAGTGTGTCTGATTGAAGAGAGAATGTCGATCTTTTTGAGAAGTTTACTTACCTCGACAGCGACATTTATATCTCTGGTGCCTCTTCCTATGAAGTCAGCATATGGATTTGGAGAGCATGGGGAAAGCAGTGTGCAGTATCTTTGCCAAAGAATGAAGGTCCAAGTCTTTAGTGCCCTGGTGCTTCATGCTTTGTTATGTGGTTGAAAAACCTGGACACTATCCAGTGACCTGAAATAAAGACTGGACTCCTTAATATTCTGTCTCTTTGGAGAATCCCAGGGTACCGCTGGTTTGATTTGTGTTGAATGAGCGGTTGCTCCCGAATGAAGTACATTACCTGCATTGTGAGGAAGCGTCAGTTATGACATGTGGCGTGATTCCCCAAGGGTGATCTGGCTCAAAGGATCCTCATTGTTGAGGACCAGGCCAAGGGGATGCCCACATAACACCTGGCTGTGGCAGATAGCCATTTTTGGAGGGCGGGACTGGGCCGCATGTCTGCCTGGGATGGTTTGCCAACTGAGATTGTGAGCTGTTTTGTCATGTGGTGGGTGCGACAACACTCTGTAACAGTGCATGCTCCCCAACCTGACCTGACTTGGAACCAAATTTCTCTAGCTTGTACTGATTATTTGTAATGTTTATAATGTGAGGTCAGAGTAAAGCTGTTTTATTTTACACAATTATTTAGAAAATTTTTAAGATGATAAAAATGTCATACTTTTTAAATATGGCCACAATATAATTGCCATGTATTAGTTACAATAAAATATGTCATTTTTTAAAATATCATGCCATTTTTATGGAGGATATTTATTTATATTTATTTCTTTATTTTTTTTATTTTGTTTTTATTTATTTCTTCATTTTTGTGTAAAGGGTGCATACATTCTGGCATTAAATATAAGCATAAATCAGAATGGAGACAACAAGACAACCCATGTAACATCTGCAGATGTTTGGTAAGCAAAAATGTTTTAAAAGTGCAATTATGAAACCATATTCCAATACCTCAGAAATTCTGTATCGAGTGCTTCTGATAATTCTTCCATATTTTTTATTGTAATTGGGTATTGAGTCAAGTAAGGGACACAGAAACAGTTCGGAGCCACTTGAAAACAACTCAATTTCACTAAAATGTAGGCGTTAGGAAATTTGTAGCCCTTGCCAGAAACAGATTTTGCATTAAGTTTTCACATGTGCCACATTCTGTTGATTCTGTTTTCCTGATAGGTGAGATTGGTGTCCACTACAGCTAGTGCCTTCTGTGAAATGGAATACAAACCTTTGCTATCACAACCTTCCTGTGGGCTGGAAATATAAACAGTTGAAGCAGTTTAGACCATATTTAGGCTCAGGGAGCTAGCAGCCCTTTTATCAGTAGTAGTGGTACGGTAGTCAATGCACATGTTGCTTACTCCTATAAGTGGTGTCCTTGTCACAAGTTGACATAAAACCTAAGTCTTGCTATGGTAAACAGTCTATTAAACTCTCTGGGAATTAGTATTTTTATGTAGGTGAGTTTAGAACAAAAAACAAGCAACACATGTTAAAAAGCAGTATTGTAGAACAGTGTTCATCAAAACTGATCTTGGTGATCTTTGTGACTGCTCAGGTAGGTAGGTAGTTCACATCTGATGTCATTTTAGCCAGCTCCTAGCTTTTTTCACATATTTCACATATTTTAGTACTCATATTTCAAACTTGTTAATGTGGAAACCTGTTAGCAATGCGTATATATAGGTAAACAGAGCGAGGCTGTCTGCTGTGAAACAGTTCATTTAGTTTATTAAATGATAAAAACAAATTTTGAAAGACATTAAAAAGTCTGACTGAGAATTTAATTCCACAAAATACAGTTTGAAAAAAGGAGCATACTGTGTTCAAACACAATGAATGCAGGATTAATTTTATAAGTGTAATGAAATGTGATAAAAAATATTTCTTAAGAAAAGTAGCAGCCACAGGGACCATCCCCACATATAAATAGTTCTGTGGACTAGATACTAAAAAGACATTCTCAGGTGTTTATTTTACTTATAATGTTATGCACTATCTATGTTATCTCTGTGGAGTATGAGTGTAGGTATGTGCATGAGTGGGCTCTGCAAGGAAGCCAGGACTGGTTGTTGCCTTGAAGCCAGTGTTTCTGGGATAGGCTCCAGCAACTTTACTCTGAATTGCATTAAGATATTATGTCCAAGAAAGTTATGCTATTATTTAAACAAATATTTAATATGATACTAATATTTTACTATAGGAAGGTCAAGTCTTGTGTGAAAGGGAGAAATGTGTTCTACCTTGTCGACATCCAGCAAATTCTAAAACAGGATCTTGCTGCCCAGTCTGTGAGGGTAAGTAAGTAAGTAACCCTAACATCATTATAAATTCCATCTTAAGATCTATCATTAACTTAGAAGTGTTTTCCAAAACCCATCATAATTAAAGTAGCATGTTAAATTCTTAATAGTCTTCGCACTTCCTGATCTACTTAATTTCTATGTGCTTTCCTAAACTGACCAAATTGTGTGCCATGCTTTGCAAAAGAGATTTTTTGCCAGACAAAGATTAATTTTTGACAAAATTATTAATGATACCAATAATAATCATATATTTTATTTATATGGTGTCTTTTCCATTTACAAAACATTGGATACAAATGAATACCACATTTAACACCATATAAATAAATAAATACCTGAATCACAAAATTCCAAATTAGAATCAGAAATATTAAAAACATTTAGAATACTCTGACTCAATTTAAGGTTGACAAAATTTTTCATGTTGAAATTCAGTGCTGCATTTGTTAGATTAAATTATATAAAGTAAATAAATGGTTAACATCATTAAATATGTCTAATTGTTAATAACAAATTTAAAGGTTGACAATATTTCCATTTCTGTGTTTTATGGCTGTAGCTAGCTTTACTTAGGGGGAGAAAGGCCATTTCACCAGGATTGGGCAAAAGGCTGAAGCAGACCTGGACAGACTAGTCAATCACAGAGACCACTCTCTAACACACATAAGCACACACATACCCCATATTCGCACATAGTGGCAATTTGCTATTGGCAGTTAAACTAAATAAGTAAATTAAAAACCTTTAATTCCTTATTTGCTCGAGCATGTCTGACTGTATTTATTTTCATGAAATAGGACTTGCAAAGCAATTCAGTAATGACAAATGTTAGGGAAAATGAAAGGCAAACTTTATTATAGTGAGTGTCCATTAATTGATAACAGATGAATTTGGCACTCTGATTGGTAAATTATAGGGGGGCCAGATTTTGAAAGTCCCAAACCAGGACATTTGTGTAGCTTGTATTCCCAAGCATAAAGCCCATTGTCATTTGTTTAATGTCTGCTTTATCGCAATATTAACACCAAGGGTTCAAGGCTCAGAAAAAAACTTTCACAAATAAAAATTGATAATTGCATGCAATGATTAAAGTGGAAACAAAAAAAAAAAAGCAGTACTGTCTGTTTTTGTCTGCTTCTTGGTATGGTGTTCAAATTTAAGACAAGTTCTTAATTAAGCTTTTTCCATCTGGGTTTTGACCATGGTATTATATGTATATTAAATGGAATCTGGGGTATGATTAGATGGGCAGCCTATTGAGATCAGGACATTCTGATATTTTTTAGTCATTTATTGGGATACATAACCTGACAACTGTCACCTGGACGTCTAGCCACCCTAGTAAGTTGTAGTGACATTATAATAGTTAATCATTATAATGTCTGGATGATGGAGCTGTGACTTGGTTTAGGGTAGGGTAATTAGTAATAACTAAATGTTTACTTGCTCTGTATACAACATCTTACACACCACAGGGTACTTCATTCATATATAGATAACCCTTTGTTTCCCTTGCTTGCATTTTATAGTTTTATGGTTAGTAAGATAATTTAACTTTCCTGTTACTAATTAACACTAGAATCCCTGAAGCCTACGAAAAACTTGTAATCCTAGGCCAATTTAAATTCCCTCACACCTCCTCATCAGCATCTTTTGTTTTGCAAATGTGTTGATCAGCATCGGCAGCAGGCAGCCTGCTATCCCATCTCCCACCGACGCAGCTTTAGTTAATGCCACTTCAGTACAAGAGTGACTTTAGCTGCAGATGGAAGCTCCGGACCTTGTCAGTATACCTGTGTCGATCAAACACAAGAAGCTCTGCAGTCTACTTGTGACTTTACACTTTTGGAAGATAAGTAAATAAATCTAGATAAATAACCTTCGATCTGGCTTTTATATAAGTAATATGTAAATGTTTTTTATATAAAGACCATCAAAAAATAATCACAAAAAGGACTTTGCACGACCCCTTGCCGACCTCATGCTGCATCCAAACGGTGCCATCTTTCGCCTTTACGCCTGTTGCAGCTGCATTGTTCTTATGTGTGAGTGGACATTTTTTGCAGAGAGGGCTTCTGTTCTCTTTCTCCGAAATAGAACCCTCATTCATATGAGTTCATCTCTGTTATAGCACATCTTTATTTGAAAGCTAACAGTGTCAGATCGGGAGGAAGCTTGAACGTGACATAGAGAATAAAAGTGAATAATGAAACAAAACGCTAACTTTTACAAGTACTATAAATTTACACAGGCTGTTACAGACTCAAATAAATCAAATGTATGTTTTTACTCTATAATAGTAGTAATAAATAGCAGCTCACTACTCAAAACAGTTAATGCCTGAAAGCCCCTGGATTGAACCCGCCACCTCTTGACTTGGAGACTGCAGTTCTTACCTCTACACCAACCAAGCAGATGTATATGTGGGTGTGTGTGTCGTACCCTATCTCAATTTCATTTACTTTGGTTAAGTTCTTGAATAAAAGCGCACTTGTTTTATCTGTGTCTTTTCTGAAAGTTTTTATGTGATACTTGGACTGGGTTGTGACCAGAGTTTTGGAATGAATTATGGTCATGACCCGAGGTTCCACTGTACTATTATTCTTTCATCAGCAAACTTGTCTAGAAAGTTCAGTATGCAGTTGCATAGGAAGTGTTGTAGCCTAGCAGACTTTTCTTTTTCCACATTGTCTCCATATTTTGAGTGAACGAAGAACAATCTGATTACTGGTATATTGGCGATAATTATTCCTGACCAAAAAAACAGATCAGAGCATACAGAGAGGTCTTTTTACAAGATTTCTTTTTCAGATCCAACCAGGCTGGTGTGAATTCAGTGCTGTCTTCTTCTTTCCATTATTTCAAATTACAAATATAAGCAATCTGGTAGCGTACATGAAAATCAATGATGAAAGACCATACCACCTTCTGCTTTTGATTATAGTAATGCTGATTTTTAATACTGTATGTGGTCTTTTTTCCTTCCATGAACAAAATAAAAGACAAGAAATTGAAAGAGGGAGAGCCTTTAAAATTTTAACTGATTTGCACATTGTCTTCACTCACACTGGATTAATAAATTGGTTAAAATATTTATCTACCAAAATTGTCTGATAAATCTACATGGTGTTCCATCCTTAGGATGTCCCTGTAAGGGTTAAGAACACATCAACAATAGAATATTGCTAAGTAGTTTATTCCCAGAAACAAGTAGAAAGTAAAGCTTTTAATTCAAGTTATTTTTAAAATGACTGAAAAAAGTTATTAAAATGTTACTTCTTTAGAAATGCTATAAATAGTAGTTATTTCAGGGTCTTCACTACATTCTCACTAAAACATAATACATACAGTAATCTATACTAATAAACGGCAAAGCCCTCACTCACTCACTCACTCACTCACTCACTCACTCACTCACTCACTGACTGACTGACTCATCACTAATTCTCCAACTTCCCGTGTAGGTAGAAGGCTGAAATTTGGCAGGCTTATTCCTTACAGCTTCCTTACAAAAGTTGGGCAGGTTTCATTTCGAAATTCTACACGTAATGGTCATAACTGGAAGCTGTTTTTTCTCCATTTACTGTAATGGAGATGAGCTTGAAACCCGTGGGGGTGGAGTTTGACATAATCACGCCTCCCACGTAATCACGCAGTACGTAGAAAACCAGGAAGAGCCCTAAAAAGCGCTGAAGAAAACATGCATTATATAATTGAGAAGGTAGCGAAACAATAAGAAGCGAGCGAGTGATATATACAACCATATTCATGAGTTCTGCTACTTCGGAAACAAAGCACAGTGTAAACCTACACTTTAAATTAAGTTCATAGACAGGCTGCCGCTGGCGTTTGTAATTTAGTGCCTGCCCATATAAGGCCGTCCGTCAGCGGCAATCCAATAGCAATCTGCCACGGGTAAATATTCACGGGTGTAGGACTGTGCTTATGGAGAAGAAGATGAGATAGTCAGGGTGGTGTTTGGCACAAACTCAGCGAAACTGCGAGAGAAAGTTTTAAGTACCGGGACTTCGGTAGCATTAGATACAGCCATGGACATAGCACGACATGGCAACAGCACAGCTGGGAAACTTCGATGCATGAACACCGAGCGGCTCATGTGAACTGACGCAGTACACAGACAAAAAGCAACAGTTCCGAAGAGCGCTGAACAAAAACCGAATTACACAATTGAAAAGGCAGCAAAAAAATATGAAACATCTGATACATACAAGATAAGTATGTAATAAGTACAGCTACTGCAGAAACAAAGCACACGGTGGAAAAAGTGAATGTCCCGCTAAAGGAAGACAGTGTTAAAAAAAAACCCGTGCATGCAGTGTGTCAGGTCTCAGATAAAGAAGAAGACGAGCTGTTTATTGATGCAGTAAGAAACAAATCTTTTTCATAGCTTATTTAACACACTATGTCTCCGCTGCGATACGCGGGTATATATATATGTATATATATATATATATACCCTGATCTACATACTCGAATAATGAATACTTTATTCGCAATCAATGATTGTTTTGGTAAAGCCATACTCAGTGTATTCATTAGATGAACGTTAAAAAAGTAAGAGCGAGGGGAGGGTCACTTATTGAGGCATGCAGGCAAAACCACATTAGCACGCGGGCTCGATGTACGAAAAAATATATCTTTTCAAGTTCTATTTAGTCCATATGTGTCAAATTCAAGGGCCACGGGCCACATCCGGCCCGGCGTGTAATTATATCCGGCCCGCGAGATCATTTTATATACTGTATTATGGTTATTAATGGCCCGGGTATATGAAGCGCTGGTAACACAATAAACTACAGATCCCATAATGCAGCGCTTCACCTGCCTTGCCGAACACTTACCGCGTTAATCAAGTCTAGCTTGCAAGTTATTGCGAAGCTAGCCCACACGATGCTTAAGAGAAAAGTTGATTCTGAAAATAGAGCCTTTAAAAACCGATGGGAGGCTGAGTATATGTTTACTGACATTGCCGTTAAACCCGTGTGTCTCATTTGTGGAGCTAATGTGGCTGTAATTACAGAATTTAATCTAAGACGGCACTATGAGACAAAACATCACGGTAACCTGAAAGACCTGAATGCAATGCAGAAGATACAGAAAGCAGAAGAATTAAATAAGAATCTGACACTTCAGCGGACGTTTTTACCCGTGCACAATCACAAAGTGATTTCA
>JANRMT010062792.1:41232648-41271826 GCA_026402145.1 Polypterus bichir lapradei
TGAGTGAGTGAGTGAGTGAGTGAGTGAGTGAGTGAGTGAGTGAGTGAGTGAGTCAGTGAGGGCTTTGCCTTTTATTAGTATAGATAAAAGCACACTTGTTCTGTTATATTTGTAACTTTTGTGAAAGTGTTTCTTTGATATTTGGACTTCAGGCTTCATACATTATATAGTTTATGCCTACATTTTGTCATTTACTACTAGAATATGAAAAACATTTCTGTTTTAAAAATGTGTTTGCACAGATTACTATAGTAATGGAACACACATGAAATGTGTGTGTTCCAAATAACGATCTATTGTTTCCACTCTAAAACTCCACTTCACTCCCAGATAATCAATCAAGGCATGAGCTGGGAGATGTTAGTGCATGTTCTAAGTTGGAGGGGGGATGGAATAGCCGGTTGCTTGCAGCTTGTCTTTATCAGCACATTTAGATGACAAAAGATGCTGGCGGAGAGGTGCAAATGGATTTAAGAAGCGATTTAAGGTGGGACAGATCTACGAGTTTTTTCGTAGACTCTGGTAATTCTAGTGTTAGTATGTGTAATTGCATTAACATAAAATTATAATTCTCATTAGGCCAAGCATACCTTGTCAATGTGTTTTCTCCTAATGCAAGTACTATAAAATATTCTGTGTATTTACAGCCCTCATTTAACTAATGATGTTTTATAATGAGTTATTTCTATTTCCAGAGTGTCCCTTATATAAATGATACAGTGGGAAGTACTCATTATGTGTTATATATCTGTCCATTATACTTTCAATTCCTTTTCTGTCTCTGCCTATCTCTAAATGTAACATTTTAAAGGTAC
This sequence comes from Polypterus bichir lapradei, assembly GCA_026402145.1. Lineage (NCBI taxonomy): Eukaryota > Metazoa > Chordata > Cladistia > Polypteriformes > Polypteridae > Polypterus > Polypterus bichir. Next base: position 41,233,464 of record JANRMT010062792.1, read on the forward strand.
AGCACTCAACTATAACTATACTAGTCAATGTTTCTCAAGTTAAAAGTAATTTGATGTTGTAATAGAGTTATGTATTAAACCATTTCCACACACTACTAATTCCAATGATGTCTGTGTCAACAGCAGCCTGATTATTTGTGTAATTATTTATTAAATGCAGTGAAACCATAAAGCTAGTGGGAAGAGATTCTGAAGATCTGTTATGGAAGTTCTGTTCTGTTATAATCCCATTATATTTCATGTGAAGAAGCAATTATTAAATAATTAGGCACAATGCACTTAAAAATACAGTAGATCCCAAATCTGTCCATTAAACTGAATTAAAAGGTATTTCACAATTTTCCCAATAATAGAATTAGGACTGTATAAAGGTAAAAAGGCATATAATATCTGAAGAGAAAAAAGTATCTGTTGTTTGTTTAAAAAATTGTTGTGCATGTTCACACAGGTGCTTTCTTTCTCCAGCAGGCACTAAGGTGATTATTAAAGTTATAAAGAATGCCATTACTTCTTGAAGCAAAGTCTTTATTCTTACTGTGACTCACACTCTGAGGATGTTTATTGTTCCTGAAAGCATTTTTGATGATAGACATAGATACATCTGATTGAGTTTTTTTCTTTAATGGATTGTGTTTAAGTATTCAGAGTTACTGTAAATGTATAGAATTATCTGTATACTGTTCTATATATAATTTGTTTTTGGTGTAGATATTTGGAATTGTGAATAAGTTTAAACCAGAGTGAGCAGTAGAGCAAAAGATATTTATGTGTGTTTAGAAAGGCTTATGTGGAACCCTGCAGGCTAGGCATTTAATCATATTGTGAGAAAAGCTAATTCTTTTACCTTCTTAATGACACAGTTGGATTGTTAGAATTGACGAACACTGTAAAATAAAGAAAAGCACAACAAACTTTTAAAAAAAGGTTAAAAAATGTAAAAAAATTGTGCAGTTTTATATTAAGAAATTCCAATCTCATATATATCCTAGTATCAATTATTATCCTAGTATGAATTATTTACATTTATGTAACAAGTATAATAGAATATCAAACTTCATTGAATTTAATTCAAATAAAGTCCATCAGTGTCAAGCAAACTATGGTGATCTTTTACTGTTGAAAAATCTGTTGAATAATCATATAATTAAACACTAATGTCTATGTGTCCAGTCCCTCTGAGTAATGTGATGTTTCAGCTTGGCTTTGGTGTGATTGGTCAGTTTGGCTTAGGTGATGTAATGAAAGAAGAAATGTGAGTGCGAGTCACATGAGGAGGAGAGAAATAGCATGGGAGGCATGCAGAGAGTCACTTTCAAAGACAGCAAGTATAAAAATGGACAGGATGCAAGAAAGCCACATCAGAAATGACAGAGTCTGAGAAGCAGGCTTTACAGGAACACATTTGAGAGAGGGATTGCTGGTGAGAACAGGACCAGTTACATATGAATACAGAGAAGAGTAACTGAAAGTGCAGATAGGGCAAAAGACAGCACATATTTTTTAATTATTCTGTTACCTGTCTTCAACAGATAGTGTGGTTAGTCCCTATATAAAACTGTTAGCAAACAGTTATTCAATTATATGTCTGTTGCATTTTGGAGTTCTCCTACTAGGGCTTCTTGTTATGATGTTCAACTCCAGTTTGAAAACCCACTTATTCAGTCATTGCTTTGTATGGTGACTATTCATTATACTTTGTGTACAATATATATTGTGTATTCATATTGTATTTGGACTTGTACTGCTAGCTGTAAGTGTACCATCTGAAATTTGTTTTTCCCCTGTCACAACATTTTCTCTGTTGTTTTTATGATTTATCTTTTTTTGCAATTTTGCCTTCTAATACCAGCTTAGCTTACAAAGCACATTTTGATTGTATTTAATGCTTAACATTTTTCAGGTATATTTTAACACTTTCTTCATAAATGCTAATTTTTTATAAAAAGTAAGTGTTTTTATTGTGTTTAAACCTTTACATATTTCAGTCAGTTTTGCAGGATGATTGTTCTGATGGTGTATGTTGTTAATTATGCTGTATAAAATACTGATTGTCTTAAAGCCCCAGAGTCTTAGGATTGGTCCCTGACTTGTACCAGATTGCTACTAAGATAGGCACAGGCTCCAAGTGAGCCTAAACTGGACTGAGTGTGTTTCTCAGTTGCCTGAGTTCTGAGGAAGTATTACAATTTTGAGGTATAGTTCATTACCTCAAAATGAAAGCACCCGTGGAACAAATACTTAAAAGAATAAGCTTAAGAAAACTTTGTAAAGTAATAATTACTTAAAACATTATGGAAACTGTATTTCATAACTAGATCATTATTGTGACATTTTGACTCAAACAATTTTTTATTTTTAGTGTGTGAGTATGAAAGACGAATTTATCCCAATGGCAAGGAATTTACACCCCCTGGAAGCAGTGCCTGCCTTCACTGTATCTGTAAAGTAAGTTTTTGCTATTTGTTTGAAGACAATTTAATATTGTACAAATCAATTAACATATTGCAGTTCTCAAGAAACATGTAACACACTCTATTTAAAGCTACAGCAGGGTGAATTGTCAGTTAGCCAACTTGTTTGTTCCAAATTCATATTCAGTTTTTGTCAATATTTGTTTTCAGCCAAAGGTAGAATAGACTTAAATAGTAATAAGCAGATATTCCTGTGGAGTTATTTGCAGTATTTGTTATATGTACTGTATATTCACATATAGTTTAATTCACATTGTGAGACAGTGAGAATAACTACAGTACTGTATTATTATTGGATATGCATTACATATCATTATCTGTTTTTATGAAGTACATTCACATTTCCTAGTAGCCCAATAAAGTATAGCTACCATACCACATATTTTACATATATTGGATAATGCAGAAGTCTTTATCTGTTTAAGGGTGGTAATGTTCGGTGTAAAGAGGAAGTCTGCCCAGCTGTCTACTGCTCAAACCCAGTCAAAGAGCCGCATCAGTGCTGTGCATCATGTAAAGGTAGTATGAAGAATCATTCTTCTTATTGTTGTTCCCCTTTGTGTACTTAAAAAAGAAAAACATTTTGAAGAGTTACGTTTATTGAATATGATTAGAAATTTGAAGAATGGAAATAAACAAAAGGTAGAGCTGCTGCTGAAAAATAGTGTTAAAACTATATATCATCTGTATACATGTAATGATTTCGAGTTAGGTATATGATTAAAGTTTTATTTTGCATTCATATGTTTATTAAAATTTAAGAAATAATCATTTAACATTTTGCAAATGTTGAAAAGTTTTTTGTATCAGTTTTTCATTGGCATGTTAAGTATTGCAGCAGACAATGTTTGTACATGTCTGCCTGGCCCTTGAGAAGACAGAACAAAAGTTTTACTTTTTTCCCCGAACCATCTGTAGTGCTAAGAACTATTGTCTTGAAAAAGCTATTTTTTGAGGTTCCTCTGTTCTCTTTGGATTTCATAACTGATTTCTGCATTAGTTGTCAATCTCTCATGTTAATTTATTTACTGATCTACAGTAATTTAATGATTTGCCTCACCTTTTTGTCTTTATTCTAAAAAAATTTCTACATTGTATGTCTTTACTTCTTCATGGAGTTAAGAAATGATTGTCATTATTATCACAGGCTCAATTCTATTTCTCCTGCATTACATTAGCTGCATTTCTGTCTCGACAAAACCATGTTATTTTTATATGAATTTCTGTCATTTACCATAAACGTTGTAAAATGGCATTATTTTGATTCCACTGCAATAAACCTTCTCATTGAGCACTTTTGATTACAGTCTGTATCCTAGATGGAGTAGAGTTTGAGGAAGGGGCAGAGTGGGAACCAGATGAAGATGCGTGTAGCATCTGCACTTGCAGCAATGGAGAAGTAATTTGCCAGGTTTCTCAGTGTCCACCCTTGTCATGTCAGCATCCTAGCAAAAGCAACAAAGGTAAATCTTTTACTTCTTATTAAACTAAACAATTAAAAAATCTATATTTTACATAACTTACACTGACTTTTTTAATTCAGGTGACTGCTGTGCATCATGTGACAGTTGCATGTATAATCAGCGTATATATAACAATGGACAGGACTTTATTGATCCAGATAGTCCCTGCCAGAACTGCCGGTGTCAGGTACTTATAAATATGACTGTCTTATAACTTTAATTATGTGTTTATTTAAAACAATGATAAAAACTACAGTATAGTGAATATTGCAAATCGTTTAGTGTATCTGCTTCTTTATCATTTATCTGGCCCTTCTCATCATACAGTGGAAATGTGCATTGTTTCTCATTTTTTAAAAGTTTTTACATATATCATAATGATTATATTGTGATTAGTCCAAAGTGTTTCAAAGATAAACTGTCCACAGTCATTAGCATTGCAAAGTGCTAGAAGTCTATGTTGAGCAAAATCATTCCCATAGATTTTTATTTTATACTGTATATACCAATAAATGCAAAGAGGAAATGTACTTTGATTGAATCAAAATTTTGGGATCACAAATTATTGTAGGAAAGGCATGTGCTACACAAATCACATTTTTTTTTATTCCTGCCAGAATTATAATATCCACCATCCTTTAGTTTGTGTGGTACAAATTATTGTTACTCTTTTCCACTAATTTCATGCATACTTTTGATTGAACTCAAAATTGAACTCATTGAACTCTGGCTGTTTATTTGGTTAAGAACCTCTAATAGGGTGAGGATTTAAAACAAGCTACTATTTAGTATTTCTAAGAGTGGTGAGAATACCAAAGTATAACAAAACATTGTCAACGTATTGAACATGAAGTATTCGAAATTGCAAAAGATGATCCCTGGAACTTGCTTTAAACACAAATCAGAAGAAACCACTTTATGGGAAACTGTGGGTAGTGCATCCTCCCTATTACTTAGAAAATGATATCTCTGTTTGTATAGCTTGCATTTATTGCTTTAGATATGTGTTATTATCATAGGTCCACCAATTCCAATGCACAGTACTACTTGATTGCGTAAGTGTACATGCCCTTTAATAGTTTGTGAAAGCAGCTTTTACTTTGATGATGGAAATAAATTTGTTTTGTACCTCTCCATCAACTTAGAACATATGAATTTTAAATTTTTATGCCATTCTTCTATGTGGAACAATTCACACACAGGTCAGATTTCTACTCTTCAAACTGGGCCAAAAAATTTTTCTGTTTAAAGCCAGAGCTGATTGTCTTTCAGCTTGGTGTAATGCTGAAAGACTGTTATTCTTTTGCTGCAGATTTCTGGCAACAAGCTTTGCTTTAAAATATTTTGAGATTTTTGAGCTGTTCTTCCTGATAGTATGATTCTCCCAGTATCGCCATGCTTGAACTAGGTTCTATATTTGATGGTTAAAGTATAGCTTTGGCTTTAAACCATAAATAAAAAAGGTCTGCCTTTTTCTTAACCAGATCATAAGACATTTTCCCACATGGTTTTGGAAGACTGAATGCATCGTTTCACAAAATGTTAGAGATAATTTAATGTTCTTTTCTATTGTAAATGGTTTCCACTTTGTTACCCGACTTCATACTTAGAGACTTGAGTTTTTATTTTTAATTATTTTTCTTAATTATGACTGATTTGTTTTTATTAATATATTGTTTGTATTAAAGATGAAAAGGATTATATGATTTGCCTTGATTTTAGCCTTCACAACACGAAAAGTTAAAAATTTCAATAAGAGCTTGTGGACTTATAGATCTATATGTACCTGTATCTGTATAGTATCTTTGTGTGTGTATGTGGGGATTTGACCATTCAGGAACCTGACTTCTGATAATCTCATTATTTATTTTTAGGATGGTACTGTCCAGTGTATTCCCAATAATTGCCCAAGACTTCACTGTTCAAATCCTGATATTAAAAGTGGTCAGTGCTGCCCCAGGTGTCCAGGTATGTCTGAAACGTGTATCCTTAATGTGAAAGAAAGAAAGAAAGAAAGAAAGAAAGAAAGAAAGAAACCTATACATATTCATACATGCTATGTCATCATGATGATGAACAATTAGGAAATGTTCAATTTTATTCTTCAGGGAACTAGGGGCGTTATATTCTGTATGTGGAGTAGCACTTTGGGAAGCAACATGTAGAGAGCTAAACTAGACTGCTAAACTAGCAGTTTGCTTTGACTGTACACCAGCCTTCCCAAAAGTGCTTCTTTAAACCAATCATTCATCCCCTTGTATGTTGTATAGACAGTCATTCTGGCATATGCTGAAGTTAATCCTCTTGGATGTAATAAACATTTTTAAGTGTTGTGTTAATTGAGCTTAAGCATGCAGAGAGAATTACCATAATTATCAGTATATTTCAATGATGTTCAAAAGCACACAAAGGTATCTCTGCTGTGATTTATACTTTGAAATAGAAGCAGTGGTGAAAATTATTGAAAAGTCAGAACATTTCTTGTGTGAAGTTACAGAGCATTTTGAATCAATTTCAGATGTTCATGTCAGCATTAAATATTACAGTCAGCAGTTCCTTTCGTTTTTACTAAATGATAGGCATTTTAAAACTACATCTATAAAAGCTATTTGTTCATGTAAATTATTAATTTAACTGTTACCCATTGACTTTTGAGTAATGACCTCCATTTCATGCATTTTAACCCAGTGATTGCCATGTAATATCATTATTTACATAACAATTACTGTATTAAATACATACATTATATTCACCATTTATGTGTGCTTGTGCTAAGAATGTTATGTACACCTAATAAAAATATTAATACATTTATTTATTGAGCATCCTACCCATGTTCAAAGTGCTTCCCATGTTCAAAGTGCTTACACTACATACACTAAACAATAATGTAAAAATGCATAGTACAGTAATCCCTCCTCCATCGCGGGGGTTGCGTTCCAGACCCCCCCGTGATAGGTGAAAATCCGCGAAGTAGAAACCATATGTTTGTATGGTTATTTTTATATATTTTAAGCCCTTATAAACTCTCCCACACTGTTAACATTATTAGAGCCCTCTAGACATGAAATAACACCCTTTAGTCAAAAGTTTAAACTGTGCTCCATGACAAGACAGAGATGACAGTTCTTTCTCACAATTAAAAGAATGCAAATATATCTTTTCTTCAAATGAGTCTCTGCATCAGGAGCAGAGAATTTAAGAGAGAGAGCGCGCGCTCGCAAAGAAAAGCAAACAATCAAAAAATCAATACGTGTGCTTTTAAGTAAAGCGGCATTTTTCAGAGGAGCGTCAGTATCTTCTAAGCAAACAGCCTCTGTTGAAACAGCCCCTCTGCTCAAATCTCCTCCGTCAGGCGCAGAGAACGTCAGAGAGAGAGCGCGAGATTAAAGCAAACAATCAAAAAATCAATACGTGTGCTTTTGTGCTTTTAAATATGCCGAGCACCGCAATAAAGCGCCATTTTTTAGAGGAGCGTCAGTATCTTTTAAGCAAACAGCTTCTGTGCAAACAGCACCTCTGCTCACACTCCCTCCATCAGGCGCAGAGAATGTCACAGAGGGTGAGATAGAGGCAGAGACAAGCAAACAAACAATGCGCGGGATGCATATCTTATAGCATTGAGGAGTTTTAGTTAATATGTAATACATGCTCTGATTGGGTAGCTTCTAAGCCATCTGCCAATAGCGTCCCTTGTATGAAATCAACTGGGCAAACAAACTGAGGAAGCATGTACCATAAATTAAAAGACCCATTGTCCGCAGAAATCCGCGAACCAGCGAAAAATCCGTGATATATATTTAGATATGCTTACATTTAAAATCCGCGATAGAGTGAAGCCGCGAAAGTCGAAGCGCGATATAGCGAGGGATTACTGTAATGTAAATTTTAACCTAAACTTTAAATGCAAAAGTAAAATGAGTAACACATTATCAATAACTTGCCTTAATGCTAGACATATCAAAAATAAAACAAGTAAGTTTGAGTTGTATGTAGCGGAGCATAATTATGATATTATAACAATAACAGAAACCTGGCTAAAGAAAAAAGATGGAGATGAGTATAACATACAGGAATGAATATTTTTAAGGAAGGATAAACAGAACAGACAAGGAGGTGGGGTTTCTGTTTATGTCAAACAGAATTTACAGTAAACACAAGTCCTCTTCAATTGAACCATGAGCCCCATCTTAGTGAGGACATTTGGCTTTGTCTAGAAAGTATTAGGGAAAGAAGTTTTATTTTAGGAGTGTTATACACCACCCAATGCAGACAGTAATTTCAATGCATATCTTTTTGGTAATATTAAAAAGGCAAGTTTTATTATAGGATATTATAGTCATGGGGGACTTCAGCTACCTGGATATTAACTGGGATAACCTTGAAAATAGAGGGCACAAGAGCAGGAGTTTTTAGAAGTATTTAGTGACTGTTTATTAACAGAAAGATATTAGGGAGGCTAAAAGGTAGTTAGAAAGGAATATAGCAGATAAGGTGAAAGATGACCCGAAGAGATTCTTTCAGTATTTTAGTAGTAAAAAAACAGACAAGGAGGAGCTGAAGTGCATCAGGGCTAGTAAAAGGGAGTTAAAAATACAGACAGTGAAATAGCAGATGCTCTAAATTCACATATTTCTTCACATGTGAGGAAGTAGATAACCTCCAACTGGTAAAAAGAACCACTAAGGTGGTACTAAGTGGTATCAATATTAATAATATGCAATAATCTGGAATATTGCATGCAGCTTTAGTTTCCATATTGCAAATAGGAAGAATTAGGAGAAAGTCGAGAAAATAGTTAATAGGCTGGTTGGAAGACTGTTGTATATACACTTTAATGAAAAATTGGAAAAGTTAATGTTTTTTTTTTTTCAGTTTAAGCCAAAGATTCCCAGGTTCAGTCATAGAGGGCCATGGTGGGTACTGATTTTTATTCAATCTCAGTTGCTTATGTGGAAGCCAGTAGGTGTTTTCATTCTCTCACTTCTGGTTATTCTTTCATTGTAGAGTTTTTCATTTTAGGGACTAGTAAGCTAGATGGTAAACCAATGGTTCTTTTGTCATTTGTATCTCACTGTTAAGTGGCAGCTGCAAACAAGAAGCAATTAAAATCAGTGAATACAGATGTGTTTAAATCTAAAACAGTTAAGGTGAGTGTTTTTTTAACTAAAATCAAGCACAAAAACATTGCTTGAGCCATCACTGCTTGAATAGCAGCAGTAATTTGCCTCTGTTTAACAATATAGCCTCTGGCAAAGACATGCAATCACAGTGGCCCTCTAGGATGGAACTTGGCATCCCCTGGTTTAGGTAAACATAGGTGAAAGGGTGACATGTTAGGAATGTCTAAAATATTGTTGGGAGTTAGGGCTTTTTTGGGAGCTAGCAGCTGCATGTCTTTCTCTCTATTATAAAAAAAAATCTTGGAAGGGAGATGAGACATGATCTTCTTGGAAGACAATTTGATGTCCTGCAAAAGACACTTTAACGTCACACGAAATAAGGCAGTGAGATATCATTTAAAACAAGTTCACGGACATCTAATCTGGTGTTGTTTTAATGCTTTTGGCAGACACGCTTCATGCGCTCCCAGCTCTTAAAACAACAACAAGCAACAAGCAGAACACACAGCTCGCCAGCAGCAGCAATCCAGCAGATTATCAAACTGCTACTCCTTAGCATGTGTTCAGCCAAACCCTCCCTTCACAATTTGAGCAGCAGAGACGCGAAGTGGCAAAAGGACAGCTGCTGTACAGGCTTTTAAATGATTGACACGCAGCATGACAAACAGAATACGCAGCTTGCCAGCAGAAGCAGCAGCAACAAGCCAGCAGATGACCCAACCACTTTTCCTTAGCGTTCATTCAGCCACCCCCCCTTCACAACGCGAGCAGCGTTATACGTTCTGCGAGAAAGAGATTTAACCAGGGGCCGAAAATAAATGACAAGTACAGTATTGTTTTTACAACCCTTGGCCTGGTCTGATCAGCCTTGGAAACACATTCAAGTTGATATCTGTGGCGAATTAAAAGGTGTGCCACATCACCAGCGCTTCTTGGCAGTAGCATACGACCTTCACGCAAAGTGGCCAGAGGTCATTCCCATGGGCTCAGTCACAGCAGAGTCCCTCATTGGTTTCCTGGACACACTGTTTGCTCGCTGGGGTTTACCAAAACACATTACAATGGATAATGGTCCACAGTTCACATCTGCCGTGTTCACTGATTTTGTCCAAAACCGGGGTACCCGCCATATTAAAACATCCTTTTATCACCCCCAGGCTAATGATGGGGTTGAACGTTCTAATCAAAGCATAAAAAATGGCCTCAGGGCTCACCTGTCGCAGGGTTTCTCTTTTAATGAAGCACTATGACAGACCCTGCTGCATTATAGAGCTGCTTAGCTGTTTCATGACTGGGGTTTCCCCAGCCAAACTTATGCTAGGCCGTGAGCTGGAACTACCCTTGCATAGGCTTCGTACCCCTACAACTTTTTCACCCACCAAGTCAGTCAAGTCAAACATGCAAAAACGCCAAGCAAAGTCCCAGAATGATTTCAACAGGAAGAGGAGAATACGGATTCCCAATTTCAAGGTGCTGGACTGGGTTAGGGTCTGCTGCCCATTTCGCTCTAACAAGCTTCACTCCTTCTGGTCGTCACCCCTTCAGATTAAGAGCCAGCTTGGACCTGCAACCTTTCAGTTAGTGAATGGGTCTCAGTGGCACGCCAGCAGGCTGCGCAAGGATCTGATAGCATCATCAAAGGCAATCCTACCTCAGATGACACAACTTGGATGTCCCAGGCCCCCCTTCTTCTTCCCCAGAATATAGATCCTCAACCCATTGCTAGCAGTGAAACCCCAATATCTTGAGCAGCAAGACTGCATTCAAGGCCTGCCTGCTTCCAAGACTTTCTGACCACTTTTCACACCTAATTCAATTGGTGTTGGTGGGGGGGGTGGGGGATGTTGTATAAGATTGTTCAATAATGCTTTTGTCGATTACTTTATGTTCAGGTATTGATTGCTATGGTCTACGTCTTTTGGGACGTATGACATCCTGAGGCAAGGGTGTGGTTTTAAAAAAGCACACTGTATGGAGAGTTGGTTAAATAGGGTTCAAAATAAGCAGTATTCAAAACGTTATTCTGAGTGTGTCTACTTCAACCTAAAGAACATTACACACAGCTTTTGCCAGATAATAAACATCCTTAACAATGTTAACCTTAACCATGGGAAAGGCACTATTTAAATAAAATGTATTATTATTAAAAGTAAACAAAGACAAAATATCATAAAGAGCTGGCGTCCAGACAGAAAAATCTGTTTACATGACCAAGGCTATGAAAAGAAAATGAGAAAAATAGGAAAGTATAAAGGATGGTGTGGACGCTAGAGGCGCTGTTGCCCCGTTGAACCCACCAGACAGACGTCCAAGACACACGTTCGTTTAAAACACCAAAAAGATTCTTTAATAATATTCCTTCAATAATAGTGCATAAAGCACCACACACTCCACAATTCTCTAATAAATCAATAATCAATAATAAACAATAACAAATCCTCTACTCCCAGCAGCTCCGTCACACTCCCTCCCAACTCCAGCTCAATCTGCTGGGTTTCCCATAGTCCTTTTAAAGTCCATGACCCGAAAGTATTCCTTCTCTGGGTCAAATACCTTCTCCAAATATCCCGGAAGTACTGCGGGTTTTCGCCCTCGTGACTCCAAAGTACTTCCGGGTTTGCGTCACCGTAATAGTCCCCGGGTTCTTGGTGAGCTCCCCCTCGCGGCACCCACGGTACCCAACAGGGCTGAAGAAACAAACTCCATGTCACATACTCCCATGCAGTTATCCGGGGAACCATTTCTGTCCAGGGAGCTGCCATATAGCGTCCCGGGGGATGTAGTGCCCTGAAAAGGCTCGCTCTTTCAGTTGAGGGATGTCCCGACCAGACTGAAACGCCGGCCGTCCATCACAATGGACAAAAAAGGATGATGTCCTTCTACAGATGTCTATCTGTTTAGCAGAAGTGCTTTTAAGAGTCCACTGGACCAAACAAATGACAACCACTTCCTGTTAACAGTATCCTTTATAAATGGTTACTAGAAGGGGAGGAAAGTGGAATCAGAAGTTAAATCCCTATTTTTCAGGTGGGACTTCCTCCACTCTAAGGATGGAAGCGGGAGTAACGTTAGCGACTGTGCTAAATCACTATCTGACTTGTGTATTTGACAACTTGCCATCTGCTATTTCTGGGTTATATTGCACCCAAAAAAACAGTGGAAATCTGTATCCCACAATTTTAGGTATAGTAAAGTGTGTCTTAATAGTAAAAGAAGGTGGCTTAATCTGAGATGACTTGACTCTTAATTGAGTTCTACAACGCATCAAATCTGCCGCCATGTCATTTGAGGGCAGTGTTGAATAAAAATGGTTGTGCTGTTTTAATACATTATAGAAATTAAATTTATGTGATATTTAGGCTGCTAGCATTCTTCTGGGATATATCAGTTATTATTGATAACACCAAACAATTTACAAGATATATAGTAAGTCATCTTAGACTCTCTGTGAAGTTTTTAGATCTTATTATAAAATTTGGTACACTGCCTTTGCATAGAGTATAATTTCATCATGTTTAAGCTGAACATTATCTTTTCTGAAAATGAAATTCATTTCTGAAATTAAAAGCAAGTGATTTTGCTGGTGTTGCTCTTTCAGGCTGCCCATAGACTTTCAGCATATATAAGTGATTACATAGCTGACAAATCAGTTTTCATAGAAAATTACATATTATTCTAAGAAAGCAAATGTGAAACCATAATCCTCTTTGCAGACAATTAAAATACCAATTTCTCTTGTTTTATTTATGTAAGTCTTCTTTGTTTTAGCTGTTACTTTAGCTTCTTTCACTCTCTTGATTAAAGCTAGTCAGTATCTGTTCAGTTTCAACATCTGATCATCATTTACTAGGCTTTTTCTCCATGACCTTTAGAGTATAAAAAATCCTCCTTTGACCAGTACATTGTATTTCTTTTGAAATAGCATAATGAATGAGAGGTCACCTCAGTGTCATTAAGGACTTAAGCAGGATAGGGAACAATGTTTTTTTAAAATATATTAGAATTTTTGTAACTTTAGAATTTAATAATAAATTAAAATTCTTTAGAGAGACTATATATAGTGAAAAATTGTGTTACTTTTATAAAGTTAAAATCTGTTTCAGTGTTCATATAATCTTTTTTGAATTATTTCTGGGTAATTTGCTTCTTGATGTAATTATATTTTAATTACTTATAAATAAATTGCATGATAACCAAGCAAGAAAACCCAGGGAAGGTTTCCAGAACTTCACATTGTTCTTTCCTTTGACTTCTACTTGCAAGTGCCAAGTAGTTAATTTCAATTATTTGTGCTAAGATACCTCTTATATCCTTATTGATTTCTAGTATATTTACCTTTGTAAGACTATTAAGATGACAGAAGGATATCATTTTAGAAATTTGGAGAGTTAATGTCTATCCTGGTACCTCTGAGCACATGGCAAGAAGCAGTCTTAAACAGGGTGTTTATTCTATTGCAAATACCTTCACTCACTTAGAGCCAGATTAGAGATGGCAAATAGCTAAGGTTCCGAAGGTAAAACTTATACAGAAGGAGCAACAAAGTCCATATAGGACTCAGTGTTGGAGCTCTGGGGCTGACACAGCACGGTCAATCATAGGACACTTTTCCACCCACAGTAGAGTTCCATCATTTGATAATTCTAAGCCTCTACACAATTTTTAAAACTAATATTTTTCATTTATTTATGCAGCTTTCAGGCTAGTATTTCACATGGATTAACTTCCCAAGAAAGCTAAGAATTAAGGACTTACACATCCGATGCTAATTTTACAGCTTTATGATAGAACTCTGCATTTGTGCATTGGGTTGTTCTGTATATTTTAATTTATATACTATTTTTTCAATTTCAAATGAATTGCCATGTGTTTTAGTACAATTAATTTTTTAGATGTAGCCTCTAACAGACTAATGACAGTAGTACCATACAAACAATACATAATGAATCTAAATACAGATGGTAAATACAAAATCATTCATTAATTAAAAGCAACATCAGATTAGTCAGTAACACAGCCTGTTGAGTAGTCTTCTGACCTGAGGGAAGAACTCAAGTGTTGATGAGCATTTCTGGCAATATCTGAGATATGTTATGTTCCCTTAAGGCAATCAGTGATAGTGACTCCAAAAAATGTAAAACTCTCGATCACAGGACAGGCTTAACTTTTCTGTACACTTCTCATAGACTCTGTATTTTAAAAAAATAATTCATAGATGTTTTAATTTTTCCACATGCTTACTATATTAGCTGAAAGTAGAACTTAAAGGTAATGAACAATGCATTTTGCCTGTAAGGTTACCAACATAAATATGTTGTAAATGTCATCTGCTCTAAAGTTCAGGGTGAAATTGACACGTGGTGAGTTGTCTTGGTTTTCATGCACAGTAAAAGTGCGGGTTTTTTGTTGTTTGCTCACTGGCTTGGTGTATGGACATACGCTAAAAGCGTTCCCTACTCTGAGCTAGAGTAACAACCTGTTAAGCAGCATCTATTTCATTAAATTCAATGCAAATTTATTGCTGAATAATTCTGGATAATGTTTAGTTAATTATTAACGGCTTCCTCAAGGATATCTTTGTTGTGGACTAGTTTTTACCCATGCCTCACGGACAGCACAACAATATATTGGATGAGACATGTTACTCTTTTTTTATCTCTATATTTTATTGACAGATGCTAATCAGTGTATGATCTTTTTATTTTGTGACATCTCATTTGGGGAGGTAGTCATTATGTATTACACACTGGATACAGGTCAGCTGTAGTTAAAATAAATCTTTTCAAAGTACATGGTTTTTCTAAGTGATTTTTTTTAATGACAGATAAAATTATCATTCCAGTACTGAAAGCATAATAATTTTATTTTTTACATTGGTAAAGTGCATTTTAATTTGACATGAAGCAAGTAAATGATAAAATTACCCTTTCATACACCATCCATCCATTTTCCAACCCGCTGAATCCGAACACAGGGTCACGGGGGTCTGCTGGAGCCAATCCCAGCCAACACAGGGCACAAGGCAGGAACCAATCCTGGGCAGGGTGCCAACCCACCGCAGCCCTTTCATACACCACCTCCCCAATTTTACATTTGAAGTTATAGATACATTATAAAACAAAGGGAGTAACTATAATTATGAATAGTGATGAGAGAACCCTGTTGAATTCGCTTCATCTTGAGTTTGGTGAAATCACAGAAATGTTGATGAACTTCTGCAAACTGCATTGAAGTCACAGGGAAGGAGGAATTGAACTAGTTTTTATTGGATTATAATTGTGCAGTGGTCCTTTTAGTGTCCCTGCGGGCTACAGAAAAGTTTGGCAACGATGCTGGGCTGATTATTGTGCCCTAACGTGATCTGAGCAGTGAGGCAGCAGTGCTAACCACTGTGCCACCTTCCTCAAACATCAAAAAACTCACACTCAATGAATACCACAAGCAAAATACAACAAATTGCTGCAAATCAGCAATAAATAAGTAAAATATAGATTATTGCACAGGCAGAATTAACAATATTGGGGCACATATTGGCCATGGGAATGGTTTGTTGCATTGTTTGGCCTTGCAAAGCTTCATGGAGCACTTGTAAAAAATAGTTTGCCTAAGCCGGCCACATGGTGAATTTCCAGGAAAATATTCAGCAAACAAGGTTACAGGCAAACACAATATATTTGCTGTGAAAACCACTTTGGCAAATTTTGTCAATCAACACTAATTATGGGCTGTAATGAGGGATATGCGGGTGGTTTGTGTCAACATGAGAAATTTCTTTCTAAGTTATATATTCTTGCCTTGTTGTGTCTTTTAATTTCATGTTACGAGCATAGCATTACTGTATCAATACAACAGCAGCTTGACAAAGCTCATTTATGTTCTGCTTATTATAAGAAAACAGCAGGAGAATTATTTTAACATGGACCTGGAGATGATCAAGAAAAATATACTTGCCAAATAATAAGTGAAGCTCAAAGCCAACACAATCAATGCACATTTTTAACGAGGCCAAATCACAAAACCAAAAAATCTAAGTCAAAAGCAGAGCTAAAATCTAAATTTAGCTCTGAGTCAAATAATAGCAATCCAGAATTTCAACACCTTCTTAATGGTGATGCCTGCTTAAATACAGTTGCGCCAGTCACTTTTCAAAGTGGCAGAACCCAGTTAAGGAATACTGCACCCAAAAATGATATTTTCTTATATGTTACTTACTCTCATGTAGTTTCTAGCGGAAGCTAAAACAAAGTTTTAAGCACATTTTTTCATGTAGATAAAAAAGTTTATAATATAATGCAAGCAATAAATAATGCTGTACAATAGCAAATAATGTGACATTATCCATGGGGGAAAAAATCTTATATTTCATTGCATATATCAGTTATCCTGTCCAGACGTGCAAAACATGCATTTTGGTAAAGTAGAAAAATCATAAACAGGAAACCAGTATCATTATGTCTTCATCTCAAAAGCTCAGTCTCACTGAAATTGGGTACACAAAGCATCTGCATTGAAGAACGTCAGATATATCCTCACATTATGTCAAGTATATTGAGTAAAATGAACCACCATATTAATTTATAATACATTTTTACATGTGTATGAATGCAGCTCATTGATTAGCAATGTTTATTTAATGCAAAGTTTCAGACTCTGCCTTAAAGGTTAAAAACTTTTTTTTAGTTTAACTAGATGACAGCTTGCTTTGTGCAGTCCTATGTTCATATACATAGTATCAAGGGCACTATTTTTTAATTTAAAGCATAATATGAAATAATCTGACTTTCATGAATTTAGACTTTAGGGTCAAATTTAATTTCTCGACCTAATTAACATTTTGTGTTCAAAATCATTGTGTTCTGATAAAATCAGGTTATAGCACAAACTGAATTTTTAATTTAGTTCCATTAAATAGGATTGCTTGTCATTTGAATCTAATATAGTGTAAACCTGCCAGTTCTTTAGGCTAGTAGAATTAGTCAGACAAATTGTAATCCTGTCAATAAAAAGTCTGCAAGAAAGTTGTCTCATTTGTTTTACCAGTATAATCCCTGATATAAACCTCATATACAGACATAGAAACCAATTGATTTATCTATGAGCAGTAACATAGCATCTCTACTTCTGGAAAACAGGCAAGTGGTCTGTCTTTACTTGAATAAGTGATGATATAGTGATACCAGTTTTTGAGAATGCAGTTTCTCTGTAAATATTGAAATAAACACTATTGGATTTTGTCCATAACGTCTGCCACATGAATTTAATCAAGTTTATATGACATTAACTTGCATTCCACCCAATGCTGATTAATAGTTGCTATCGAAATGGTTTATGATACATTACAAAAACTTGAAATGAAAGTGTAGAGTTTATTTAAAACCATGATTGGTGATTTTAATTTATGTTAACTACAATCTTTGTTACCACACTATCATCAGTATACTGATTAATACGAGACCCTACAAAATACTGCTAGGAAAATATAATTGGGGGTTATGAATGACATCAAAGAGCAGCTGTAGACCATGGCATCATTTACTTATTACCACAATACAAACAGCAAGTAAAACTGAAGAAACCACTCATAAGAGATGAACTGACAGAATAGCAATGACTGGAATTTGTTGACAAACACTGAATGATGTGTCATAAACTGTAATTATGTTTATAAATTTCTGTGGGATAGTGACAGTTGACAAGAGCACTGACTGGGTATTTGGCATGAAAATAGCATGGGTGATGAAAGTTATTAAAACACTTGTTTTAGAAAACAGCACACTGACTGGGACAACAAGGTGGAGACAGTGATGATTTATAGAGAAGGATCGACTAATCCAAATAAAATAAATGAACAGAAAAACAAGGCAATAAGAGTCATGATAGTAATCCATTGGTCTGGAAAGGTTTGAAAGTGATCTGAGCATATAATACTAAAAAGGAGATCATCTTTAGAGCAGACAGGAACCAGTGATCTTCACCCATGTGCTAAATTGATTTTATTTAAGGTTTAAAAGTCACAGTTTGTTGTCAAAGGGAGATGCTGTGGAAGAAATAAACGTTTTTTCTCTAATGCAGTATAGTATAGCAGAAGTGGAGAAATCTCTGAAGCAGGTCAAAATTAATAGAGCTATGGAGCCTGATGACATATCAGTGCAGCTTTTGAAGATCTTTTAGAGCTCCCATCCACCCCCCTCTGCTTTTTCAGTTTCTTTTTAAATGTTCCCTGAATGGTGGTATTGCATCCTTTAGGTTGGCTGACTTGCATTTTAATAATTCTAGTAAAAAAATTACCAAATGTATATGGAGTATAGAAAACAACTGTTGTGCAAACAAGAGTTTTATGGTGACCTCAAAAACCAGCAGATGTATGTGGCTCAGTAATAGTTAATTGAAAAGACTGCAACCTCAAGCTGCTCTAACAAGTCAGTTTCTTCACTTTACATGATTTCTGTTCAAAAAGTTACCCATTATTTTCATACATCAGCCTACACCTTAATCAAATCATTACAAATTTTCTTTATAGATAAGTCTGCTAAATTTGAAATATTTCTTTTTATACTGTGATGGACGGCTGGCAGCTGAACCCTTCTGGGATGCCCCGAGAATGAAAGGTTGGGGGGAGGCAGCTACTTTTGGACATTGCCTCCCCCAAGATGCTAGATGGCAGCTCCCCTAGAGTATAGCAGTGCTCCGGACTCCCACAGGGCATCCTGGGATTTGGAGTTTTCTATCTCAACCCTGTTGGGTGCCGCCAGGGGGTGCTACGGAAGTCGTGCTTCCCTTATAGCCCGGAAGTACTGTCAAGTCATGAGAACGGAAGCCCTGAAGTACTTCCAGGCTGAAGAAGAAACCCAATTTTCCCATCTGACCTGGAAGTGCAGATGAGTCACGTGATCGGAAGAACAGAAGCTCTTCCGGGTCAAAGACTATTTAAAGGACTGCTGGGAACCCAGCAAGTGAGCCGTAGTCAGGAGGAGTAGGACAGACCTTGCTGGGAGGTGTGGAGGAAAGACAATTTTGTTGATTTATTGTTTATTTAATTGTTTATGGTAGCTGTGGTGATTGAAAGGCACTGTGAAGAAGGACAAAGAATTAAAAGAACTTCGTGCTTTTACTGTGTGTCTCCGTATCTGTGTGTTGGTCAGTGATCTATAGCATTGATAATACGTTAAAACATACCATATGTATTCAGGGTTTAAAGGGTGTCTGAGAAATTGGATATTTTTTATTTTTGTTAACAAGGGTGCTCTTCCAACCCCAGGGGGCAGGCACTGGGCACCTGCTATATTGCAGCTGAGCATCTTGAAGGGCGTTCAGGGGTCCCCTCTTTTAGAGAAAGTGATTCTATTTAAAGATAAGAGTATTTATAAAGAAGAGTATGCAGGGCATGGGAGGAAGACTGTTTGGACCTTAGTTATTATAGATAGAAAATCAACTACTTGAGTATTTCACTACAAGTCTATATTTTAAATACCAATAAAAAAATAGTAAAAAGTAAACGTAAAAAAATAAAACATAATAAAAATTAAATAAAAAATTAAATTATATTAATGCCTCAACAAAAAAAAATATTATAATAACTTATCCTCTAACTTACATTCTATAAATGTTTCTTTTTTGCTTTTCTGTTCGCATATTGTTCAGGATATTTTTCACTTTCTCATTAATGGACGATTCTCTTTGTTCTTCATTTTTATTATATGCAGCTGTTTTTTGTTCATTTTCTTTTTTTTGATGTTCATTATTAGCTCTTGCTGTTGTCTTTCTATCGCAATCTAAAAGTTGACATTCTTGAATAGATAATTTGCTTTCCTGCCTTGCCATTATAACCAACTGTTTTGAAATATGAGTTAGCAGCACTGAGAGTGTCACAATGTGGTGTGAGCAATAGAAATAATGATTGGAAGAGCAGTGTGGAGGGAGCGGTCAAGGCTGAATAACACGGACATGACAGAAACTGTTTTTAATATAATAGAGAGATAAACATAATGCTATTTAGCTTTTGGTTGACAAAGTTTGTTATAATAATGTACAATGCAAAATGTATAGACAACAAATAAAAACACTGATTGTGAATATAGTTCCTACATGAACTTAATTGCTACATTTAACATTAAACCAAAAAATAATAGAAGAATAAAGAAGAACAGCATATTTACATTTAAGTCCTCCATATTGGGCAATCCATCTGAGAATGGATACTGCCACATCTATTAGTCGACATACAATTTTATTTTTCTTCAGATATATGTTGTAAATAAAAGAGAAGAACACAGAAAAAGGTTTAGGGTAGCCACCCCATATGCTTGAAGATTTAGCCAGAAAAAGAGTTTTTGCAATCACTATATATGTTTAACTCTCTTTTATTGTTTTCCTGTTAGTTTGCCTTTTCTTTCTAACAAGGAGTTGAGTAGGCACCAGGAGAGACATAACTGAATGCTGAAAGGCTGTTACTAACTCAATGTCAGTGCCACTAGTGAGGCCATTAAGAAATAACAGCTTAAAAACTAGAACACCTGGAAAATGAGTAGTTAAGCCATGATGATGGTAAAAATCTTTCAACTGAAATCATGATAATGATGAAAATACTTTAAATCCAGGAAGAACACTAAATTATCCCAATATAATCCCAATTAATGCTTGCTAAATAACAATTAAAATTTAGCAAAACTAATTTTTATATTTTTTTATTGACATTATAATATAAAAGTTAGGAGATAACAGTTTGCTTAATTAGAGCAGGAGTTCCATAAAAATGCATGATTGGTATGAAAAAAATGACAGTGGGAACCCAGGACTGAACTTGAGAACCACTGCTTTAAAATACCTGGAAAACAAGAAAAATTGTGTTAAATGAAATAACAAATAAAAAATGAACTGCTTAAGGTTTACCAAGTAAAACATTTAGCTGTAGATTAAGTAAAATGGCACCCTGACTGATGTATGAAATTGCTAAATTAAAACCCACACAAATAAAGGCAGATGTTAAACCACTGAACCCAACTTTAGACGAGATGAATTTTATGAGTCTGGTAACTGAATCACAGCAGCAGTCATGCCATCAAAAAAAGCAAAATAAATGCTGAATAAATTGAATAGTAAAATAACATTCTCAACACTCAAATCTGACAGACCTACTTAAGTATTGCAGAAAACTGAGTGTATTCTCTCAGACAATACTCACCCACTACATTAAAAATTCCTACTATTTCATTGCTGCCAGGTCACAATTTCGGGGTTCCAAAGACGAAAAGCAACCAGTTTGAATACTACTGCATCCCTATTGCTATTAATCTTCTAAACCAAGTTACGTTTAATAAACATTCATAGGCTTAAGTCATGGATGTTCAGTTACCTTTCATGTCAATCATTAGTCTTAATGTTAGTTTAATTTTTATATGTAATGTACATATCTGTTATTACATCTTAAATATTATGCTCACTGATAGATTTTAAATTTACAAAGTTTATATATGACAGTTGAGTTCTTGTTTTTGAATGTTATGCTATGGTCTCTCTGTTAAATCTGCTGAAAAAACAAATTTTCCTCTTGGGACAATAACGTGCACAGTAACGAGGATGGATAGGATTAGAAATGAGTACATTAGAGGGTCAGCTCAAGTTGGACGGTTGGTAGACAAAGTCAGAGAGGCGATATTACGTTGGTTTGGACATTTACAGAGGAGAGATGTTGGGTATATTGGGAGAAGGATGTTAATGATAGAGCTGCCAGGTAAGAGGAAAAGAGAAAGGCCTAAGAGGAGGTTTAAAGATGTGGAGAGAGAGGACATGCAGGTGATGGGTGTAACAGAACAAGATGCAGAGGACATAAAGATATGTAAAAAGATGATCCGCTGTGGCAACCCCAAACAGGAGCAGCCAAAAGAAGAAGAAGAAGAAGTGACTAGTCAGTATTAGATTAAACTCTGAACAGCAGCTTTTCAAATAGCTGCCTGTTGATTCTTTGCTAGTGCAATATAAACCAACTGCTGAAGGACAATTATTAAGAGTTGTTTGTTTTATTCCTGTTATAAAGTATCTACTGGACCCACATGTATTTTGGTATTCTTTTCTGCTTTGTGCCCATAACTACAAATAGGCAAAATGGCTTCTTAGATCTTGATTCTAAGGTTGCTTTTAAGTGTGATCACTTTCAAAAGTGTATTTGAGAATATCTTTAAAAATAACGTAATTAACTTTACTGATATACAGTATGTTTAATGCTTACTATTCATTTGTGATGTATTTCAAAGGCAAGATGATCACATTTCCTTCATTTTAAGCAAAAAATATTATTTAACGGCGCATCTTGCTTTGCATATAGTTTCTTGGAATTAATCTCATGTATTATGTAAGGAATGCAATACAGTGGAACCTCGGTTCACGACTATAATTCGTTCCAAACCTCTGGTCGTAAACCGATTTGGTCATGAACCGAAGCAATTTCCCCCATAGGACTGTATGTAAATACAATTAATCCGTTCCAGACCGTACGAACTGTATGTAAATATATATTTTTTTTAATTTTTTAGGCACAAATATAGTTAATTACACCATAGAATGCACAGTGTAATAGTAAACTAATGTAAAAACATTGAATAATACTGACACAAACACCCAGGCTCCCTGCTCAGCTGCATGCGCAGGCTCACTCGTTCTCTCTCTCTCTCCAGCACGTGAGCCCGTGCTCTCGCTCTCTCTCTCTCTGTAACATTGCAGCAGTTCGTGCTATAGCCTTGCAAGCCGATCGCTGTATAAACACTTTTTTTAATTAGTTTTAAGCACGGGGGAAAAAAAAGGAACATTTGAACAAATCCGAACTTTATTTAAAAACCAACCACAAGCAACCAAGTAAGTAACATTACAGGAGTTCGCACTATAGCCTTGCAACCGATCGCTGTATAAACACTTTTTTTTAATGAGTTTTAAGCACAGGGGAAAAAAGGAACATTTGAAAAATCTGTAATTTAATAAACCACCAAGAAAAGTAACATTGCAACAAATCACGCTACTAACCACTCGCTGTAAACACTTTTTTTTAATGAGTTTTAAGCACGGGGAAAAAAAAATTAACATTTGAAAAAAGTGAAAAGTAACACTGCAACAATTCACGCTACGAACCGAAAAATTAACATTTGAAAAATCTGTAATACAAAAACCATAAACCACCAAGAAAACTAACCTTGCATGAGTCGAGTTCTGGAATGAAGTGAGGAGGAACTGGGTGGAGTGGAGGTTACAGTTTTGAGGGAGAGTCTGGCTCCGCGATGGAGGGATGTTTTCCTTCAGGTGTTTTCTCTTTTGTGATTTCTTGGGTTTCTGGTGTTTTTAGCTGTTTAGCTGGTGGGAGCGAAAGCCTAATGCAGCCATTCCAAAAACAAATTCCTTGTGACCCAACCCTTCGTGTTTGCCCTCCACATTACTGGCAGTCTGTCTTTGTTTATATTGTGCTGCTTGAAAGCACGAGGGTTCTCAAACTGGTAAATGAGTAAACTGGTAAACAGTTTTTCCACTTCTTCCAGCACTTGAGGCCTCTGCCTGGTTAACGCTGTAACTCCTTTTGCAACATCACCTGCTTTAATAGATTCTTTCTGCTTTAGAATAGTCGAAATCGTAGGTTTTGACTTCATGTACTCGGCGGCAAGATCAGTAACACGAACGCCACGCTCATACTTTTCAATAATTTCTTTCTTTAATTCAATTTCAATTTTCTGCAAAACTTTCTTCTCACCATTCTTCACTTGCTTAGAAGCCATGGTTAACTGCAAAAGCACACAAAATACTGTAGAGCACAAAGAGATCACAGGTAAAGCATGCACGTCTGACTGAGAACAATGAACAGGGAGCGGCTCAACACATGCTTAAATACAGTAATCGCCGCGTACGAACCGGAAGGGAAATGAAATAGAGCACAAAGAGTTCACAGCGAAAGCATGCACGCACGTCTGACTGAGAACAATGCAACACGTGCGGAAATCATCAGCGCGCACAAACCGAAAGGGAAACTGGCTTGTTCGTATACCGAGTGTGTGGTCGTGAACCGTGGCAAAAGTTTGGAGAACTTTTTGGTCGTAAACCGAGTTGTACGTTTACCGAGACGTTCGTGAACTGAGGTTCCACTGTACTTTTATCTTCTAGTATTATATTTTAGTTTAAATTGTGAAAAATATATTTTGGAAAGAATTCTAAATACATTTTTACTTAAAGGTGATTTCAGAAGGTTGAACAGACATAGAGAGAATTTAAGTTTATATAAATGTTTATAGTCATTAAAAAATAAGAAAATGCTAAGGTTCAAATAAGTCAATGTGAAGTATATTGAAAAGAATATGTATATTGTGTTCTGTTTTTTAGATTGCACATTTGAAAACCGTGTGTTTGTGGATGGAGAGAAATTTCCTAATCCATTAAATCCCTGTCAGGAGTGTATCTGTGTAAATGGCCATGTGAACTGTGAAAACAGGGACTGTCCTGGTGCAGTTTGTACATATCCAATGCCAGGAACCTGTTGCAGAAACAACTGTAATGGTAAGAAATACTCATCTGACAAAAATGGCAACATTTTCATCTGCTGTATATCAATGACACCAGCAACCTTAGGAATATTCTCTTTTATTGATATTAGCTTTTTGATTATTTATTTATTATTGATTGATATTATAGACTTGTTTTGTCTTGGTAGAATATTATATTGCTCTGCTTTCCCCTTTTGTATTATTAATGAGTATCCTCTGTCAGAACACCTCAAATCTCACTGATTTACCTCTTTTTGTAAGGTATTATAGTATATAACTTACCTACATCTATAACCTCAGGCAATTAGGTGTAGTAAAAGACAAGCAGGAGTTAAGTTACAATTTAAACAATGTATTATTGATAATATTCATAAATAATAACAATATGCAAAGTGTATTTGAATATTAGCAACCATACAACCTGAATAAATGGTGATATGTAGTTTCAGGCGGCACACAGACTTGTTTGTTACTTAATTTCTCTAGTTAAGGCATCATTTGTAGTCAGCTTTCTTCAGAACAGGCCGCATGCCTACTTCAATATGGCTGCCGAGCTGTGATCTCCATTGTGTTGTCCTTTGAGTTCATCAGTTTGGTAAGAGAGAGAGATGCTCCTTCATTAGATGTTAGTAAGAGAGAGAGAGTGAGGTTAAGCAAGCAGATTTATAGATGTTCTGTCCGACCCCTAAAGCCAGTAGGACGCTGTGATACTTAAAGGCTTCTGATACAAGCCAGTTCCAAACAGCCATACTTCAGACCAATGGGGGAACAGAAAACATCTTAACACCTGCCACCCCCCAAGACCATATGTTAAGGTAAAGCTTGGCAGTTAGGCAGCCTGGCTTTCCTACGGGGCGTTGAGAGACTTTAGCAGAGAAACACTTGCCAAACTGGTTTAAGGCACATCCCCCAAATCCTGTCGTAAAATTAAAAGAGGCTCAGTCCTGGTGGGGGGAGGAGGGGGGGTTCTTAAACCATCAAACCATTGCTGTTTTCATCAATAATGTAACACTAATATTACATTGCTTTGCCTAAGCTACAAATAAAGACATACAAAGTATTTATCAAGTTATATGCAAAATCTCACATCACAACACTATACCCCGATAAATCTTTTATACAATGGCTTTATAAACAGTTTTAATTGTTTAAAGAGTCTGTTGAATAACTTTGTGCTTTGATTTGCAGTATTTGCTCTCCCAGTGTTAAAAGTTGTGCGTGACCATTTGTCCATTACATACCTTCTTTATTTCAAAGACAAACTGAAGAACTTGGATACGCTCCTGATGACTTGTATCTGCTCCGGCTTGCTTCAACTGTTTCTTTAGCATTCTGCAGTCTTCATATGTCATCAGATCTGGTGGTTCAAAATGAGACAAGTCCACACCTTCCACTAAACCAGCCCACTGAAATTTAAGTCTATTGTGTGAATTCCTAAAACTGACCTTTGTTCTTTACTGGTTTTGTGTCTAACTACTAATTAGACCCCTGTCCCAAACTATCTGTTTAAGCATATGCAGCTGTACAGTTAACATCAAAATTGGTGCAACTCTTGACTGCCATCAGCGTTTACCATTTTAGGTTGGCATTACCACCATGAGACATCACAGCTATGTAACTCTCATCATTCCCCCTGTAAGCCACCCCTGTAGGTTGTTTGCTCACCATATGCATACTAACTGTGCTAAACACCACAGTTCAGAATTGGCCCACTGGTCTTGTGCTTGTACCACAGCTGACATCCTCAGCAGGGCTTCCTTATTTTCCCAATTAGACTATACCTAAACATTGGAGCCCATATGACTTGCAAATGTACCAGCTGTACCTGCTTTCCTGAAAAGTTCACCAATTTGCTCAGTATCATCATCATCATCATCGGTCGGCTGCTCATGGCGGGTATCACTACGTGATGGTGCTTGTGCAGGCGAGAACGATCTTCCACCACGCAACCCGGTCCTGGGCCGCCTTTTCGATCTCTGTCACAGTCATTCTCTCGTTGCAGATAGAATCGGAGATGTGCTGGGCATATGTGAGCGCGGGCCTTCCACGTCTGGCCTTGCCTAGTTGTACCGGCGGGACGTACAATGTGTATTTCCTGATTAGTTCATCTGGTGGACAATGAAGCATGTGGCCCACCCATGTCAGTTGATGCTGTAGGACTGTAGTTGATAGTGGTTGTTGTTCGACACGGGCGTAGATTTCCGAGACAGGTATATGATCGATTCGCTTGATGTTGAGGATTACTCGATAGCAGTTGGTCGCAAAACTATCGAGAGTGTTTTTGAGCTGGTTTGTTATGATCCAAGTTTCGCTGCCGTAGAGGAGTATGCTTAGACAGGAGGCTTTAAACAGGCGCACTTTGAGGCGTATGGAGATGTTGTTGGCTTGCCAGATACTTTTTAATTTCCAAAAGGCGCCCCATGCCTGTCCTTTACGTATCTTGACGTCATTCGATGTAGTGGCTACCATCGAACCGAAATATTTGAAATCGCTCACTATTTCGATGTACTCATTATTAAGAACAAGTGGAAGTTGAGGGCTGAAATCAGCATTTACTATCATCTGTTTGGTCTTGTCGGCATTGATTTCTAAGCCAACTACTTGCCCTTCATTGCTGACGCGTTCAAGTTGTTGTTGAGCTTTTTCGCGACTGCCTTCAAGTAGTCCGATGTCATCAACAAAGTCCAAATCATTGATTTTCTGTTCGGGGTGCCTCGAACTTAGGCGAGAATGAGTAACAAAACCATAGTCTCCTGCTGACTTACGCATGACGAAATCGATGACGATAATGAAAATGAAAGGGGCCAAAACGTCGCCTTGGAGTACTCCAGTTCTAGTAGTAAACTCACTTGAGAGATGATTGTCTACAAGCACTTTGCTAGTTGAATTGCATTGACTACTTTCTCTGGGATGCCGTAGTGACGAAGAATTGAAAACATAAATGTTCGTTTAACTGAATCAAAAGCTTTTCTAAAGTCGACGAAGGTCGCAAAGAGCGGAAGATCCTTGCTAGCTGCACCTTCGAATAGGCGGCGGAGGATGTGGATTTGTTGAGTGCAACTGCACCCTTTGCGAAAACCAGCTTGATTGGGACGTAATAGAGTGTCGACTACAGATTGAATTCGGTTGAGTAGCATAATGTTGTACACTTTGGCTGCGATTGACATTAATGATATGCCTCGATAGATTGTCATAAGTTGTAGGTTGCCTTTTTTAGGTATAGGAACTATGATGTTAGTAGTCCATTGCTTCGGCGCTGTGCTGTTTTCGTAAACATATCGGCAAATCATGAGTAGCTTTGTACGAATGAAATCGCCACCTTTTTTAAGAACTTCAGGTGAGAACGCAAAGTCAATACCAGGGGATTTGTGCTCCTTCAGTTGGTCAACAGCAGCATCAAATTCAGCCCGCGAAAAGTTGTTGGTCTCGATCGGGAGGTGCCTGGCGACTGGACTTGGGAGTGTGTTGGTTTGAGGAGAGCTTTCCATTTAGAAGATTCTCGAAGTACTTGGCCCATTCTTCGAGTAGTTCGCCTTGAGAGCTAGGCATTGATCCATCTAGCTTTTTGACAATTGCGTGCTTCTTTTCTCCTTTGCCACTAAGTTCGTTTGCAATCTCCCAGGTTCTCCGGAGCTTGTTTGTTTTTGCAGCGAGTTCGAGTTCTTCAAGTTGTTTGTTTAGGTGGGCAGCTGAATCTGACTGATACGAATCTGAGACTTTATCGGCCACTGTTTTCGAGTAGCACTAGATCTATTTTGGTTGAACTTCTTCTTGGCCTTATCCCGTTCATCCAAGAGGTTCAGTGTTGTTGTGCTCACCCAGTCAGGTCCCTTCCTCTTGCGTTTTACTCCTAGAACTTCGCTGCATGTCGTCTCGACTGCTCTCTCAAGATAGTCATATGTTGATTGAATGCTGGTAGGCTTGCCTTCTTCCTCCAGTGCACTGAACCGGTTTTGGAGCTCTAGATTGAATCTCTGTTGGAATTCGGGGTTTTTGAGTAGCTCAGTGTTGTACTTCTGGCGGATAATTGGAGCTTTACGGGTCGTTCGAAAGCTGATCTTGATGTGCGCAGTTACAATTCTGTGATCTGAATCAACATCGATGGCGTTATATGCTCGGCAATTTCTTAGCGGGTTTAGCCATTTGCTGCTTATGAGTATGTGGTCGAGTTGTGCGTGAGGTTCATCCAGCTTGTGGTTTGGATGCTGCCAAGTCCAAAGTCTACTTTGGCGGTGTGGAAAGCGTGAATTGGCTGGGCGTAGACTGTGGCTCTCGCACAGTTCAATTAGACGATGGCCATTGTCGTTCGTGATCTCGTGGAACGTGTGTCGACCGACGATACTTGGGTTGGTCTTGTGGCTATCTTTGCCTAGTCTGGCATTGAAATTGCCGAGTACAAGGACGACATTGTGAGGTGGAATTTGGTTTAGAGTTGTTTGCAATTCGGTGTAAAATCCGTTCTTTTCAGCCTCTTTCTTGTTCATCTTTTCTGCGTTGTTCTCGCTGCAATTTGTTGGGGCATAGATCGCGATTATGGTGACTTTAGGGTTGCCGTTTAGGTGAACAACGACTATGCGATCTGAAATGTTTTGGGCACTGGCTATGGTCGAAGCTATACTCGGCTTTAGTAGAATACCAACTCCTCCTGTGCCCTGAGTTGTTGCTGAGGAGAATACTCATTTCCTTTCATTGGTCCATTCAAATTTGAGGTCATCGTCAAAGATCTGCTGGTGTTCCTAAATAGCGAGAACTTTGATGTTGAATTTCTCGCACCCGGATATTAGTTGGTGTTCTTTACCGGGTTTCTTGAGTGTTCGAACGTTCAGGGTGGCTATTCTGAATTCTTTGCGATGTTGATGGTATTTTGGTGCCGTTGGATCTCGTGTTTGGTCAGGCATCAAGGTTCTTGCGATTTGCCCTGATTCCATCATGAGTGCAGAGCGCGTCCGCGACACTTGGATCTTTCCGGCGACGCAAGCGATCGGATGCGTTCCGCGGATTTTCGTTCTTGTCTAGAATCTGCTACTATTTTACTGGCTGGGCGATTACCCCTAGCCAAACTCTCCTCTTTTACACCGGCTTGAGACCGTTTACCGCCAAACTCCCCCGGGCTGAGTGCCCAGTGTAATAACGCTCAGCAGTAAGCAGAGTTAAAAGAGCTCAGTATACCTCTCTTTAATAATAGTATTAATTATATTAATTACTAGCAAAATACCCGCGCTTCGCAGCGGTGAAGTACTGCATTAAAATTTTTATTAAGAAGAAAATTTTACCTTTTTAAACTGAGGGAAAATATGCCAATAATTATTTGTTAAGGATCTCTTTGTATACCACGTTGTCAGTTCGGCCCTCCAGTTGTAACATGACCAAGCTGTGCGCTGAGCTTACTCTTGAGCATGCAACTTACAGTTGGCCATGTGAACAGTAATCTTGTCTCAAATCTCACAGCTTGGATTGCTGCTGTCATAATCAGTTTGAGGTTCATGGTTTGTTTCAATTACGACAGTATTTGCAGGACTTGTGTTGAAGTGACATTCGGCATCTGTCAAGCGTTGTAAGCTTACAACCGGTTTCATCGATAACTTCACATCCAGCTTTTGAGAGTTTAAACATTCATAAACATCAAAGTGTCCACGACTGAAATCATCACCTGTGAATGTAAGATGTTTAAGAGGCGTTGGCGGTTGTCGAAAGGTGTAAAATATTTGGCCATTTCGGTACACTTGAAAGCACCAACCGAACAATTCAGCGGCAGCCATCAACTCACATGCAGAACCATAGGTGAAGGGCTTAAGCATTTAACTCTTCTAGTGCTCCTGTGTAGTATAATTATCTCCTGTACCGTCATCAGTCCACACCTTGAACCTGTCCCAGTCATTCAATACATAAGACACAATGTTCTTCCGGATATCAAGAGTGAGCCCGATATGGCCGTGCAATATGTAACACAGAGAATGGAAAAGGTAGGTGCCATCTCCAGGCATGGAAACCACTCGGTAAGTGACAGTTCTTTGATCGATGGTGATTACCTCGATAGACATGGTAATGGGGGTTGGAATGATGAAGGAAATGGGTACCTGAGTAATGTAAAGTAAGTGTAAAATACCTATACAATAACTATAATTGTAATAAACAAACAATAAAACAGCGAAGAAGCTGTGGATTAAACAAAAAGGCTGTAGTTATCAGCAGGGAGACGTGAATCCCGTGGCGAAGCAGGAAAGGGAATGTAGAGACTGGAGCGATGGACGGCCTTATATAGGCAGGCAGCCAACAACGTGGGAGGCGTTGGGATGGGGGACCCAACGCCGCCTCACATGGTGACCAAGCTGCAGGCTATGGACGTATATATTTATGTAAGTAGAATTCAGTTAGCGTTGGGAACCCGTGTACCAAATTTCTTGAAGATGGGCCCATAAGTAACAAAGACTGTTGAAAAGTTCAATATGGCGGCCGACAGTGGCATCATACCACCGAAATAAGTACGTACATTGGTTTCGGTTAGTGCAGGGAAGCCGCCTACCAAATTTCGAGAAGATGGGGCCATAAATAAGAAAGTTCAACATGGCGGACGTTGTTGACCGTTATGACCGTTACGCGTAGAATTTCGAAATGAAACCTGCTTAACTTTTGTAAGTAAGCTGTAAGGAATGAGCCTGCCAAATTTCAGCCTTCTACCTATACGGGAAGTTGGAGAATTAGTGATGTTGGAAAATTCAATATGGCGGCTGACAGTGGCGTCATACCACCGAAATAAGTACGTACATTGGTTTTGGTTAGCTCAGGGAAGCCACCTACCAAATTTCGTGAAGATGGGGCGTAAATAAGAAAGTTCAACATGGCGGACGTTGTTTACCGTTATGACCGAAATGCTTAGAATTTCGAAATGAAACCTGCTTAACTTTTGTAAGTAAGCTGTAAGGAATAAGCCTGCCAAATTTCAGCTTTCTACCTACATGGGAAGTTGGAGAATTAGTGATGAGTCAGTCAGTCAGTCAGTCATTCAATCAGTCAGTCAGTCAGTCAGTCAGTCAGTGAGGGCTTTGCCTTTTATTATTATAGATTAAGTACATGTCAACATTTTATACACCTCCATCTTGAGAGAAAAAGAAAATAGAAAATCAACCTAAAGAAAAGAAAATTGACAGACGACCGACCGATAGATAGATATCTGAGTCCCTAGGGGGAATTTGGCAACATGGGAAGTTGGAGAATTAGTGATGAGTCAGTCAGTCAGTCAGTCAGTGAGGGCTTTGCCTTTTATTATTATAGATTGACAAAATGTAGACATGAAGTGTATAATGTGTGAAGCCTGAATTCCACATATCAAAAGGTACAAATATAACAGAACAAGTGCGCTTCTGTTCAAGAATGTAACTGCAGAAAAAGAACCCTCGTTAGGGTGCGACATTGACTCTCATTTACTGCGACCACTTTGGTGGCGCAACGGTATCAACTGTTGACTGGTAATCAAAACTTCATGGGTTCAACCCCGGACGAGTCTGTTTTGAGAAGTGAGCTGCTCTTATTCTTACTATTTTAGAATAAAAACATACATTTGATTCCAGTCTGTAACAGCTGGTGTAAATTGATATGATACTTGTAAAGGTTTGTTTTGTTTTTTTTATTTTTTATTCAGTTTCATTCTCTTAGTCGCGTTCACGATCCCACAACACCCCAAGACATTTGACACTCCTGTTTTCACATAGACATGCTATAACAGATGTGAACTCAGATGATGATGACGGTTGCCATCGCTGTACTTTGTATATGTGCATGGGAAGCTCTGCACTCTACTTGTGACTTTACACTGTTGGAAGTAAGTAAATAAATAAAGGTAAATAGGTGAGTAACATTCGATCTGGCTCTTACATACAAAGTACAGCGATGGCAGCTTCCACCTTCAGCCATAGACTCTTCAGTACGCGAGCGACTCTCCACGCTAGTGTTTAGATCTGGCTTGACCAAGCAACATTTTCAATAGCCACACTCTTTATATACTGTTTTGGAATTTCTAGGAGTTCTAAGCAAACTGGGAATTACACTTCATCCTATGTGCTATGGGTCTTCTTTTAGTGAGCCATGGTTTATGCACATATTATGGTGTTCACCCGTTGGCATTCTCATTATGTGCCAAAATCACTTCAGCTGGACAGTATTAAAGATGATGGCATGCTAGTCTTGACATCCAAGATTGTGGATCTCAAATGAAAAGATTTCTGAGTACTAGACAGAAGTAGGGAGTTAGTTGCATGCCTTTTTTCTATGCATTTTGGTTATTATTTTAACTTTTGTGTTTTGCTTTGTTTGATTGTTTAGACTCAGACTCATGCATGTGTATATTACATGTTTGCCCTTTCATCTTTGTCTTTTGTTTGGTCTTTTTTTGCTGAATTTCTCTCTGGTAGAACATGTTTCATTAAATCTTGCAGCTTTGCCTCTGCAGAGCTTTTTAACCATGGCATTAACTTTAGTTACAGAACTCAGATGTATCATGTAATGCCCCCTGCAACATATTTAAGCGTTTCTCTGTTTTCCTTCCATCTCTTGACAGTGCCCTCAGTCAATATTAATATTCGTCATTACTGTTGCTTAGGAGGGCATTGACCATGTCTGTCTGCCCCTCCTATTTCATTGAATTGTTTGCCAGAAACCTTTACAGGTCATCCTAAAATCATGTACCATGATGACACTTAACTCCTCCTGCCTATTAGCTTTCTCTTTTCACATTACAGCCAGTACATCTCCCTGAAATATGAAGATCTTTAATTTTGCATGAAAGATGACTTATTTAATTTGAATGCTTCCCTTTCTTCTTATATTGACCAGAAGATCCAAGGGTTGATGCCATGTTACTTGACGACTTTGCCTTGCAGTAGTTTGCATTATTGAGCTATTAAACAGGGACTATTATGTGGCCTCAACCTCATCCATGAGGCACTAGAAGTTAAAAAAAAGGTTGTGTTCCTGACTTCCTGCATAAATTCCATGGTCTCTTAGGCCCATTCTCTGACTATCAGTGGCAACTCAATGACAGTTAATTACAAAACGATGACTCTGCACATGTTTATTCTGAGTCTTTAGAATATACAGTCTCTGCCAATCCCTGACCTTTAGCTCAAGGTGCTTTGGCACCAAAGGCATTTATAGTATGAGCGATGTTGTTTTAGAACTATGTAATGTCCCCCAGATGTGAAAGTATAGCCCATCTATGTTTAAGTCACATCAGTGTGAAGTTACTGCATTATTTTTGTTATATATAATAATATTATATATAATAATAATATAGACTTCATTATGTATTAAAAGTTAACTAGCATTTTTAATTTTCCTGGAAATGAGTATACGTGTAGGGTCAAACAAAATAGCATTTCTGCTGTACTTATGACAACACATGTATCCACAATCAGGTGTACTGCATGCCCAACATCTGTTACAGTCAACTAGTTCCCCCATCCAAATTCTAAATAAGCAATTAAATGAGGCAAGCTTAGATGTCAAGATATATTACATAAATGGTGAGCTAATCCTGTATATTTATCATCAAGAAAACATTTGAAAATTCCAACATCCCATTTGGATTTTGAATGATTCTCATTGTAGATTTGACTTCTACATAATTTCAACAATGATGGTAGTAAAACAGCATCTGCTGGGGCAAAGTGGAACACAAATTAACTGGGAGCCAGCAGAGCACTATAATTTTATGCTTGATTTTTTGTAGAATTTGAGATTCAGTAGATTTTCTTTTCTTTATCTTTAATTTCCTTACAGCAAATACATTTTTGTGCAGGGGATGTACAATATTAATAACTAGGTTTATCTCAGAAAGGGTTAATTAATTTCACTAAGAAAAAAACAAATAACCTCAGCTAGCCAAACTTACTGTGTAATTCACAAAAGGAGACCATATACCGGAGACCATATACCTTATCCAAGCATTTTAATAATGTTTGGTGTCTAATTATATGCTTTGCCAAATTTCCTGAAAGCAGAGGATTAAAGAGCCTTCTTCTGCTAAGTCCTTAATTGTCATATAATCAGTTTATTAATTTAGTTTGTCATCTTTTATAGATAGTATGCTTGGATCCAGCTAACTCTTGTGTATCACCTGACTGGCATAGCATCTAACCCACACCATTTTCCTTTTTGAATATAGAAAGTGGTATTCCCCACTTTTAAATACTAGGAAAAGAAGGTGTACTCTAATTACTGAAGAAACCAACCCATCAAACTCCCTGGTAAAGCTTATATCAGGATACCTGAACAGAGAACATGATATCGAGGAGGAATAATGCAGATTACATCCCTGTCATGGAAGAGTAGATCAGCTGTTTCTCAACAAGAATTTGATGTGAACTTTTCAATCCTGTTTCCGTGTGATTTGTGGACATGAAAAAAGTTTACATTTATCTATCCTCTACTATAGTCATGATGGACAAGTTGTGGATGAAAGAATGAGATTTGAGCACAAGCAGCCAAAACGAGCATTGTGAAGGGTTGATAGACTATTTGTGATAAAAAGCTCAGTAACATGGGATGACTTCAGAGTAAAACCACTGCTTCTTTAAATCAAGAGGACCCAGCTGAGGTTGTATGGGTATGTAGTTAGAATGTCTACTGGGTGAATGAGAATAAGCGTACCAGTTACTGACCATGAGATAAGGCACAAGCTGGATTCAGGATATTTTCTTCTTTGACTGCCCTGAATGTGTCTGGGAATTTCCCAGGAGGAGCCAAAAAACATTGCCTGGACTTGGGTGCTCTGGGCTGTTCAACTCGACATGCTACAGATGCATCCATCACTAGAATAAACAAAGTGAAAGTGAAGTGAAGAGTATGATAGTGAGTTGAGGTTAAATTACAATTCTTTAGTCTGAGAAATAAGGTGTGTTGAAAATTTAGGGCAATATGAAAAATCTATTTCAGAAAATAAACAGATGGGAGTCATGAAAAAGAGTATTGTTGTATGTACCTGCTTCAGACCCACTTTTAATATGCCAACTTTATCTTAAGGTTTACGTGGTGTCTTTTTAACCTTTCAGACTTCAAAAATAGAATTGTCAGTAAATAGTATTAAGTGTTTTCAGTTTTTGATATATTGGTATACCTTTAAATTATTGAGAGTACAAAATCTTCTCATGAGAAGAAAATGGAAGAACATTGTCTAATTAAGATGGATTGTGTGTGTTCAACTTGGTAACCTGAACATCTTCATGTAGACAATTGTTAGACACTTAGACTCTAGTTTTTTGTAGATCGTTTGAAAGCATACTGTATTGTGCTTCACTAATTACAGGATCTACTCTCATGCTCACTTACGTGTAGTTTTGTTCATTTCAGCTTTATCCTCTACCTGCAGTTTTCTTCTTATTCTGCATTTTCTCCATAGTTCCTTCTAATCACAAAGATTCTTCAGTTCAGGAATATGTTGTCTTCTGTACAATAAGCTGCAGACAATATTCCAGGCGTGGCCTTATTATATGTATTATGTAATTTAAGGAAAGCCTAATTAAATTTCTGGAATTGTACTCCATTTGGAATATATGCCCTGGTGTTCCTTCTTCCTTTTCAATTGTGTCTGCTTGCTGCTGCTCAGATTGCTGGTATATGTACACCTTTGAGGGTGAAATATCAGTGTGTGAAGGCTTGTCCTCCTGGAAAATGGAAGATATACTGTGAGATTTCTGAAGTCTTTTAGGAACCCCCCAGTGGGATGGCACGCTAAAACCACCTGCCGCGTCTGTGAAGGACTGCTTGTCTGTTGCACTATATGCGGCTGTCACCGATGGGTGATGCAAGGAACATTATAAAGGCAGGGAACAGTATAACCTGGCCACTGACCTGCCCCCAACTATACCTGTTTGCTCTGTCTGTGAGAGTGGTAGCTCCTGCTGCAATAAATAACCTTGCTGTTCCTGTTTCAAGTTGAATAAAGCTGGCTTTCCTAAAGTATTGAGACTCAGCCTCATGTTTTGGGGTGCAAGACAGTGACTCACGTGTCACAATACTCATAACTTTTAATTTAACAATTAATTGTAAGTATACTGTATGTCTTATGATGAGCAGAAGTGAAATTTCATAATAATTGCTGTATTTCTTGTACACTGTTCTTTCAAAAATGTGAAATGTATGTGTGTTACTGAAAAACCTTTCTCCATTTACACTATTATTAACATTTAATATTCTATAAATGCACTTACTTTATTTTGTGAATGTTGATAAATTGTGAAAATACTGATAATTTTCCTTTGGTCAAGATCTTAACTATTATGATTTGTCTAGGTTGTAGCTTTGCTGGAAAAGATTATGTAAATGGAGCAGAGTACCCTCATCCTACTGACAAGTGCAAAGTTTGCCACTGTATAGTAAGTGTTGATGAAATATTAAACTTTTTTTTGATGTTTATGGAGATATACCAACTTTGATTGCATTTTTTTTCAGTAGGTCAAGTAATTTAATGCAGTCCCCAAATCATGTTTTCTTTGTAAACTTTTTAATGAATTAATTAATTACCTATAAATGTATTAATGGCCTAGACTGATCTGGCTACCAGGCTCTTAATTAACTGTCTGAAAGTTGACATTGTATTGCATCCTGAACTTTTAACATATGTAGAGTAACTAATCTTTTTGCCTTTTTGCAAGATGGAGTACAGATTTGAGCTAAAAGCTATGAATTAACTGCATTAAGCTTAGCAGTGCATTATGGTTTAAGAAGAGAAGAGGTGGTCTGCAAATTTAATAGAGTAGTTGAGAAGGTCTGTCCTATCTACAAGGTTGAGATCTTGCAGCATACTCAAAGACACATCCAGTACTTTTTTCTTTGTCCTTAATTTCTGTTGTATGTGTTTCATCATGAATGTCCACCTGATTGATATTAAGTTGCCAAATTATAATACCTTTGCCATCATGTTTCAAATTCAACACTCATGAAAAGCCCTTCATCCCAACAACCACTCCATATAAAACATTTTAATGTTTGTGTTGGGCTATAACTGTATAATATTCTGTAATACCTTAAGTACTGTTATGTTATTTTTTTACTATAGATGCATCGTTTAATTCATATTTTAAAAATTCCTCCTAACAGAATGGAAATGTACAGTGCTTTCTCAGACGATGCCCCCCGCTATTATGCTCCAACCCTTTTATAATACCTGGTGAATGTTGTCCGCAGTGTCCAGGTAGGAATATTTCCTCAAAATTAAATATAATAGCAAATTAAGTGAACCTACAGAATGTTAAATTAGCATTGCTGAATATTATGTTTAATAAAAGAGAATCACAACTTTTATATCAAATTAAATAAACATATGATAAACATGGCTGAAAATAATTTTTTAACAAAAGAGAATTTCAGTTCGCTTAATTTTACTTACTGTATATCAGCCAAGTTACCAATCTCTTTCAGTATGTACTTGTTGGCAGACAATCATTTGCATGACAAAAGCAGTGAAGAATCCCTACAGTATACTGAAAACCTAGTGCTCAGAAAAGGACAGTAAATTAAAACAGTGTACCTGCCTGTGATTAAAAAGACCCAAGGCAGATTTAGACTTAGGCTGAATTGAGAACATTTAGATTTAAAATACACATGTCAGTCTTTAAGTGAAACTGTTAGGACTTGGACTTTAACTGAAACTATAGGATTTGGAAAAGACATTTTAACTTGAGTGAATTTGAAGTTGGTTAATTTTATCAGTTTTACCTTTAGCAATACTGGTAATTGCTCAATTAATTCATCAAGGCTCCTACTTTATTTTTCTTGACTTTCTCTGTTGTTGGAGATTGT
>JANRMT010062792.1:41282009-41347585 GCA_026402145.1 Polypterus bichir lapradei
ATATAGATATATATATAGATAGATATGACAACAACACTCATATCAATGACAAAACAATTACATTAACAATCAAGTTACGTTATTTTTTAAATTTTTCCTTTTCTTTTTCATAACTTCTTTAACACAGTACTTCTCCGCTGCGAAGCGCGGGTATTCTGCTAGTATATATATATATATATATATATATATATGCACTAGGGGGTTTGCCCCCTGCTTGCTTCACTTGCCAACCCCCCTGGCCTGCACTATGCGCCAGCCACTTCACGTCTCTTCCGCTCACGTTGTGAAGAGGGGGGCTGAACACACCCCAAGGAGACGCGGTTTCTCCTTCAAAACCCCCTCTTAAACAGTGATACAATGGGAAACAAATAGTTTTTTTTTTTTTCTTTACTTGATCAACTGCTGGCTTGCTACTGCTGCCATGCCGCGTGATCTGCATCTGGTGCAGCACTTCAAACATTTAAAAGCCTGTACAGCAGCTGTCCTACTTTTTATCTTTTATTTCCGGCCCCGGGTGTGGTTAAATCTCTTGGCACAAAGTCTTGTCTCGTAGGACATAAGTTCTTGAAATTTTTTCCTTTAATTTAAAAATGGAATAAGAATCTGAAAATCTAACAACATCACATTAAAGTTTGATAAATTCTGAAAAGGATGATACCAAACATTTATATGTAGGTTTTAAAATAAGCTCGATTTAAAGCGTGTCAAAAAACGTGACATAAAATCATTGCACTTTTAGGCTTAGGATTTTATATATATATAGAGCATGGCACGTAATATCACGTCTACACGCTTGCTGAGACTGCCTGAGACTGGAAATTTTGCAACAGATTGTCTATGTCTTTGAGACAACCTATTGCAGGGTTCCCGAGACTCAGCGCAGAAAGTGTAGGAGCAGTGTTAAGTATTTTTTGTATCACATTATTATCTTTGGTGGCCATTTCTGGTCAAAAAAAAAGTTTGTTATACTGAGATTTACATTTTGTTAAAACAAAGTTTGTTTAACATGATGTTCTATGAACGTTTGTCCGGGCCCTCAAAGAGTATTTCTTATCCTGAAAATTTTGTTACTTCGGTATTAGGTTATAACATGATTTAACCTGTATATATACAGTATATTTATGTTATCATTTATACTTTTGGAAACTTTAAATTGATTCTCTTTGTGTCTTCAATTATAGGCTGTCTTTATGGTGGTAAAGAAATGGCAAATGGGGAACAGTTCACCGATACCTCTGACCCTTGCCGGCTATGTGTTTGTAGAGAAGGAACAGTTTCTTGTGATAGGAGAAGTTGTCCCATCCTGGACTGTCCTTTTCCAGGACAGGCCCAGTGCTGCCCAGCTTGTGAAGGTAAATGAGAGCCATACATTATTAAATTTTATTAAATTAACCTTTATTTTTCATCATGCATGTAAATCATGTTATTGACTGATCAGTTTAAAGACAGTAGCTTTTTATGTTGAAATGTTTCATAAATCTAGTTTTCTTATATTCTTTTGAGATTAAGACCATAAAGATGAATTTTAGTAGATACATTAGCTTATTAGAAAATTAGAGAAGTGGGGAAAAAAACTTCATGAAGTTACTGGTTTAGTCTTGACCACTGGCTCACTCTTATTTATTTGGTTTCTGGATTCACTCTCCATACAGCAAGGTACATTCTCTGATCTGGTTGTAATGCTGTCCCCTCTCTGCAGTCATCACTGCTTTGCGGAATATCTTTTTTATTTATCCACTGGAAATATTCTTTCAGTATTTGAAAAAATATGTTTTCATTTTTTTTTATCATAATGTAATTAAGATTCCTTTCATTTGTAACTAAATTGTATTGTATTGTATTGAAGCAGTAGTGAGACATTTCACCTGTATTTTTAATCTATAACAAAGTATGTGTAATTATTACCTTGTTTATATCATGGTGAAAGATAAAAGAATAACAATTAACTTTTGGCATTCTTGCCCTTACTGCACCACTTGCTTTACTGCTAATGGCAATGTTTCTCTTGCTTACTTGCTGCACAGCACAGATTTGTTATATTGCTCACCACTGAGTGTATATATCTTAAGGTTTTTATGCAGAACATCACTCTTTAAAAGCAACACTGAAGATAAGATCATAAATGAAGAATTGTATCTTTTGTTTTTATCAGATTGCTTTTGTCATGAACATATTGTATACACCAAAGTTCTGAAACATCTGGTGATCGTCAGGGTTCTGTAAGTCTGTAGTTTGGTTGTCCAAAATTAAAAACTTGTAGTCCTGGGCATCCTGGACTACCAATTTATTCACTTCTTTTAATAATATTTATAAAAGCAAACATGAACTATCATTATTTTTATTTTTCATTCTTTGACCTAGCCTATTTCTATTCGGGGTCTAACGCTATATGTGATATAATTCCTTCTAGTGTAATATACCCAAAATACAATTAGAAAAAAATCAATCCAGTTGATTTAAATATACCAATACAGAAAATGTGATGTGATGTTGCATTTTGGATTAAGCAGTTGTACATCTAATTAACAAGTTTTCACCAGACTAATACAGTATAAAATTTTCTTAGCACTTCAACTGTTTAATTTTAGGATCTAAGTTACAGTACCTTCTGTCAAGACATAATTAGCTAATGGGACAACAGGCAGAAAGAATGTAATGTTAAGATAGATAAAAGCAGTTCAACTTACAGTATGTCAAGGGAATTTAAATAGATAGATACATACATACATACATACTTTATTAATCCCAAGGGGAAATTCACAAATATGACAAGAAATAAATTGAGCTTGATTGTTCCTTTACTGGCTCTTGAAATGAAACATAACTGCAAAATGCCATGTTACTCCCTAACAATAGGCTCAAGCATTTACTGTTATATAGAAATAAATTCCAGGAACATAGAATTACACTAAAGATAAAGCTGCTGGGTGTTAAGAATTTACTCAAATAGGAATGCAAAACTAAGAAAAAGCAATCGAAACTCAAAAAGACCACATAAATAAGATTTTATTGATATGATTTGATCGATTTTAACTGTAAATTAAAAAGTAACTTTAAGTTACAGAGAAGGAGAACTTGTTTATGAAAGCAGAAACATAAACCATTTATCAAGCCAAAAGAATAAACCAAAAAGTGAACTCCTGTATTCAAAAGCAAAAATACAAAAGTTAATGAAAGTTCATGAAAAGTCTTCAAAGATATACACAATGTAATTTGATATTGGTTTTGTTTCAATGTACTTTGTTAATCCTCAAGGGGAAATTTTCTTTTCGCAAGACCTTAAATACTTAAATATGTGGAGTCTCAAAGAAACAAAAGCTGTGGAAAAAGAAATTAGCACAAAATGCAGTCCAAAATTATAGTAACCAAAAGTAGCTAATGTGATTGCATTGTAGCTGTTATTTATAGCCCTCTAAGGCTGCACCTGAGAGGAACAGTTCTGATGATACCCACACCCCCTGCAACATCGGAGCAACAGGAAAGATGAAAGATCAGAGGGAAATTACAAAAATGTAAATATGATGTTAGTAAGGGAGAGGAAGGAAAAGAGAGAAAAAAACTAAATGGGGTGAGCATTTGACCTCCACTGAACCTGAACTAGATTAAGTCAGTTTGAGAATGTTATTTAATTTTTTGATGGAATAGTGACTTAACTTCCATTCTGTAAATCAGTGTTGTGTACAATGGGTGACATCATCAAGAATGCCCATAAAGTTTTATCAAATAAGATCTATGTTGTAACAATAGGCAATATTTTTGGCTGTCATTGTATACAGGTATAGCCTATATTATGAATGTGCACATAGTCAGGAAATATAAATGTCAACATTTGCTAAACAACACACTCTTACTATCTATATTTCCATTCCATTGTGATGTTCTATGAGTATACATTATGCGAAATATTATTTTATTTCCATTTTTAGTTATCATTTTAGTTTTACCTTCCAACCCTTGCTATTAATAATTATATAGCTTAATATTTTCCCTTTATTTCTTTTATTCATCTTTTTTCATGTTATTACAAAATGCTTTATTTCATCACCTAGGTATG
Organism: Polypterus bichir lapradei; assembly: GCA_026402145.1. Classification (NCBI taxonomy): domain Eukaryota; kingdom Metazoa; phylum Chordata; class Cladistia; order Polypteriformes; family Polypteridae; genus Polypterus; species Polypterus bichir. The sequence goes on from JANRMT010062792.1 coordinate 41,286,064, forward strand.
TAAAGTGATATGTTTTTGCATTTTTTTCTGTTGGAGTGCATCAAATTTGATACAAAACAAGCTTCTAAAATAGTCTCAGAATCAAAAGAGACTACTTTTATAGTTGGAGAAAAAGACCACCAAGAACACGTGGCTATGTCTATTTGACATCATAGAGCAGCCCCAAGACAGTGCCCATCCTCTCACATGTCCAGGGCCCTGTTATTTTTTGTGTAAAATAATCTTGGATCTCTACAACAAGGTGCAGTTGCAGGCCAAATATTAAAAATGAAGCAAATAAATGAAAATAAAACTGAGCAACAGCTCAGTCAGAATCTGACACAGAGATCAGGACTGCTTTTGAAAATTGCCTTCTGGAGATTTGAAGCAACAGTGCTAGTCGCTTCCCCACCATGGTGACTTGTCACTAGACCAGGGGTGCTCACACTTTTTCGGCTTGCGAGCTACTTTTAAAATGACCAGATCGAAATGATCTACCTACATTAAAAATGCTATATATACTGAGTATACTTTATACATAAAATATATGTTGTTGTACCTTGCATAACTGAATAACCTTTATGGCACAATAACAATTCAATACATTGATGGTCACTACAGTATTTGGATTTAATAATCTTCAAGAGGGAAAAGGCTGACTCACATAAATAAGTAGAGCCGAATAATGCAGTCAAGGAGCTTTTGAATTCAGGCGAGTGAAAAATGATGGCTGTCCGATTAACTGCGATTTTAGTTCCCTCTCCTTTCTCTTTCTCAGATCTCTTTTCGGAAGGAAGTCAGTTTCGTAGTTTTTATGAACAGTTTGAAAGTGCCTTTCCGCATTTTCCTTCTTTTGAATAGCAATGATAGATTCACAGATCAGACAAATGCACTTCGATTGTGACATTGTGAGAGAAAAAATCCTCTTCCATTTCCACATCCAGCCCATACCCTCCCCAAACATTTTTTTTTAAAATCCCTTCTTTAGTCAATATAAATTGGAAAGCTAACTAGATCACAGCCAGAGTTTTGCAGTAGCTCGTGTGTTTGATCGTGCGTGTGGGGTGACCAGTGTCTTAGAAGAAAAAAGATCTCAGACTGGCCGCCCTGTATGTCAATCAAGTGGCAAATGCCATAGGGAGGATATATGATAGATTAACGTATAAAAAAAATTTTTTTGGAATGCAATGCAATCTACCTGCACTACCTTTGCGATCTACCGGTTGATCACGATCGACGCATTTGGCACCCCTCCACTAGACAGTTACAAATAAATGAAAAGCATTCTGGCACTGAAAATACTATAAACAGTATAATTTTAATGTTTTACTTTATATGTTTTTTATAGGATGTAATTATGCAGGTCAGGAATACTTGAATGGACAGGAGTTCACAGATCCCCAGAACCAGTGCAAACGCTGCACCTGTATAAATGGATATGTGACATGTAATCCCAAACCATGCTATAACCCAGGATGTACCCATCCTATTTCTCTTCCTGGTAAATGTTGTCCAGTCTGTGAAGGTATGGTACTTTAATACTTTTTTAATCAATAAAATATAATCCTCCTTTTATTTTTTAAGGGATTTGTAGTGAAAAGTAGTGACTAAATTTCTGGACTGTAAAGCTAATGATTTTAAATTCATCACTGCATTTTCTAGGTGACTTTGGACAAGAGAGTCAACTAAATGAGTAAATGTTATCTACAGTTTACTTTAAATTGTTTAGTCATGATTATAAAAATAGGAGGTTAGCCTTTTAATCACAACTCAAAAGAATAACTTAAAATGACACTGTTGAGGAGCAAAAACAACAAACATTTATTGTAGTCAGATAATACTATTTTTAATTTAAATACAGTATTTTGAAATCAGAGAGTGTAGCATAAATGATTGATAGAGGATAATGTCCTGACATTCTAAAATTGTTTTAATGTTCTTTTGGATTAGGTGGGAGAATGGAACTTTCTCTGCTCATCCTGTGCATTTAATAGTCCTGGTCATACATTTTATGCAAACTTCCTTCGAAGAGGGACAATTTATTGTTCTGTAATACAGATACAGCATTTAAAATTTACTATGTAAAATTCATTAGCACAATACATGGAAATGAGCAGTTCGTTAAATTAAAGGGTAACAGGAAAATTATTCTCATTACAAATATAATGACTTCTGTTTAAAATGATACAAAAAAAAGATTTGTCATTAATAGTTGACTTTTAATTTGGATGACATAAAGAAAGGGATCATCTTTTAATTTTTTTAATTCCCCTTATCTGATATAGTTGCTGTTTATTGATTTGGCCAGTGTCCTGTTCAATTAATGCTGTATTTCTTTTAAAGTCTTAAATGTCAATGAAAAATATTTCTAACCTACTAAATGTAATTAAATAGCTTAGAATACAAAAAGCCCCATCATTGCTGGATCAATAATTGACCATTTTGAAAATGTTGTAATCGTTTACCAAATTTGAAGTGAGCGCTATAATTTTTTAATGGCCAGTAATGCCGAAATCCTTCCTCATATTTCAAAGATGAGCATGTTTGATTAGTCCAAATTAGCTCTGTATCACTGGTTTTGTAGTGTGTTATGTTGGAAGGCATTCCTATGTAAGGCAGATTCCTGCCTTGCGTCATTTACTGCCTCAATATTTTTTGGTTCTTTACAACACTGAAATGGAAACAGTAAGCTTGGAAAGTGTAACAAATGGCTCTCCATTTGTAAAATTGTGTTTAAATGACAGAGTAAATGTTATTTTTAGGAAATGGAAATGGAAACAACCAAAATCTTAATCATGAACAAAAATAAGTTCTGAAAGTAAAGTGCCAAAAACACTAACACATCCATGAAGTCAATAAAGTATATTAAAAATCTTTTACCCTCATGATTTCTTTAAGTGCTACTTCCCAACCCTGTTCACTTGATGAAAGCTCACAATACTAAATCTTGGATGCCAGGAGGGATGTGCCATCACCTTATGGTGATGTAACATGGTAGCAATGAGGAGACATTGTCATATACAAGATGACTGTGACTACAAAGACAAGTAATACAGAATGGTGGAGATTGTTCATAACATATAAAGGTTAAAATAATTTCAATGCAAAAAAAGTGAAATTTACATGTAAAAAATCATATTAATAATAATATTATAAAAAGCTCATTAGTCTTATTAGATTATTAATTAGTTATTATGAACCTGTTAGCAATTTCACTATCTTCCATAAAAATCAAAAAGATCTCTTATAGTCTGCTAACATAACAAGTGTGTAGCTGTTATTTTAATGTCACTACTTTTTTATTGTAATTCTTAGTGATCATTCCAACTTAAATTTGTTATTTTCACAGGGTGCTTTTTCAATGGTATCACAATTGCAAATGGGGAGACTTTTTCAGATCCTTCAGACTCCTGTTCCCACTGTACATGCAGGGTAAAATTTTATGTTTATATTTATAAAAAAACTTTGTACATTGAATTAGATCTCTTTCTGCTAGATATTTCTGTTTGTAAATGCTTTAATTAAGGATATACTTCATACGGTAGTTGAGATAAACATTTTAACTTCTAACACCAGGTATAATAAACCTGTTGCTTGCAGACTTTCATTCCAGTTATTTTATGCATTAGAAGTCAGTCCTCCTTGCTAATGAAGAGTGTAATTTGATTAGCACTAGAACCACCCACACATTTTAATACTATAACCACCAAGGCTGCACCAAATGGCTTCTAAATCCTTTTTTTCTCACAAATGGTCCATGAGCTGGGCATCCTAATAATACTCTACTGCCCTACCCCAAAAACCCTACATAGCTTAATGCAGCTTGAGTGAATATAAAGCTAATTTTTTGGCATACAACATATATTGTTTTCATATATTTTTCACTCTTAATGTTAGCATATGTTTTCAATCAAAAAAAATCGTCCAGGGATGCATGGCTACAGAGCAGAAAAATGCTTCAGCATTTATTAGTGAAAAACAAAATAATACATTTCTGTCTGCTGAGCATATAAAATAATACATGAAGTAAAAAGCATTTTTTATGTTGACACATTATGTATTTTTCTTTTTTTTTTATATGCATTCTCAAATTTTGCACTCATGACTTGAATGTTCCATCCACCATGTGCTATTTTGCATGTTCCCCTTTCCCCATGTTAGATTCATGCTGGCTGTGTACTTTTTATTCCACAATAGGAAAAATATTGCAATGCCGTTTCAAGTGAGTTTATAGTTGTTTTTTTATCTAATTGAAACAGATAAGCAGTTTTCAGATTTAGTTTTTTAGTAGTGACATAGTTGAAGTTTCATGGTTGTCAGTTGTAGACAGAGAGCAATTCATATATGGGGAAAAAATTTTCAGTAATGTCAGTAACAATGGCAGGAGAGGATTTGTTGAAATAAGAAAGATATGCAAATGCAGTCAAGTGCAAATCAGAGGAAAGAAACAGTGATTTACAATTGTACTTGAAAGTTTGGGAACCCTTTAGAATTTTCTATATTTCTGCATAAATATGACCTAAAACATCATCAGATTTTCAATCAAGTCCTAAAAGTAGATAAAGAGAAACCAGTTAAACAAATGAGACAAAAATATTATACTTGGTAATTTATTTATTGAGGAAAATGATCGAATATTACATATTTGTGAGTGGCAAAAGTATGTGAACCTCTAGAAATAGCAGTTATTTTGAAGTTGAAATTAGAGTCAGGTGTTTTCAATCAATGGGATGACAATCAGGTGTGAGTGGGCACCCTTTGTTATTTAAAGAACAGGGATCTATCAAAATCTGCTCTTCACAACACGTTTGTGGAAGTGTATCATGGCACGAACAAAGGAGATTTCTGTGGACCTCAGAAAAACAGTTGTTGATGCTCATCAGGCTGGAAAAGGTTACAAAACCATCTGTAAAGAGTTTGGACTCCACCAATCCACAGTCAGACAATTGTGTACAAATGGAAGAAATTCAAGACCATTGTTACCCTCCCCAGGAGTGGTCCACCAACAAAGATCACTCCAAGACTAAGGCGTGTAATAGTTGGCGAGGTCACAAAGGACCCCAGGGTAACTTCTAAGCAACTGAAGGCCTCTCTCACATTGGCTAATGTTCATGTTCATGAGTCCACCATCAGAAGAACACTGAACAACAATGGTGTGCATGGCAGGGTTGCAAGGAGAAAGCCACTGCTCTCCAAAAAAAATTGCTGCTCGTCTGCAGTTTGCTAAAAATCACATGGACAAACCAGAAGACTATTGGAAGAATGTTTTGTGGATGGATGAGACCAAAATAGAACTTTTTGGTTTAAATTAAGAGCGTTATGTTTGGAGAAAGGAAAACACTGGCATTCCAGCATAAGAACCTTATCCCATCTGTGAAACATGGTGGTGGTAGTATCATGGTTTGGGCCTGTTTTGTTGCATCTGGGCCAGGACGGCTTGCCTTCATTGATGGAACAATGAATTCTGAATTATATCAGAGAATTCTAAAGGAAAATGTCAGGACATCTGTCCATGAACTGAATCTTAAGAGAAGGTGGGTCATGCAGCAAGACAACGACCCTAAGCACACAAGTCGTTCTACCAAAGAATGGTTAAAGAAGAATAAAGTTAATGTTTTGGAATGGCCAAGTCAAAGTCCTGACCTTAATCCAATCGAAATGTTGTGGAAGGACCTGAAGCAAGCAGTTAATGTGAGGAAACCCACCAACATCCCAGAGTTGAAGCTGTTCTGTACGGAGGAATGGGCTAAAATTCCTCCAAGCCGGTGTGCAGTAAGGATCAAAGGTTACTGGACACTTTTAGTTGCAGTTATTGCTGCAAAGGGGGGTCACACCAGATACTGAAAGCAAAGGTTCACATACTTTTGCCACTCACAAATATGTAATATTCGATCATTTTCCTTAATAAATAAATGACCAAGTATAATATTTTTGTCTCATTTGTTTAACTGGTTTCTCTTTATCTATGTTTAGGACTTGAGTGAAAATCTGATGATGTTTTAGGTCATATTTATGCAGAAATATAGAAAATTCTAAAGGGTTCACAAACTTTCAAGCACAACTGTATACCTGGGTACCAATGTTTTTCATGTAAAAACAAAGAACAACATTGTTAATGAATTTCAGAGTGGCTGCAACATGAGCATTTGAAGTGCAGCAATTTTGGAAAAGCCAAGTGTGCTGTGTACACTTAACAATAGTTAAAAGATTTAAAAGCACAATGCCAAGTAGTATCGGCCATGGTGCTTGTAGTGTTAAAGGGCTTCATTCTGTTTTCATTCTGACATGTCTCATATTCCCACCAGGGAATTTTGCTCTTTCTTAAGAAAGTCAACAAAAATTTCTTTGGTCAGGACTAGACCAGCACTATTGTATACTATCCTTTTTTCCTTTTGTTTCTTTCTAAACACTGTATTATAACAGTTTCTTCATGACAAACCCTCACAGCTAATGATTCGGATTTAGTTGATTATCTGCTTGCTGTGTTTTAGTGTGCAAGATATTTGGCTACTTATTATAGACAAAATAGTCTACTAAAAATTTGGAGTCTTTACTAGAAAGTTACTAAAAATACAGCAAGACGTCTATGCACTGCCAACCCAGGCTTTAGAGGGCAACAGTGGGACACAATGTAGAAGCTACTGTATGTATCAAGATTCCCTTTCAAGGCCTGGTTTGATAAGAAGATGTAGTCAGATAGCGAGGCAATGGCTACAGCTATAGAACTACTTTTCTGTAAAGAAGGTTTGTATGACTCAGAAGTACTACTGAAGAGGCTGAGTCCAGTACCATAAGCATCTCCCACCAAATTTGTAGTTAGCAACGGAGTTGAGGCAAGGGGCTTAATTAGCAAAAAGGTGGAGGAAGATATGCCAGTGATTTAGACAGTAGGAGAAAGGTTGGATGGTGGAGAGCTATAGTGGACTCTTGATTGGTTTAGTGTGTATTGATTTAAATGTTTTGTCCATTCTTGTTCCCTTGTACCTGCCTGACAGCCTTTTTTGCCTTTAATAAGTCTATTTCTTATTGGGGTTTGTGGCGTCTCAGTGTAAACCTAGGTTGAGAGTACCCTCTAGTGGACGTAGTGGTCATACATATTCATACATAGGATGCTTTAGCCAAATCAGGTGTTTTCTTTGTTTTTTTTAAATTCTGGTGTACATTTGAGAGAGATTGTTGTCTTTTGTAATATTTATGTATTACTATTATTTAGTTATTGAGCTTCTGTGAAAGATAAATTTCCCCACTTTGGACAAATATAATTCTATCTATCTCTAGTAATGGAGTAGCCCTATATGGATGTTTCCCCAGTTTTCTACTGTAACTGTTTTTATTCTTGGTGACTTTGTTCTAAATGACAATGGCTCAAATTTTATCTCATTGTCTTTTTTTCAGGCCAGAGCAGTGCTGTCCTAGAAAATTAGTATCATATATACATAGTACCAATCATTGTTGTTCCATGCTAATTGTTTATATCCTATTAATTCTTGTGCATTTTTAGTCTAACTGGGATTCACCAATATAATTCGGGGGCTATGTCACAGCACTTGGATCTCAGGTTCAGTTTTAGTCAAGTTGGATGTATGGATTTGTAAAACATTAAAAATATGAGCAAACTGTATTTATTTTTTAATTATTTTTAATTTCCTGATAATGTCTTTTACATAATTTCTTTTTATTCATTTTTATTAATTGATGGACTGATTTTAGCCATCAGCCATATCATAAATCAAGTATTTGCAAAATAGTAAAATATTAACATCCTAAAAGGGAAAATGCTACTTTGGGGAAAATTGTTCACATTATTAGCAGACTTCACTTTTATAAATTGCTTCCTGTCAACTACTTTGAGTACACAAGCTCATTTGTGATCAGATTGTTTATAAACTATTCAGTGTGTGTTAAAAGAAAAATTATACTATGTGACTTAATGTTCAATTGGGCTCAAATTAAATCCTAGAAGTGATTAAAGGACAAATTAATTTGCCTCCATATAGTTAGGAATTTATTTTTCTTTGAGTAGTATGAGTAATTTTCTTGTTTTCTTTTAGTCTGGATCAATTCATTGCCTAAAGAAGCTCTGCCCATCAGCCCCTTGTTCCTACCCTGTTGTTGGGCAATGTGCATGCTCATACTGTGAAGGTAAAATCAGAATTAACTTCTTTCTTAAAACCACCAAGCAGAAATATTTATATTCACAATCTAATCAGCAGAATTTCCTTACAAAATAATTATGTTTTTAGTATTGCATAAAAGTGAATTCAGAAAATGAAGAATAGGTTATTGTATGTTGTTGTTCTGTATATATTGCTAGATTCTTCATTCAGGGTGGAGGTGAATTTCATAATATTTTTAGGATGGGACAAAATTTCATATGTAATATTTCATAATTCATATGTTCATAAATCATGTTTCACACATTGTGTTTCATAAATCATAATTTGAGGTGGGGTTTAAGGTTATCAGTCATCCATTTCACAGTTTCTGTCTGATATTCTTTTTAGTTTTGCATAAACATGAATTCAGAAAATGAATAATAGGTTATTGTATGTTGTTGTTCTGTATATATTACTACATTCTTTATTTGGGGTGAGGGTAAATTTCATAATTCATATTTTTGGGATGGGACTAAGTTTCATACATAATATTTCATAATTCATATTTTCATAAATCATGTTTCATAAATCATAATTTGGGGTGGGGTTTAAGGTCCTCAATCATCCATTTGACAGTTTCTGTCTGATATTACTACTATCACCAGTGAATGACATAAACATGTGATTGTATCCCGTTTGAAGCAAGCAAGAGATCAATACTAAAATAAAGCATAAAAAACACATTTCCTGAAGAAGCTAATATTCTTGGGCTGTTGAGCCTTTGTCTTTGAAAAAAACTAATTGTAAGCACTAAGCAGTACACTTCTCAGTCATTTTAAACATGGCCACAGTGACATTGATTGCTAGTGATAACGTCACCAATGAAATTCCTCAAAATGGTAATGAAAGGTAACAAAAGAACAAAACTGCAAAATTGTATTATTCTATAAAAAACTGTTTTTTATCTCTGTTTTGTAATGTTCTATTTAATGTATTGTGTTCATTGTCTCATTTTTGTATTATATTACTGGCACTACTCTACGGGAAATATGGAAGTAAGAATTAAACTGTGCATACATTTCTGCAAACTGAATCTGATGGAAAACAAAGTATTAAATATAGTAATTATTGTTTCAATTTTGATTTATGTACTTAAATGTGTTAAGAAACAATATCAGATTTGCTCCTAATAGTACGCATTTGCTTTGTTATCCTGTTTTTTTTTTTAATTATAACCATCTGGTTTCTTTAGGGTGCTATTTCCTTGGACAAATATACACTGATGGTGAAGTTTTTCCTGGTTCTAAAGGACAAGGTTGTGAAGAATGCACTTGCCTTGTATGTCATCAGTTTAAAATTACTGTACTAACACAGTTGTAGTCTGTTCTTTAGATGACTCAGTTGAAATCGGCTTAGATAATAATGGCTAATTTGAATACCACAACAGTTCAAGGATGATCAAAGAGTCATGAAAAGAATCTGTTAAATTGCAGTTACAAGTTTACACATAGTGTGTTATAGAGTGGAAATACTGTAAGAAACAGCTCTTGAAATGTCTATATTTAATATAGCATGCATCTTTATTCCAAAACAAAAGAGAACACCTTGGTAAAATCTCCAATTTAACAACAGTCATATAAAGTGAAATGATGGATGGTTTAGTATGTTTCAAAAAACACTGATAATATGAATGTGATAAACGAAGTATAAATTAAAACACTGATGGAAAAACTAGGTGAAGCTAGAAAAGCAGTGTTGCAAAAAGCTTTTTCAAAAAATTATGAAGGTCTTAAGAAAATAAAATAGTTTTATTTTTGAATATTTATCCTATTGCCGAAAGCTTACAAAATGTATTCCTTTTTCTAAATTTTGTATTGCTTTCTTTAGGAGCATATTAGAATTACATTACTGTAATTTTAAAAAAAAGTACTGTAGGTGTTAATAATTAGTCACACCTTTTTTTAATTGCATGAATGTTCTGAAAGTTGGCATCATGAGATCCAGTACAGTATAGAAATATTCAAAAGCTTCATGCTTTGATAAACCACTTACAACAGGTGGAGCCATTTTAATAAAATAATCAGAAAAATATTGTTTCAAATGACTCTTTGTCTTACTGAACAGCATTCATTAACATCTTACTTAATAAAAATGTTTGCTTTCTGAAAAATGTTTCTAAATGCACATCTACACTAAACAAGTTAAAAGTACCACTTGAAAGAAGAGCTGAGAATGTACCATAGTTAAACCAAAATGAACATTTTTCTTAATATGCTGAGTACTAAAGTAACCACAAGCATTATTTTGTAACCTGCACTTTTTATGTACTAGTACCAACAGAACAACATTTAGTACAGAGCTATTCAAATGTATTTATTACAAATGGCAAACAAAACTTTACAACTGAACTTTGAAAAATGGGTAATGAAGAGTTAATATCTGTTGGAAACTGTCATTGCAGATTTTGAATAATTTAGCGGTTTATTAATTTTTAATATGATTTTGTTTCTTAAAACAAAGTTAAATTCAAAATGTCAGAATCTGTAAATGATATGCTACCTTTCTATTCTGAATATTTCATTCTGAGTTTTAGGTTATGACAAGATGAGGGTGCTCTTGAGTGATACTGATAACCAGAAAGACACCAAGATAGTCCATATAAATGCTACACCAAAACAGCCCAGATGAACCTTAGGAAGACAAATGTGTTAAATTACTCGAGACATACAGGGGAAAGTGAAATGACGGTGAATGCAAAACAAAAACGGTTCCCTCTGGCCACTTTCCCTTCCTTGCCTGGCAAGATTTTACTGCTACTCTTCTCTTCACCACCAAGTTCATCAGACTGAGGAGGCCCTTACAAGACTAGTCCTGGTGCCATTTCCCAGCTAGATAATTATATCCTTTCTGGAATGTGTCATGCCTTGTAGTTCCTACTGCTTTTTAGCTCTTTGATACAAGGTTTTAAAAGAAAATTCAGTTTATGATATTTGTCTGCATAAATACTTGATATTTACTGTAGCCTGTATATGAGCATTGTGGCCTACAGGGGGTGCACATCTCCCCAAACTCAACACAAACAGGTGCAGGACACAAGTTCATCACACACATTTTGTTCTTCTTTTGGGAAATGCTTTCCCTTGTTTCCCACTTTTTCTTCACTTTTCTTCTTGTCTCTCCTTCCATCTTCACTCCTCCTGGCAAGCTTCGTCATCCTTCCTCCCAACTCTGGCTCCCAGACTAGAGTGAGGTGGCTTCTTTTATAGCGCACCTGGAAGTGAAGAAGTGTGTCCTGTAGTCTCCTTCTGGCAGTACTGTAATAAAGGGTTCAATCCACAGAACCCAACAGGGCTGCGTTGAACTCCAATGTTGCCCTACAGGAGTCTGAGGCACCGCTGTAACCCAGGGGGGCAGCTGTCTAGTGCTCAGGGGCAGATAATGCCCTGGGCAAGTTCTCTTCCCCAGTCCTTCCATTATATAGGTGTCCCGGCCAGGTAAGGGCCCTGTCCATCCGCCACAGCATATATATGAAAATATACATAAAATGCTACAGATTGCTTTGGCCTCTGCCCCGTGTCCTTAGAACTTACCCACTTTACTCCACATGTGTCCACTTATGACTCAAATCTTACTTGATTTGTTCTAGTTTAAAAACATAACATTAATACCAGTCACCTAACATTAAACTATTTTCTCCCGCTAGTGCTAAAGGTAATTCCCTATAATGCTAAGCTATTTATTTGCACTATTATATTGAATTGCACCCATTAGTTTAGTTGTGTTTTTCTGATTTTTTTTGTAACAGAAAGGAGAAGTAACTTGCGGAACAAAGAAATGCACCCAAGTTGCATGTCCTCACCCGGCATTAGATACATGCTCTTGTCCTGTATGTGATGGATGTAGCTTCAATGGCAGAAATTGTCATAATGGAGAGAGTTTTCCAGACCCAAAAAATAAGTGTCAGCGTTGCACTTGTTTGGTAATGTATTTATTCCAATTTTTTAACTTTTTTTATTCTGATTAAAAAACAAAATAATAAGGTAAATTAAAAAGTTGGCAAAATTAGCAGTAAAAAGTTATGGAAAAATAAAAGAACAAACTGAACTACTGAATAATAATAAAAGAACAAAGTGAACACTGAAGAAGAGAAAGAACAGTGTTTGACATTAAGTCAGACATACGCTACTGGCTGCTTGATGAATTGCAGAGCAGACAGAGTTCAGGGCTGACTGTTTTCCATGACTGTTGATTCTTTTCTCTTGGTTTTGGTTTTAGTATCTTTTCGACCACAAGATGGAGCAGAGAGCTATTAGACAAATCAAGTGTATGCATGTCTTAGATTCATGCTTTGCTGCTTATCATCTTCATGATCAGAGTTTTAATTATGGGGCTAAAATACAGACAGCAGGTTAAGGTGATGCCAAAGTAGAATTTATGTTTGACAGTGAGGCAAACATTAATAAGGCTCTGAAATAAAAAGAAAAGAGTTGGGACACTGAAGTGATCCCCATTTAATGTTCAGTTGAACAAAGAAAGAAATTTTGAAAAAAGTGGTACTCTTAATAATGTTGTTCCCAATGTAAATATGGTAGGTCCATGCAGACTTCCATCCTTCGTAAGCACCAGGTTACAACTGACTCTGGCCTTTTAAGTCAAGTGGTTTTTATGGTACAGAGACAGAATAGGTGGAGTGATTGCTGGTAGTGGTGTCAGTATCCCTTGGATAATTCCTCCTCCACTCTAGGGCAAATGGAAATTGGGTTAAATTAGGTGTTATATTCAAGTTTGTCCCCGTACTTTTAATTTCATACCCACAAGGCACACCTTACACTGACACAGCATTATATCTGTTAAAATGTGCTCAGGATATTTTTTTGAACATTAATGTTTTGATTTGTATGCTGCATTGTTATATAGAATCTATAAAGAAATTACACAATATTACATTTATTTTACTTTGCACTACCAATAAGCATGCTTCTTGTCTTAGACAAGCACAACTAGATTGTGCAAATACGACAAGAAAGCGAATGGATGGATTTAATGAAAAATGCTATACAACTTAAAAGCATAATGCATTATGGCTTGTTGTCATTTTTGCAAGCCCAGTAAATAATAAAGTAAAATTTAGCGTGTACATTAATAAGTTTACTGACAGATCGAGAGTGATCACCAAGCAGTTCTGGGTTATAGAGAAGAAAAAGGTGTGGCATCAGTTAAATGCAGGATGTTGATGTTAGTTGTTTTAGAGAAGCTGATGTAAGAGTTGGAAAGTTGGTGAACAGTTTGATTTCACACAGATTCACTCACTGCTCATCAAATTGTCTTGTTGAAAGTCATGCTGGTAGTACTGTGAATTGAACAGATCTTGTTACCCTAGCAACAGAAGCAGTCTGCAAGTAAATATTAGAAATTCCAACAAACCTGTGCCAGCTGAGAGACAGAATCCTTTCAGTGTGCTCTGATTCTACTCCAAGACTTTTCAGAATGGACTTTGTGAGAGTGATCTTATAAGCCCTAATCAGAAAACTAACATCAATGATCTCATTCTTTCAGTCACTATCAAGAGCTTCTGCCCATAGGCATGGGTGGTGATGTAGGCAGACTGATAAGTCAAAAGCTTCATATAAGGACATAGTTCCTTGTTTCACACCGCAGCCCACTACAACACTTAAAAACTGCAGCTGCTTTACAATCATCATTACCTTTTTCCGTAACAAGAACCTAAAATACTTTAGCCCCTCAGCTTCCGAAAAAACCTGAAGAAATCAAGCTATTCTTTTAAGAAAGAGAACCTTGACATAAGGCTTGGAGGTGCTGATTCTCACTCTGCCATATCACTCTTGGCTGTGAAGCAGTCAATTGTGCACTGCAAATAAAAAACTGATAAAACCATAGGATTAATTTTATCCACAAATTATCCATAAACCTCAGGCCCATACTGTACACTGGGCGCTCTCCAAGATTCTATGTACCTTGATAACCATTCTGTGAAAATCACAAACAGAGAGGAGATGAACCTTTACAGTCATGAGCTACCACCAAATTTCCAAAAGCAATATCTTCTCAGACACAAATAGTTTGTTTACAGTTTAATGGTTAGATTTCAATCAGCATTCCTCCCTCTAGATTTGAGGTATAACTATGAGTTCTAAGGATTTTTTTTTCCAAAAAGATGAAGGAGTGTGATCCACCTGTAAATGAAACGTATGTCTTTGGTTCCCATTTTAAAAATGAGACTTGCCATCAGAGTTTGTTAGTTTATTTCCCCCTGAGGTAGTTCACAGTTCCTTGACCAAAGTAGAATTCTGATTGCTTCACCTAGATTTGACAGTAAGGCTGAAATCTCCATTCTAGTATAATGGGATGGGGTTTTCCAAGTAGCTGAGGAGTATGATTCATTGATGAAGAATGCATATTCTTCTTGTCTCCCCAACAAATTTATGCAACATTGAAGAGGTCTACAACTCTGCTATATCTAGTACTTTTAAAATTTCTGGCTGAATCCATAAATGTTACCTGTTACTCAAACATAATGATAGTGAGCATTAATATCACAGTGAGCTTTAGACAGTAAACAAAAATAATACTTCAGAAATTTTTAAAAAATGCAATTATACAATTTAAAGTATTACTAAAGAATGTTTTTGTGTTCTGCAAGTAGAAAGAAATAGCAAATAGTGCAGTAAAGAATAGACAGTAATGTCACAGGCTGACTGACCTGAGTGTAGTATTTTGAACATACAACTTTTAAATAAATTTTGGAGATTTTTTAGGTTTCTTTTGAAATCAACCATTTAGTTTAGAACCTGTAATCAGAATTCGTTAAAAAAGTTACTAAAAAAACAGAACACATTCTTTTTCTTATATGTCAGTTTTATTTTTAATTTATTCTGTACATTATGAAATACTTTTTAATGTTATTATTTTTTATAAGGTGTATTAATTATATTACTTAAAAGATGTTTATAGTGTACTGTGTTAGTGTATCATTAATACTGCATGGTGTTACCTACAGTATATAAATAGGTCATTTCTCAGTATTTAACTAAAACCATATTTTTTCTTTGCACATTGAAATAAAGAATGGAGGTGTAACTTGCGTATCAATAACTTGTTCGGCTGTGAACTGCCGTCATCCAGTGAAGCCTTCTGGAGAATGTTGTCCTCAGTGCACAGGAATCTGCCATTATTTAGGCAACATCTATGAAAGTGGAGCCACTTTTGACTCTTCTTCTGATAGCTGTTCAGTGTGCACATGTATGGTAAGTGCTGTTACTTTCATTCATTCATTTTCTACTGCCTATTTGAGACCAGATCACTGGGCCAACACAGGACCATTTGTCAAAGCCACATTTGCCAACTCATTCCCTGGCCATTTAGGAGATATTGTCTTCCAGCAAGCCCTAGGTCTTTTCTGGGGTCTCCTCCTAGCTTGGTCATGCCCCTAAATCCTCTGCAGGGAAATGTCCGTGAGGCATCCGTATCAGATGCCCAAACCACCTTGTGGTGGAGGCACTTTAGGGTTTGTGGCAATACATAGTTTTAACTATATAAATAAAGAGGTGCAGATATAAGTGGTAGCGTGGTGGTGGGGCTTCAAAGGTTAGTGGGGTGATTGGCTGATAGTACATTAATATGCAGACGCGTGCAATTCAGTTGATTACCTCATTAGCGCTCCAATGTCGGTTATCAGTGCACGAGCTTCACTAGCAGTATAAAGAGGAGCCTGGGCAGAATCGGGGGAGAACAGAAAAAAAGAGTGATTATGGTACTGCAAAATCCAAGGGAGAAACGTCAGTGTTAGATAGTGGTGATTTTCTAATAGAGAAGCCACAGAAATTGTTTCATGACACTCAAAGCTACTGCTCCATGCTCTTCATGTTAATAACGGCACTTACGTATATCCACTTCAAACACTGCTTTGCATATTCATTCACATCTTCAGACTTTAAAGGGGGGCAAAGTACGTCTAATGAAAAATGTGTAAACACATGAAAATTGTGAACATCTAATGATGCTAATAATATACAGACATGCAACAATCTACAGCTGACTGAGGTCAAAGTCCTCCCTAATTTTTTTTTTACTGATAAGTGGGTGTGACTAATGGACGAGCTGGTGTTTTCCTTTTTCTAGCAATTTTTTCAATCTTCCTACACTAGGCAAGCTTTCCCCTGTAAAGTATGGATTGATTGCCGCAAAACACTAACACATGAACAATAAGTGGTTCCCTCGTGGACTTTCAGGTGCACAGGTGCATGGCACTTTGAAACTTCTGCATGGGAAGTGGAGAGAGTGGCATGATAACAACTGAGCACCATTCAAAAAGTCCTGCATGGCATCCTGAAAAAAGGCTGCATGGACGTTTAAAGTATGCATACTGGTGTCCTATACCAGACCCACATTGCCTTAATTGCAATGAGTGATTCACTTTATGACCAACATAAGACAATTTGACATACGGCCCAATGGTTGTCCTGAAATAGAGCCATAAGGTGGCACATAACTGAATACTCAAATTTCACATTATTTCTACTGATTAAAATTCAGAAGAATACACTTTCTTGTAAAAATATTTTTTGCTATGAGCATTAACAAAAGCCACGCCACTAAGAATAGCAGAAAAAAAGGAATTGATCTAATGCAGGAATGTTTTACTTATGGACAGTCCAGTAACCTAATAATATTATTATTATTATTACTTATTATTTGCCAGATACCTTTATCCAAGGTGACTTACAACATCTGAGATACAATTGGTTACATTTATTTTGTTTTTCCAGTTACAGCACAGTCAGATGAAGTAACTTGCTCAAGGTTTTACAGTGTCTGTAGTAGGATTTAAACCTACAAACTCTCAGTTTGAAGTCTCCGGTTCAAAGCCTTAACCACTAAACCACACTGCCTGCCCATATTATTAGCTCTCGGTAAAAAAAAAAAAAACAACTTACAAGTACTGTTTACAAAAAAGCATTTAGTTCCAGTTTAACTGACGACACTATACAGTAATTGACCCATTGTCTTATGAAATTTCCCCACCGAAGCCAGGTAACACAGCTAGAGGGTCCATAAAATGAAAGAATAAATCCATTATTTAAAGTAAAACAACCTGAAGCACAAATTAAATATTGCATACCTTGATCTATTCAAGGGAGTTGGAGTGTCTTAGGTAGAGTATTTTTAAGTTTTGTTTAAAAAGTTCTTTTGCTATAATAAGCATACACCTCAAAACAATACATATACAAAATTACAGAATGCTTAAAAAAAGATCTAAGTCAACAGTCTTAATACCCTTATGTGTAATTTCATGTTAATTAAGAACAGGAAATTGTTAGCTATATCGTTGCAGGCATATGTAGTTTACAGGTATGTGTGAGGGTGTTCAGCAATGTATTCATGCTTTTGTTTCATGTAACATTAGTTTTCAGTTACTCTGCATTAGCATTTGTAATAGTGTATATTGTGCCAGTGGAATTTTGCCTTTTAAGAATAAATTTAATTGCACGTACAGTATTTCTGTCCTTGGCAATGTTGATGCCAAGCTGATCTGACACAGTCTAAATTATTTGAAATGTATTTTTTTACTTGTAGTAATACATGTGTTGTATGAAATTTTAAAATTCTTGGGGAAAATGTGCATGCAGTAAGCCTACAATAATCAGAATAAGCAATATTACTTAATTATAGTTAAAGGATAAAAGTACTAGTCTATATATGTTTTATAGATACATATATTAAATTAATAATGTAACCTTTTGTGCTACTTAGAATGAGGTGGTGACATGTCAGAAGAAACCATGCCGTGAGCAGTGTACACACCCAGTCCCATCATCCAGCTGCTGTCCAGTCTGTGATCGATGCTTCCTTGATGGAACTGAATTTGGCAACAAGCAGGCGTTCTTATCTCCTTCAGACTCTTGTCAGCGCTGTAATTGCCTCAATGGAAATGTAGTATGCACTGGTGTGATTTGTCCTCAAACAACATGCACCAGTCCTCGCACTATACCCGGGCAGTGCTGTCCGGAATGTTTAGGTAAATAAAAAAGAAGTATAGATTATTCTATTTTGAAGCATTCTACACTAGTTGTGAACAAGAAGTAAAAAATGTTACAAAGAATTTGAAGAAAGGTGGAGACAAAAGGAGTAAATTCCAGGTCAAATGTTTAAAATGATGTGAATGGAAGTAAAGAAATGATTAGTTTATTTTTGTAAGTCTGTATGCAAAAAAGGGGTATAACCAGATAACTTTTTGGAATTATTATGTTGGGAAAAGAAACAGAATATGGTCTGAGAACCATTTTACCATCAGCTTGGTGTCTTAAAATTTGAATGAAATAAGCAATGAAATAGAAAGGAAAGTTTACAGAATACATAATTAGAGACCACTTGGGATTCAGAAGAGGAACAGAAACAAGACGTGCTATAGCATTGTTGGAAATTATAAGTGAATAAAGCGTTGAGCATGATACCAGCACTGTTTAAGGGACAGACAGCAAGTATGAGACATGTTGAAGAAACAACAGAGCCTTGTATTATTGGAAGAAGAACTGGTCAAAGTTGTCTTATCTCATCATGACTGTGTACACTACAAACAGTTTGTGTTAAACATTTGCAACTATGTGAATTGTGGTTTCAGAGAAAAACGAAGAGAAGAAACTGGACAGAAGGAATGGGTAATAAGGAGATACTGAGAAGAGTAGGAGCGAAAAGGACATTGATTAGAACAATTAAAATAAGACAGAGGAGGTGGTTAGGGTATATGCATAGGTATGATGGTCTGCTAAAAGATATGACTACAGAGAGAATAGATGTGTAAAAGGTGTGTGGTAGGCAGAGAATGAAACTGCAATATAATATTAAAGAAAATGGAACATACCAGAACATGAAAAAGAAGATGTATATTAGGAAATGTTGAATCTAGCATTCCATGAAAAGAACCCTACTATAAACAGAATTCTAAGAATCATTGAAATCAATACCTGTTAAGATTGCCAGGGAAAAGGGCAGATTTTTCAAATAATTGAGGTGATTAGGAGTAGGGATGTCAAAAAATACATACCAAAGGTTGTAGCTGAGAATCTGTCTCATCTTTCATTGATTTAACATGTTAAATCAAAGTCGAAGCCATAACAAGGGTCTAAGGCAGGGATCTCCAATTTAAAATAATTCAAAAGAAGTTAATTAGCAGGAAAAACAGGTCACTAATTAAGAAAAAGTTTAGAATGAAAATGTGCAGCCACTGTGGCCCTCCAGGACTGGAGTTTGAGATCCCAGGTCTAAGGCACTTGAATATTAAGGCAACAATAAATAATAACAACCATCATGCATGAAGTTCTTTAGGTTTGACTACAAACTTGAATGACCAGGGAAGTGCATAGTTGCAAACCTTTTATCCTGTCACAGGGATACAAAAGCACTGTGCACCTCAGGGTTGTTGCATAGCATCACCATAAAAACCTATGCTCAAAATATCGATGCCCATAAAAACAAAATGGCAACAGAGAGAGATGTAAAAAGTATATAATTGTTGAAAATTATTTTCAGTCAGAAAACTGATTCCATAATTGGGTTCTTCTACCTCAGAAATCACAAAATTATTCCAAGTATGTGTAAGATCATAGCTTTCTTCCTACGCATCAGTCTGCTTTTTTCAACCAGGAGAATTCATGCAAAAAGTGATTAGAGTACATCTTCATTTTTTTTTGTTTTGTCCCTTACCATAAAATGTCCATCCATCCATCCATTATCCAACCCGCTATATCCTAACTATAAGGTCATGGGGGTCTGCTGGAGCCAATCCCAGCTAACACAGGGCGCAAGGCAGGAAAACAAACCCCGGGCAGGGCGCCAGCCCACCGCAACAATAAAATGTCTGTTACACAATATATATTTCTCTATATGTAAAAAAAAATCCTGGAAAGGAAATTTCCAGGGCAACGATACGTGATCTTCTCGGAAGTTCTCGGAAGACATTTTAAAGACATGCGAGACAAAAAAGACTGGCCACGGAGCGTCTCGCGGGGACCATAAACATGAGACTTGGTGCAAGAGATTTTCCCAGTGCCGTCCCACAGGGACATGGAACGTGAGATTCTTGAAAGACACGCCCTTCTTATCAAATAAGAGCACAGCCAGCAGTAGCACACACAGATCCTGTGCTCTCAGCAAAGAAGAAAGAGCAGTGCAGAGAAAAGAGACCTTTGGGAGAGAAAAAAGGCAGATAAAAGATTATGAAGGCAGTGGAATTATAAAGGCTCAAACAAACGATGGCGCGATAAACGTGCAGAGAAAGGTACAGAATATGAAAGCAGTAAAATCCGAAAGTATTGTAGCGTCCCAGCCAAGTTGAAGCCTTTTTTGTTTTAAGTCACTGTTAGGTCCGATTGATAGAGGGCCGAATGCAGCACGGACGACTGATAGTGGGGTACTGATTGATTCCGGTGGGTGGCGGGTGCTAGAAAGTTGTGTTTGGGGTTACGAAGACGGCGATTGTTCAAGCAGAACTTTGTGACACTTTATTACGTCAGTCGCTACAGTATCAAAAAAAAGATAGTAGAGATTGCATTAGCACAAAGGTAATTAATCATCAGAACCAGGTGTGATTGAAAAAATAGCAGGACAAATTGAGGTCAGAAATAAAAGGAAAAGAGTGGAAAACAAAAGTCTTTTCGCCTTCGCATCATTCAATGCATAAAACGTGGATTTACACAATAATGGACCATACTCTATGAGAATCTGTGCTCCCGCACCAGTCAAAGCAACTACATGTTTCATTTCAAAGAATACACAATTCGGTCAGGTGTATATTTATGATCACAGAGAAGCGATGTAAATTTTAACATGCGACAAGAAAGGTAATGTATATATTCCACGAATAACAATAGACACCAAGGGAGATCGTGATATGACATTTGTATTAAAATGTTTACATTTTACCATGAGAATAGCTTTTGCTATGACAATTAACAAATCACAGGAACAAACATTAGAAAAAGTCAGATTATTTATTAGAGAAACAGAAACAATATTCACTCACGGGCAGTTTTACGTTGCGTTGTCACAAGGTGACTCCAAAGACGGAATCAAAATTCAATGCAATATGAAAGAAAAGGTAATTCCAAAGTATTGTTTTTAATGAAGCTTTAAAGTAAAAGCAGTAAAATTTGAAAGTATTGTAGCATCCCAGCCAAGTTCAAGTCTTTTTTGTTTTAAGTGACTGTTACGTCCGATTGAGGGAGGACGGAGTACAGCACGGAAGACTGAAAACGGGGTATTGATTGATGCCATAAGGGGGTGCGAGACCCGGGGGATGAGGGGTTGGAGAGGGTGCTAGAAAGTTGTGTTTGGGGTTACGAAGTCGGCGATTGTTCAAGTGGAACTTTTATGACACTTTATTATGTCAGTCGCTACAGTATGAAAACAAAAGATAGTAAAGATCGCATTAGCGCAAACAAAAGGTAGTTAATCATCAGAACCAGGTTTAATTGAAAAAATAGCAGGAAAAAGTGACGTCAGAAATAAAAGGCAAAGAGCACAAAGCAAAGTTTTTTCGCCTTCACATCATTCAATGCACAAAACATAGATTTACACAATTATGGACCATACGCTAATACGCTATGAGATTCTGTGGTCACGCAACAGTTAAAGCAACGATTCCAAAGAAGAAGAAAAAAAGCTTTTAAAATTGTATATCCGATTAAACAAACACAGAGGTTGGCAAGCAAAGCGAGCAGGGGGCGGAGCCCCCTAGTATTTAACAAAAAAAAGTAATGTACGTGTTAAATTCTGTTCAGTCTCTTCAGCATAAGAATATGTAGTATATAGTAATCCATTTAATATGAGGAATTTGGGCATATGGTTTTATTGTACTCATTTAAATATGATCAAATGTGATTTTTTATTCGTTTTTTCAGGCTGTACCTATTTGGGTAAAGAATATGCTGAAGGTGTTCATTGGATTTCATCGATTAATGAATGTCTGGAGTGCGGCTGTGTGGTATGACTTCTAATATTTAATAGTGGTTAACAACTTTTTTTATACTTTATTTTCAGACATGCCTACACATAGGAAATGAATTGAGCTTGTAACAATAATCAAAAATAATAAATAGCTGTGTGACCCTTGTTATCATTCCGTGGCTGTTATGCAGGCATGAATGCTAGGTGACAGCCACCTGCCATTTGAAATATGGTTTCTGATAGCTAATAGTAAAAATTGCTTTGAACTGACTACATTTTTAAACAATAGCTTCAGTTTTAGTCCTTGATACTTTAACCGAAACAGCTAATCTGTCCATGATTCAGTCTCAGATTCTAGAGTATTATAGACGCCACCTGTAATGAAAGGTGAAAAAATAAGACCAACCAAATAATCTGAATGCAAGATGCTTTACCATAGGTACTGTCTGTTGTTATTGGCAGAAGAACACGAACCTTGGGTTATTGGGAATTAGTTGTTTTTGACATCACAACAATGCCTGAGGCCCAGTTATAGAGTAGAGATCTATTTGTATCATGTGGAACAACTATCATGAATTATAAATCTTCACATTCTATTAATAAATGCAACTAAAAAACTCCAACATGCCACTATTGTATTAGCAAATAAACACTTATAGAGGCTGCTTCAGCTCCTCATTCCACAGGTTATTTCCAGGATATTATCAGATTCAAATATGGGAACTGCCCTAAAAGGTCTGAGTGCACCACACTTTGTTGCCACATAGACACACTGTATCCCTGCAGTGGCAGTTTAAGTGATCAGGCATCCTTAACTTCTTCCTGACCTCTCAACCTATTCCACTGTAAAAAGGGCCTTCCCTTTAATTTGCTGAGTTATTCTACAAAAAACTTTGGACAAAAGAGCTAAACATCAACAAATGACAGGCTCATATTACCTTTCCATAGTTCTGAGGTGTGAGTGTGTCATTGTGAAGACTGAAGTACATTATATAAGAGCACAGTGACAATCCATTATAATTTTTATTTAGTTTCAACACTGGAAGATTCAGCATTAGGAAATGAAACTGCAGCTTTAATCAGCCTATCAGCTAAACCACAGTGCCTTATTGTGATTTCGTTACGAAGTGTATTTGCTGTTAGCTACTTATTTAATGATGTGGAGAAAAATAAGCCACAATGTTTTAGTTAAATAAAAAGAGGTCTCTATTATCATTAATGCTGATCCAGAACTTTACCATTAAAGTGCTGAATACCCAATTAACACAGTATACACTCTATATAATTTAAAACTTGCCCCCCAAGCCCTTTAACTATGTCATAAATCTATCTCAAACTGTCTAGGTTATACCAAACAAGAGTTAGATCATGTCTGTGGATTTTTGGTAAACCCGAGTTAACAAATTTATTATCAGCTTTATTGGTTACCGAAATCATTTTTATCAGTAACAGTAGCAGCTGGAAGAAGAAGTAGTATAATATAAAAGCAATTGAGCATATTTTCCTCCACAGTGTACAATATTATAATTTTTAAAATGTTGTATATAACAAAGCAACCTCTTTAACATATGCTCCAGTAGTCAGAAAACATGAAAAAAAAAGAATTAACCGGACATGATGAATTCATCATCTTAATTTACAACATGATCTTTCTCATTCATCCTTTTAGAGAGGAGAAGTGAAGTGTTCAGAGGTGCACTGTGATGTAAAATGTACAGATCCTGTCCTTGTGCCTGGTCAGTGCTGCCCATATTGCCAGGATTGTTTCTTTGAAGGAAAGGTCTATCTTGATGGAGATTTATTCCACCCAGACACCTGTCGGCAGTGCTCATGCAAAGTAAGGATGAATATTAAATGGAAAATGTATGAATTAAATCCCACTGGAATGAATAATATGTTACCATTAACTGGCTATTACTTGATTATATATTTTTAGAATATTGTGTTATATTATATAAAGTTCTTAAAGCCAAATTTGAGCTAGAAACAAGAAAACTAAACTGTGTGTTGTACAATGCAGAGGACTTCTTCAGTACAGGTTCATTTGCATGCCTGGTCAATATCTAGGTGCAGCCTACAATATCTCCAAATGTATTTACACTACATTGTGATATTTTATTTGCCATTCCTGAAATGTGCCAGTTAGGTTGTTTAACATATCTAAGAAAAGCAAGTATGTTTGTGTCTAAACTTATCTTCCAGTGACCAGCATCCCATGTAGGTTTGTTTTCTGGATGTGCTTGAAACTGCTGGGATAAACTTTAGTTCCTAGCGACTCAGTACAGTAATGAGAAATAGTGAGGTCAGAAAATAAATGGAGGGACAGATAGATTAGTGTGGTTATTCCATTAATCAAAGTTTATATAAAAATCTGAACTATAACTTGTAAAGCAGGAGTATCACCCCTGTTTACACATAACCTCTCATATGACATGTGTTGTAGTATTTCTGGTTAACAATATAATATTTAAAGTTACTTTCTACAGTACATCAGCTACTGGTTGGGAAAAAGTAAATTGTGATTTCATTTTGTGAGATTCTGAATAATTTCGAATTTGAATCATACACCAGAAAATTGTCATTTGAAGCATGGAAGATGTAATTAAATAATTAAAACATTTTTGATAAGCTCATATAATTCAAGCACACTCATTTTGCTGCTTTACTTGCAATTGTTTATTTCTTATGGAAGATATTCAGTAGTTGTATCTCTAATAATTAATAATTAATTCTTCAGTAAATGTCTAAATGAAGGATTCCTGTTAAATAGTATGCACAGTAAAAAAATGTGGTCCTCTGATCACAAATTGTGAACTTGTTTATTTAACTTTATATTGTACAAACAGTGCATTAAAATAGCATTTTGCAAATAACTGAGTCAAAATGTTTTATTCTTTTAATCTTATAGTTTTTTTATATTAGATTATTAGATTAGATAATTAACCCCAAAAGGAAATTTACATATATACAGCAGTAGAAACAGAAAAAAAACAAGGATACAGACTCACAGAGCAGATAATACAACCAATCAATCGATAATTAAATAAATACAGTAAATGTATATTGTGCAGAAATTTCAAAATTAACATATAGAGTATGTTGGAAGGAAGCACTGAACTGTATGATAGCAGTGGGCAAAAATATATATCCTGCAATATGTTAAAGTAAAGCTTGTAGTGTTAATCTCAATTGCAGAAAGGAAATGTTTATTGTGGCAGCACTCCTTGTCCTCCTTTGAACTGCATGCACCAAGTGGCCGATGTTGGATCCTGTTGCCCACGCTGTAAGGGTAAGAATCAAGCACCAAGAGTTTGCTTTTTTTCTTTTCAAGCCCTTCATAAAGTATTTCTGTAAATGGTGATGGACTATGTCTTGATAGTTTATGCTATATTTTAGATTACTTTTAGGATCCTAGTAGATGTCTGTACATAACCTTTGGCAAAAATTATAGATATTTTAATAGAATAACAAATGGACATTTTTTGGTATTTAACGTTTATTTGGCATTGTGTAAAGTTGTCATCCAGGTGGTATAAAGAAACCTAAATTATGAACATGATATCTGAACTACAGCAGTTCCTCCAGAAATTCAAGGATGAGCTTTGAAAGGTGCATGTGTCACAATGACGCATGGCATCAGTTATATCCTTTCATCCATCACACCTCTGCTCATCAGCATGCTTGAGACATACTTTACAATCATGAGTAAAGGAGATGCAAAGAAAAAATCTGAAGTCACAAGAGTAGCAACCATCTTCACAGTACAAAAGTTAGTATTCAACATGTTTGCCACATAACTCATATATAAAGTGTTCTAATTTTAAGTATTATTTATTGTTTATTTGAAAATCAAAAATCACCCAAGAAACCAAAAAGTACTTCCTTCAATAACTGGACCTGCTTATTCAGTACAGAGCCATGGGATACTGTTGTAAGCTGTGTTTACGGCACCTTAACTCAAATAGGACCAAATCAGTCTCACAATTCAGTCAAATGTTCACATTTTTGGGATAGAGGAGAAAGTTAGATAAAACCTACACAGACATGAGTTGGATATAAAAGGTCCATAAGGTAGTCACCAAGCCAGAGTCTGAGCTCTGAATTTTAGAGGTGCGAAGCAGTAGCATTGATCTTTCTGCCACTATGCTATCTGTAGTTATGAGTTATGTTAAAAAGTGACCTCTCATTTTTTTAAATTTTATACCATAACATCTTTTATTTTATTTTACAAATGCTACTGTTTATCAAGTTTCACTAGTAAGTTAATACCATGGCTGATGCTACTGTTTGCTTATCCCACTGTTCGGTGGTTTTCCAGGATGTGTTTACAATGGGAGGGAATACCATGATGGCAGTAGTTGGATTGCTTCCACAACACCTTGTATGTCATGCATGTGTGTAGAAGGAGTTACTACCTGCTCTGAAATCCACTGTGTCCTACCTTGTGTAAACCAGATCCATGTTCCAGGAGAGTGCTGCCCTGTATGTGCAGGTAGGAGAATAAAACAATTCACCATTATTTATTTTCTAAATATGCAGAAAAAAACAGTTATTTTCTGATTAATTGCAGAGCAGATGGAGAAAGCTAATTAGTAAGTTAATAGGATGCACATTGGAAGGGAAGTAACAGCAGCACAATGTTGGTAACCTTAATGTTGTTGATCATAAAATCAAAATGTATTCAGATATCAGAATAGCAATACAGAATATATCAAGAAAAGTGTATAATTTACCAAACTTTACTTGTAATAATATTGAGATGGATTTTATTTGAGCAGATGGCATTTCATTTAAAAAATTAAAGTGACTTTAGATGAGATTTTTAAATTAAGTTTTAATAGCTGATTTCAAACTTTCTGGCTTATTGACTAGCTATCAGAATTTTTATTATGCAAAAGTTAGAGTCTCATATTTAGCAGTGCTTTATGGACACTGTATTGGAGTTCAAAATATAAATATTTTGTACTAGATCAGTCAAAGGAATCTTACAATTCATTGTTTATTTTTAATATCAATAGGACATGTTTAGCTTTAAGAGAATTTTTATGTATCAGTTCACCTCATATAAGACCAACATTACCCAGAGTGAGGTTGAGGTATGATTAGAACCTAACTATTCAATACTAAGGGTAAGACAGAATTTTAATACTCCATTTGATTTTGTTATTTAATATTTCCTCATTTCACATTGACTATTCACATTTGTAAGGCCCATTCCTGAATTTACAAAAATGTTTGCTTTTAATGGGCTGGTGATGACTATGACCCAGCCGTACAAAAACACGCCAGAACAATTCAGCATTGGTCTTCTTAAATTTTGTGTCTTTGGAAGTATATTATACTGAAGGGAAGAATGCTTCCCAGCCTTTCATACTGATTTTTTTTTTTTTTTTGTAGATTGTGTATATAACAACCACGTGTATGGTCCACAGGAGAGCTTTCAACCAGCAGACGATCCATGTGAGATCTGTACTTGTGAGGTTAGATAATACTTTTTAATTTGTTATAATCTGAGGTTGCTTTGTGCATGGTATACTGTGTCAAAATATGATAACTAGAAACTCTGTGATTCTTGTGGAACAGAATCTACATTGTCATCATATTGTAACCTGTACTGATGATGAGAAATGTAGTGGTGAGAGCAGTAATATAGTATAATTAAGTGAAATAATTAACTTAACTTGAAAACTTCTGAACTGTCAGTAATGTAGAACAATTCAGTAAAATAATAATAATATTTTAAAAGTAGCACTCATGTGAATCTTAACCAGTGTTCATCATTTTCATTAGTTTATTAAAATATGAATCCTCCATAGTCTTAAATGAGGTGTTGCTTTCTTTTTTATACTAAGGACTGACAATTTGCTCTACATTAATTTACCATATGTCTTCCCCCCAAGCCATTAGTCAGAAAAATGTTTAATTAAATGATTTGAAATCTCTGTAAGTGTAAAATAATGCTACTATTACTATGTGTTACATATTAGACTTGTATTAAAATCAGCAAAGTACACATTTTTAATTGTCATGAAAATATACATTTTTAATGTGGCAAATCTAGTTTTTTGCGTCTAGAGGCAGTTTTTCCTTTCTTTTCTGTTTTCAGGTGATGCCAGATGGAGAACAGCACTTGCGTTGTTACCGTAAGCAGTGCCCAAGTCTGGTTGACTGTCCTAAGAGTCACATCCATTTCCCATCGCCAGATCAGTGTTGCCCTACCTGTGCACGTTAGTATTATTCCTTCATACTTTCTGTAATGAATTAAAGGCATTTTGAAACCCCAGTTGTTAAAAAAAAGTAAATTATATAGAACTTAAAAAATTGCTCAAAAGCAAGAAATGTAATTATCAGTATGCACAATACAACAAATAACCTTTGTTATTTCGGTAAGTTTCAATAAACTGGAGGAAGCCAAACTGTATATGGAAAAGCTTTTCCATCATCACAGTCCATAAATAATCTACAATGCATTAATCTCAATAGCAAAGCACAGTTTTGGATGTGAATCAGCCTTCAGCTCATGTCAGGTAGGGGAGCATGCACTGTTACATGCGTTGCCACACCCACCACACGACGAAACTGCTCGGAATCCTGGATGGTAACCCCCCAGGCAGACACGCAGTCCAGTCTCACCCCCAGAAATGACCATCTATCTGCCAGCCAGCCAGGTGTTACATGGGCATCTCCTTGGCCTAGTCCAGCAGCTGGGGTCTTCAGCAATTAGGATCCTGTCAGCTGGATCACCCTCGGGGAATCATGCCACATGGCCATGGTGCCTTAACTGACACTCCCTCATAGTGCAGGTAATGTGCCTTATTTCAGGATTCCATGAGCAATCACTTGTTTGGAACAAAATCAAGCTAGCAGTACCCAGGAATTCAGTACCGAAGCAGTCCAGTCTTTATTTCAGATCACTGGATAGCATCCATGTCTAGCAACAATATTGGAAAACATGAAGCACTAGGACTCTAAAGACTTGGACCTTTGTCCTTTTGCAAAGATATTGGGATAACCCCACACCCCTTTCTAGCAACCTCATTATCCCCCATGCTCTCCCAAACAGTCTACTGACTTCATAGGAAGAGTTGTCAGAGACATGAATGTTGTTGCCAAGGTAAGTTAACCTCTCGAAAAGGTTGACACTCTCTTCACAGATAGATACACTGCTGATGGCTGTGCCCTTGATGTCACTAAGTGCCTGGATCTTGGTTTTTATCCCGGACACTCACAAGCCCAGACACTTAGTCTCCTCGCTTAGTCTCTCAAGAGCCTCGATTAGAGCCTTCATTGACTCTGCAAAGACACAGCATTGTTGGCAAAGTCAAGATCAGTGAATCTTTCTTCACCAACAGATGACCCACAGCTGCTGAACTCCACAACCCTGTCCAACACCCAGTCCATGCCAGGATTGAACAGAGTAGGAGCAAGAACACTATTCTGATGAACCCCATAATCAATTGGGAAAAACGCAGAGGTTCTGACTCCACTCTGCACCGCACTCACAGTACCACTGTACTGGCCGGCCATGATATCCAGCAACTTTAGGGGAGCAAGTCTCAGGATGTCCCACAGGGCAGCTCGATCAATTGAGTTGAACTGAGTCTTTACGAAAATTGACAAAAACTGCAAAGAAACTCTGCCAATATTCACGTTTGCACTTCCTTAGAACACTCAGTGCCAGGATGCAGTCGATGGTAGACTTCCTGGGCATAAAACCAGACTGCTCTGGTCTCTGGTAGGTGAAAAAGTGATCACAGATCCTATTGAGTATCACTGTAGCAAGGACCCTACCCAGTGCCGAGAGCAGTGCTATCCCGTTGTAGTTGCTGCAATCCCAGCGATCACCTTTCTCTCTCCAGACAGGGATGGCAAATCCCATTTTCTAGTCAGTTGAAATGACACCCGTCTCCCAAATGGAAGCAAAGATTTCTTGCAATTCAAGGAGGACAGCATTACCACCAGCCTTTAGAAGTTTACTCCAGATACCACAAATCCCTGCAGCCTTCCCTCACCTGAGCTGGTTCACCACCTGTGCAATCTCAGTGAGACTGGGTGGTTCACAGCTAATTGGAGGATCAGCCTCAAGAACCGTGGACCCAGAGATATCCAACGTCCTAGCTGGAAGATCAGCTTTAAACAGCTGCTCAAATCAGACAGTCAGGCTGGTCAAAACTGTTTTCAGTTCTTTTCAGTCAACAAATTAATCAGTAATAGTGTGTCAAGAAACACTACTGGGGCTCCTTTATACCAACAGCAATACACCTGCACAATGTCTTACTGTGACTATAATTCCCAAGCCTTGCCGTTTCTTTGTTTTTTCTTCCTTTTTATTCATTCTGGTGTGTTTTGAGACCATAGTGTATGTGTGTGTGTATATACATTTACTTATTTGGCACAGTGTTAGCGCTGCTGCCTCGCAGTTAGGAGACCCAGGTTCGCTTTCTGGGTCCTCTCTACGTGGAGTTTGCATGTTTTCCCCGTGTCTGCATCGGTTTCCTCCGGGTACTCCGGTTTCCTCCCACAGTCCAAAGACATGCAAGTCAGGTGCATTGGCGATTCTAAATTGTCCCTGGTGTGTGCTTGGTTTGTGGGTGTATGTGTGTGTGCCCTGTGGTGGGCTGGCGCCCTGCCCAGGGTTTGTTTCCTGCCTTGCGCCCTGTGTTGGCTGGGATTGGCTCCAGCAGACCCCCTGTGACCCTGTAGTTAGGATATAGCAGGTCGGATAATTGATGGATGGATGGATACTTCTATCATAGAATGGGTACACGATACACAAGAAAAACTCTATGCTTTATTATTATTTCTGGTATTCCATATTCCAAAACATGTATGGCACAGGGGAGAAAGGAATTTCTGGAGTGATTTGTGTAGGTTTATAAATTCTTTGGTCTTTTTGACATTCAGAGTAAGATGGTTCTTATTGTACTAGTTTACCTAACAATCCACTTGATTTAAGTAGTGGCTTTCATCCTCAGCAGATATACGATAGAACAGTGGTCATTGTTAGGTCTCAGGTCGCTTGTGTACAGAATAAAAGTCATATTAATAAAACATATTCTTGGTGATTTCCTGCTTTAGAATTAATGTTTTAATGTTTATTTACTTATTGAGCTTCTGTAAAAAGCCACATGTACCCCTTGGTACAACTATAGTTCTAAGGAGTACAACTACAGATCTATCTATCTATCTATCTATTTACCTTTTTTCAGGGTTATAAAAGACAAAAGATGACCTCATATTTACCTAGTAATATTCCACACTTTTTTGCTGTAGATTGTGTGACAGATTTACTAGTTTATTGTACAGTCCACAGTATAAATAAAACCCATGTCATTCAGAAAAAAATAGGTTTACCAACAGTCTGACTTTCTTTCAGATTATACAGTGGTGTGGGATTCACATGGAACTCTGTAACATATTCAGGACAAAAGGGGCCTTCTTTTATGCCAAATACCTAAATGTAAATATAAAATACCAAGGAGAACATGAATACAATAGAAAAACCCCAGTTTCTTTGCAATTATGCCAGTACTGAATGCATGAATGAAGTTTGATACTTCCTGGTTAGAGGATGAGCTGGCAATGATGGAAACCGTGCCACATTTATTTCTGGAATTTGAGTTCTTGAACCAACTCAGTACTAGACCTGTGACATCTCTGGTTTAATCTATTCTGGCCATTTTTATAAAAACTTCTTCATTGCTTCATCCCGCAATCCTACATGAAAGAGTGCTTTTCACTGCTAAAAGACTGCAAAATAATGACCATTTCCTTTGATAATATTCAATCAGAATATTAAAAGGTTCATTTTGAGTAATATTAAAATAAGGTTGGTGGACAGTGGCATCAGTCTCTGATACCTATACCTGTTTTTAAAGGAATGAAATCTTCTGAGTTTGTTTCAACATAAAGTAAATATACTAATGTGAGATCCAGGAGGTTTGTGTCAGTATTGTTAGAAACAGAAAAGTAAAGTCAGTAAATTTGATCAGTATAAGTTAATGTAGATGTTTGAGGAAAACAACCCTGCAACTTCATTTTTTGACTGATAAAGACATAGCTTTTGAAAAACTTGCTGAAGTTTTAAACTTATACTTAAATTTTGCAAAGCTACAAAATAGTCTCCATAACAATATAATTATGTTTGTATTTTTGTTTTCTTTTACAGAACCTCTTAGCAACTGTACAGCTACCCTTTTAGGAAATGAAATTCATGCTACAGATGATCCTTGCTATACCTGTCAATGTAAGGTATGTTGTAGTACTTCATCATTGACTAAAACCAGCTTAACTGGAGATCATCATTCAGATCTGTGATTTGAGCTATGATGTTGAAAGTTTTATATACATTTATATCCATTATAACTTTCCATGTCATATAAAGTGCATGTTAGAAAATTGTGAAACATTGTTATGTAAGTAATGACAAAAGTCTCTATCTGAGACTGCCAGTGAGCTTGTAGTTGTTCATAAAATTTACACAGAATTTACTGTTTGTGGCACCTTTACCTAATCACCTAGTTCAATTCAATTTATATACTTATAAGCCTAAAACATACACTAATCACAAGTGCTATATACTGTAGTATATAGTATTTGTGATTAGTAGTATATAAAACTACAAAGTAGTATATAAAAAAATAACAAACTCATGTAGGAATTTTTGATTGATTAATAATCAATATGACACCAACCCCAGGACAGCAAATTATTTCAGTGAATGGGGTATAGGATTTCTGTTTTTACGTTCTGGCCAGGTCGCCAGAAATATGAAGAAATATGCAAATATAATTATATAGATGTTGTGATAATGAAGACAGCCCCCGTACACAGACAAACACAACACCAGATGTCCAGAACACACACTTTTATTTTCTCCTTCTTTAACAGCACTTCACAATGTCCTTCCAGCTAAACTCAGTCCCTTCTTTCCTTCACTCTCCTAGTACTTCTGCCACCTCTACTCCTCTCCTCACAAGCTCTGTCTTCTTCCTCCCGACTCCGGCTCCCTGAGTGGAGTAAGGCGGACTCCTTTATAATGCACCCGGAATTGCTCTGGGTGTTTCCTAATTAACATCTGGCAGCGGCAGAAGTGCTGCACATGAGTTCAGCTCCCCTTCTGGCAGCACTTCCGGGTGTGACAGAAGTGCTCTATGCCAAGGCTTGCGATACTATCCAGGGGTGCTACCCTCTTGCGCAAGAAGGGAAGATATTGCCCCTTTTCCAGTCCTTCCCTTCTTCGGGCATCCCAGTTGGGCAAGGTCCCTGGTCGTCTGCCACAATGTATAGAGACAAAAGACACAACACAAAACATAAAATAATGAAGGCTTAGTTTAACTTTTTCTCTCCTTTAAAATAAAGGAGTTCTATCTCTTGGCTTATATGTAACTTTCCTCTCTTATAGGAAATGGCACATGACTTATAAATCCTGAATTTTCAATTCATGAGGTTAAGATGGATAAGTTCTATGGCTGGTTATGAAGTTACTGTCGCCAGCAAGTGGTGTTCACCTGCTCACAATAGTTAGCATTTTCCCTGGATCAGGGACCAACCCCCACCACACCGTGTTCTCTACCTCATTGTGTGTGCATGTGTGAGATGTTGCTTTGCCTTTTCCTTTTGCATTTAGAGAGAGGAATTTATAGTAGCCAGAACAAGATTATTATTTTAGCTACTGTTAACACCAGTACCATAGTACATTATCTGGCATTGTCCTCTCTGTTAACACTAGAATCCCTGAAGTCTACAAAAAAAAGTCATAATGCTTCTTAATCAGCATCTTTGTTTTGGAAATGTGTCAATTGGCACAAGCAGCCTGCTATTCCTTCCCCCACCGAGGCAGTTGAAGTCAAGTCAGCCACTAAATTCTCAGAGCTCAAGTCTGTTTATCTGGGTGTGTGGTGCCTGGAATTGTATAGGGTAAATAACATATCATTATTTGGAATACATATATTTTATGTGTGTTCCATGTTTACAATGATCTGGGTAAATGTAGGATAACGGGAAATATTAGGCAAGAAATGTTGAACACATAACTAAAGCAGAAACTTTTTTCATGTTATAGTAATAATTGACAAAATGCTGACATGAAGTGTATAATGTGTGAAAACTGAAGTCCAAATATCAAATAAATACTTTCAGAAAAGGGAGAAAAAAACAAGTGCACCTTTATTCAAGAATATAACCAAAGAAAAAGAAATTATTCAATTTACATGTTGCTGTCAACACCTTCAACTTTACCTTTTTGTTTCTGTCATCTATTATTTGGTGCCAGAATGCTATACATATAGATTACCTGGTTGACAGTTGGTTCATAAAATATCACCAAAAATTGGTTTATAAAATATAAGCAAAATTTTTTTATCTCTATGAATTTCTTTTGTCAGAGCCTTGTGTCAATACAGTGTTTACATGTACTTTACATTCCTACTTAATTTTGTATTGTAAGGTCTAGAGCCTTTCCTTATAGTACTAGCCACAAGGAAGGACTCAACTCTGGATGGGGTGTCCCCAGGTGACCCTGCAACTCAGACTGTAAGGAAAAGGGTACAAAGAATTAGTAAATTATTTGATACATTTTTTTTTAAATTGTGTATATTTTTGGAAATGCTGGATATAACTTAGAGAAATGTCAAATAGACACTGGCATTTAGTTTTCTTCAGCTCATCAGAGCTGATTGTTGTTTCCAAAAGATTACATTCTTTTTTGAACTACTGTTATAAAAAAACTATTTGAAGTTCCAAAGAAATTCACTTCTTCTTGATACTGACAAAAATTAAGATGCCAGTTTTTGCATATTTTAAGCTTTGCTTCCAAAAGTCTGCTTTCTTTTTTTTTTAAAATGTACTTATGAAAAACAACTATGATTTTCCAAAGAAACATAATTCTTTAGAAAATTGACTTCTTATTGCCACTGAGAAAAAGCTAAACTGTCACTCTTTTTGTATATTTTAGGACTTGACATGGACTTGTATTCATCAAGGTTGTCCTCATTTAAGCTGTCCATCTTCTGAGCAGTTCACCCCTGCAGATTCCTGTTGTCCCATATGTGATGGTAAACAGAGTACAGATTGTTAGATGTATTTACCATCACTCTTTGTAATGCATTCTAAAAAAATGAGAACATGGTTCAATAAGTCCTTTTATTGAAGTCCTAACTGAAGTAACTATAAGTACTTTCACATTAATTTTGCCTAAAATAATTGATTAGGGCGGCACAATGGCCTTGCTGTTTCTTCGTTTTTTCTTCCTTTTTATTCATTCTGGTGTGTTTTTAGACCATAGTGTATGTGTGTGTGTGTGTGTATATATATACATTTACTTATCTGGCGCAGTGGTAGCGCTGCTGCCTCGCAGTTAGAAGACCCAGGATTGCTTCCCGGGTCCTCCCTGCGTGGAATTTGCATGTTCTCCCCGTGTCTGTGTGGGTTTTCTCTGGGTGCTCCGGTTTCCTCCCACAGTCCAAAGACATGCAGGTTAGGTGCATTGGCGATTCTAAATTGTCCCTAGTGTGTGGGTGTGTGTGTGCCCTGCAGTAGGCTGGCGCCCTGCCCGGAGTTTCTTTCCTGCCTTGTGCCCTGTGTTGGCTGGGATTGGCTCCAGCAGACCCCTGTGATCCTGTAGTTAGGATATAGCGGGTTGGATAATGGATGGATGGATTGGTAATTGATTACTGATTACCAAATCTGTCATAATCATATTTTTATATAAAAAGCATTATTGAAAAATACAGTTTTGATAACAGTATGTATTTTATTAAAACACATTTATTTAAAAATGTATATACTTTTGGAAAAGGTAATACAGTACTATCATGGTGTTGTTTGACTCTTGTGGCTCTATATTTATAATTTATATTTACATTTGTCTTAATATAGTATATGAGTTAATAATTAATCATTGTTGGTGAAGTTAATATACTCTGCCTTTAAATACTGACTGGCTTCCTTTACTTAAGTTTACAATCAAGCTTAGCAAAGGCATTACATTTACAGTCACATCATTAAAGAATCCAGTCTTACATTACAATCAGACTATTGAATGTATTGTAATGATCATATAACAGCAAATGGTAGTCAACAAGACTACACAGACAGACAGAATCACTGTATGTTATCTAGTTGTTTGACTTATGTAATCTTTCTGACATTTTCAGAGTGTTTGATTGAATCTGAAAATCGTCGTGTTTCTGATGGTGAGAGATGGACTGACAGTGTAGATGAATGCATCACTTGTACCTGTAACGTAAGTCAAGTTACATTTGCTGGATTTGCATTAGTTATTTTATGTTATTCGTCAAGCTTATTCTAATACCTCAAAATTGCTTGAAATTTTCTTTGCATTTGTCATGGATGGGTGCCTAGTGCATCACTGGTTCTCATTTTGCTTGCAGCGTAGTCTGAATGGGTACCCCCTACCTATGACCCATAACTGCATAAGATTGTTAAAAAAAGGGCAGATTTTTTTTAAAATTAACTTAAAACAGATTGAGCTTATGGAAAGGTGACAACTGTAGAAAAACATCTTGCTCAGTAAAAATTCAAAATAAATGAATGCCTGACAAACAAAACAACACTGTAGAGAATTTACAATGTGATCCAGTGGACATATGACCGTCCCAACTATATGAGCTTATTGGATATCCCATTCTAAAACCATGGGTATTACTATGAAGTTGGTTCCCTCTTTGTGGCTATCAGCCTCCACATTTTGGGAGGGCTTTCCACAAGATTTTGGAGTGTGTATGTATTTGTGACCTTTCAACCAAAACAACATTTTGTGAGGTCAGGTACTAATGTTGAACAAGAAGGCCTGGCTCGTAATCGGCATTCCAGTTCATCCCAAGGGTGTTCAGTAGGGTTGAGCTGAGGGCTCTGTGCAGGCAGCTTAATGCCAAACTTTACAAGGTACATCTTTATGGATCTGGCTTCGTGCACAGGGCACAGTCATGCTAGAAAGGAAATTAATCTTCCCCAGACTGTTGCCACAAGTTGAAAGTAAAGAATTGTCTAAAATGTTTTTGGGCTGAGCACAAACCCTAGCCCCAGGCTATTATCCCTCCATCATCAAACTTTACAATACTTTGCACTATGGAGTCCAGAAGATAGCATTCTCCTGGCATATGCCAAATTCATATTTGTCCATCAGACTGCCAGACTATGAACACATTTCCACAGCTGCAGAGTTTAATGACAGTTTGCTTTACACCAGTCCAGATGACTGTTGGCATTACGCGTAGTCATCTTAGGCTTGTGTGCAGCTGCTCGTCAATGAAAACTCATTTCATAAAGCTCAAAGTGCATAGTGCATAGTTCTTGTGCTGTTACCATGTTTAAAGTCATTGACCTCTACAGGACTACTCATTCTACTGCCAATGTTTGCCAATGGAGATTGCATGAGTATGTTTTTGTGCAGCTCAGACATCTGAACTTAGTTATTTGGAGGGGTGTCCACATACTTTTGGCAATATAGTTTAGTAAGCAGTTTGAACTGAAATACATTTAATATAGGATTAGTAGAGCATGGCCATGTCACAATGACTGATTCAGAAAGCTTTCCATCATACTACTGGTCAAATTCCTTTATTTCTTAGCCTTTAGTATTTCATATAACTATTTTGAGAAAAATAATTATACATTTTAGTTCAGTTTGGCAAATGGTTTCACTTTAGCCCTTAAAAACCACATTCTAGAAGGTAGTCTAGAACAAATATCCTTAAGATTTTAAATCCCATTTAACCCTTTTATGAATTTACCAAATGGTTCCTATCTTGTGGAAAATAATGTAGTGTTCTGGATCCAGACTTGAGTGGGACACGTTCCCTGGGTGGCTGAGAACTGTCAGAAAGGGCAGGGCTACCTGGAGAAAAAGCACACTTGGAACACATACTCCCACTTCTACAGCCTGCTGGTGGCAAGTGAGGTTTGGATCATTGTCTTGGTATGATTTATGGAAATGGAGAAAAGTGTGGTAGAAGGGTTACCTCTGACACCAGGTGAGTAGAGTGAGGGAAGGTTGGCACTGTGTTTGTGTGGGCACAGAGAACAAACAGCTGAAAGTGCATGGAGCGTAGATGAATGGCTGATGAAGAAGGTTACAGTTCCAGACACAGATGAAACAAACAGTCCTTCTAAGACAGCACAGAGTGCTTAGTCCATTCCACACCACTGGGTTGTCACAATAATGTTCCAAGTCTGCAATAGTAGTGTATTTCTTGGTTTAAGAAATAAACAGTATTTGTTACCTACAATAGATTAGAAAAAATAAAAGATTATATTAGGTCATACCAGTTAATCAAGTTAATTGAGTTTAAGTATTTTTTAAATATATTTACCATTAGAAAAACTCCACCAAAAATTTAAATAATTGTTCAGCATTGACATATATACAACTTTTAACAGTACCTAGTATTTTAAAAAAAATTCTTATTTCAAAAAATAAGTTGATCAATGTAGGTACATTCATTGAATATCAGCATAGCTATTCTTAAATTTCCACATAGAAAAAAAAATAAAAAATTTCCCCCAAAATGATTTTTTCCTACTCAAGTAAGACATCCAGTAAAAATAAAATAAGTATTCTCAACATTATAAGCATAATGCTAAAAATCTGAAAAACAGACATTCTTGACAACTGCCTTAACTGTATAGAAATGGCAAATAACATTTTTCCTTCAAAATATACATACAGTTAAAAAGATAAACCATAGTCATATTGATACATTAGGTGACATAAAACTTTGTGCTCAAGCCTTCACTGAAAGACTAGCAATCTAATCCATAACTACTGTTCTGTTATAATTTTTTTTCTTTCAAGGGGGGTGCTACCAGGGATCTCTTTAACCTTGAAT
This sequence comes from Polypterus bichir lapradei, assembly GCA_026402145.1. Taxonomy (NCBI): domain Eukaryota; kingdom Metazoa; phylum Chordata; class Cladistia; order Polypteriformes; family Polypteridae; genus Polypterus; species Polypterus bichir. The sequence continues at coordinate 41,324,951 of JANRMT010062792.1, forward strand.
AAAATGAAAAAATTGTCCAGTATTGTTTTTAAAAATTACCTTATTAAATCAAAGAATATAATAAGGAAAAAGTGTTTTAATGGGAAACATAAAGCATGAAATAACAAGACAAAATAAATCACTGCAGCTCCACTGAGTTAAGCTATGCATATTCCATAGTGACTTCTGGAATGAAAATTTAGTCTGTAAAGTCTCAGTATTATCAATTACTTTTTTTAGCCTTTGAGACTACTGAATCCCAAAGCCCTGCATTTCTTCTTAAAATCCAGACACCCTTGGCAATTTGTAGGCAGCTCATTTTATGTGCTACCAGCTATGGGCCCTCTATCAAATGTCCAGAGTCTCAGTCTCAATGATCAACCTCCTTCTTAACCACCTGCAGTGAATTGCATTCTGCCTGCTATCACCCCCACTCTTCAGCCTTCTCCAAAGAATGAAAGTGTTTGCTTCTTTTGCCATTGGACAGGTTTTACCTTTGGAAGGGAAAACCTGTCGGTCAGTTATGGAAACATATGCATTACGTGGAGCTCACAAAACAATATTTCTATTTCCTTCTTTACTTACAACTCACAAAGGGAATTACGACATCTATAGCAAATCAATATCCTATGGCTTCCTTTTGGTCTCTGAACAAGAGACTTAACCCCACTGCACTCAAGCTATAAAAAAATCTGCAAACTTCTATAAATCATCTTGGACAAAGTTGTCAGCCAAGTATACAGTAATAATAACAGCGAAGACATTCCTAATTGAGTACGGGCTCTTTCTCTTGTTCTTACCAACCTGTTGCCATTTTTTCCCTAGCAAAAGCTCACATCATATATCCAGCATTTCCTTGCATTTCTATACTTTTTATGTACTGTTACTTTCCAGAATTAAACTTACATACATAACAAGAGAGTTCAAATACTATAATACAGTCGAATTAACCCAACTCTTAAAGTAAATTTCCATCATTTCAGACTTCCATTTTTTGAATAATTTATTAAATTATTATGATTACCTTCGGAAAGATGTGTTTAAGAAGTAAGGTTATTCAAAGACTGATTTCAGATGATGGTTCAGTGAAATCTTATAAGAACTTATTTTAGAAGACTTCCTACTATCCAAAAAGACTGCACAAGGCAGAGTTGACTAGAGATTTGATGTTGGCAAGCATTCCCACCTATCCTGGTGATGACACCATGTGAAACTCTTTATGGGCTCACCACCAAAAAGATAAACCCTGGGAAGTTTGGTTCAATGGCAGTGGGGTGACAGGTGCATTCACACTGTTTTTGAGTGGACTTATTCTGTAAATACAATATGTCAATCTGCTTAGTGTGAAGGATCATGTGGTGAGGAGTCAAGAAGCACCATTGAGATTGTCCATTGCTGTGATTTTAACTGTCAGAACTTTGCGTGCAATTATTGTGACCTATGTGCGAAGACAATTTGTGTTACATTTACAGTTTGGTCCACGATTTACAGTATACAGATTCTGTTTCATCAGCAGTCTTCAGAATGTTAAAAATAATGGAAATGAATTACAATACCTGTGCAGAGCTATTCTTTAAACAATGAAATGTATATGAATATTCTACTTGTACCAGTTCCAAGAATCTTATAATGTTGTTTGAATTTTCAATCAGGCACTTTTGCGTTTCTCTGTGTATTGTGAAATAGAAATCAAACCTAATTTTATTTTTATTTTAAATATTTTTAATAATTGTAGAGTAATAAAATAATATAAAATTATGTAGAAAACTGAAATTGTACTCCCTCTTTTTCTGAAAGCTTAAAATATGGTAAAACATATTAGTTGTTCAGTGGAATTTTTTATTGTTTTTTGCTAACATATCGAGTAATTCTGGTGGAAAATTGAAACAATTGTCCAGTAAGTTTGTGGAAACTGGACAAAATAATGATATTTTTTAATAAAATATTAGGCTTCCCTTTATCATAAAATCTTAAAATGGAAAGCAGTGAAATAAATATGTCTAAAATCCAAACATATTAATTTACTGAAACCATGTAACACATACCTGGAATGATTAAAACCTGTACTCTAATTCTTCTATTTAGTTGGGTCACATAGAGTGTCACATTGAAGAATGCTTGCCAGTGATTTGTCAGGATGGACTGGTGAAGATGAAGTCCCCTGGGAAGTGCTGTTATGAATGCCAAGGTATAAGCCTCATTTCCTTCTAATCGTCTCCCATTAGTATTGTAATAACAAGTCAGTCATGCATCACAGCCTCACAAAGTCACTCAGAACATTCTAATGTGAAAGGCTGTCGCATAACATTTTAAAAAGATAATAGAATTTTGGCAGTCTATAAAAGGAACTTCTTTCTTTTTCTTACTCTTTGCAAAATGCTTTAGAAACAAGTCAGACTGTGTTAGAAATCTCCTAATGCAGGCAAGAGGTTAAGAAGAAGAAAACAGGAGGTTCCACATTTTCAACTGATTTAATGGTTGTCTAGCTCATTATATGGATCACATTATTTTAGTTAACTTCTAATAATAAATATAAATTGTTAAATACATTAATGTTTTATTTTTATACTATGATAGTAGAAACCTTTGTTAAAAATCTCATAGGCATAGTAATCTGCTACACTACAGCATCCCATGGAGTATAATAAAATTGTTATAAAAATTGCATATTGTGCACACAGTACCTACTAAAGTTTGCCAGTGGCAAATGTGTTTGAACATTCATCTTATAAAACAGAACAATAGCTGCATAGTTATTTTTATTGCTAGTAAAAACTTGCAGTGAAATGTGTGGTTCCTGAATATACTTTGTTTGGTAAAAATGTAATGAACCAAGGACTTTTATTATATATTACAAGACACGTACATTTTTACTGCCTGTGGGAGTTCAGCAGTCTGAGTTTATTCTATAAATTAAATTATTACAATCTGGAGAATATTATGTCAGTGTAAGGAAATTATTTATTCCATAAATCAGCTTTATTACCATTATTTTTAAGGCAAAGAACAATAAATATTCTTTGTAATGTACACTATTTCTAATTTATTTACAGTAACTTTCAAAACAAACTGCTATAAAACCACATGTTCAATGTCTAAAGTTTAGATAAATAGCCATGTGCAATATGTTTAGTTTATCTTTAAATATTCCAAGCACAGTGGCAGAATTTGGTATCATTTTGATACTAGTTTTTCAGACAAAAGTTTAATACAGAAATGAATATATCATGTTGTCATGTGCTGTTAAATTCAGTGCATCTTCAAGTGCAGTTATAGCAGTGCTTTAGGTAAACATGCCATCATTTGTTAAGGTTGTTTATTTACATGAGGTTTTACACTTCAGCTTAATTTTATGTAACTTCCTAGTTTGTGCCCCTTTTCAGTACATGAAATTGAATTTTACTGGTGTGTAAGTGCCAAGATTCTGTAATGGTAATAGCAAATTCAGAAAACTGATGCATGAATGGATGGTTTGTGAGTCACCTTACTATACTGTATATTGGAAGAGAATGTGGCTTAGTACATAATAAAAAGGACTTTAAACCACCAGATTACATGTTCAGCCCCTGCATCCAACCCAATGAGCTCCAATTGTAATTGTTTGTGAACAGCTATATACTGTATATCTCTACTAGTTAAGTGGCTTCTAAAAGTATTTGCATTATCTGAATGCTGTATAAATAAAGATTGTTTAACACTGATCACCAAAGAAAGAGCAAACAGATAACCTGCTCAGTAAGGTTATATTAGATCATGTATTATTTGTAATAATAACGCAAATGACTGCAATCTGTTTATTATATTTCAGACCCAAATACATCTTGCATATACCAGAGCACAACGTACCAATCTAATGAGCACTGGGAAGTAGATGAATGCACAACATGTACGTGTGTTTCAGGAGAGGTTCACTGTCAAACTGAGCGCTGTCCTCAGGTCACTTGTGCCTCAGTAAGTAGTTTGTGTGCATTCAGCATAATTCATTTTGTTTAATCTTCTTTTGCTTAATATGGATTTAAATATCTTTTTAATATGTCATCAAATTTGGGCTGAGTTCAATGTAACTTATATAAATTACTTATACGTATATAAGTATATTTCAGGAGGAAAAACAAATGTTTTAGGATTTTAGGGCTTATAGTTTTTTTGGACAGTACCATTAAAAGAAAAATGAATTTTAACATTGCTGTTTTAATTTATAATGCCAGATTATTATTTTCTATTTATGCCAACAAAATATCTTTTTCTTATATAGTAAGAGGTTTAGATACACTTCATTAGGTCTAATTATTTGTTTGTAACTTTGGCTAAGAGAGTATCTAAGTAGGTTATTTCTTAAGTAAACATCAGAATCTGTCAGAATTGTTTCTACTGAAAATGGTACACTGGGATGCAGATGATTTGTAGCATAAAAAGAGTCAATATATAGTACAACAAACCAAGAAATGATAGTGAGGAGTACTTATTTAAAATTATGATAATTTTGCAGTGTATTTATTTATTTGAAATTCCAAGTGTTGTCTTTGGTGAGGAACTGTTAATACTGACAGTACTGTTTATTGAAAGGTAATGACCATACGTAATATCTTTTAGGTGTTGTTTTGCCCAGAATTACTTGCATATATTTTAGCTTACATGCATTCTTCAAGAACAAGAGTGATATTTTTATCCCAAAGGATTGCCCTCAATATCAGTGATGTAGGTTTGGTTAAAAAATTAGAGGTCATATCTGCATATGGTTTCATGTTAAAGATCAGATCTTATTCAGTTGGTTTATACTATGGTTTTGTTGATCTTATGTTTGATGTCAGCGTAATAGGCACTGTGAAACTGAAATGTATAAAGCAGGGTCATAAAATCAATAAATGGATGGATAGGTACAGAAAAGCCTTACATGCATTTACATTATTTCATTATTTTTTCCTACAAGAAGGCCAATGTTTTCCCTTACTTATTTACAGATAAGACAGATAAAAGCTATAATTTTCAGAAATTTTGACCCATTGTAAAAAAAAAAAATAATGATGCAAGTGTTTGTTTAATTCTTTTATTGTTAACACTTTAAATGAAAGTAGGTGAAATTATATGCAAACTAGGGATCTCATTTTTATTTCTCTAACAGGGTTGTACAGTTTACTACATAAAATAAATTTTATAATATTAAATACTAATTGCAAAAACTTACATGACATAGACAGAAAGTCAAATTATTGTTTGCTGGTCTTGCATTATGAAAGTATATCATGTTGTTTGAAGGATGAGACTGCAGCCCTGATTCCAGGAATGTGCTGTCCACATTGTATTCCACGTCCAGCAACATGCATTGCTTTTGGAGATCCTCATTACCGAACCTTTGATGGTAAGATGATCAACTTCCAAGGCACATGTACATATGTTCTAGCAGAAGACTGTGAAGGTGGAGATTTTAGGTGAGTATGAAAAATAAAACAACAACAGCTTTATTGTTTGCCTTTGTACAACAGTGAAAAAGGAATGAAAAATTTGCATAATAGAATTAGAGTTACTGTATACTGAAAGAAACATATGTAAAATGTTCTGAGGCATTTCTGATTTTTATTATATTGGCACATTGAGCTGGGAAAGGGATTAATAAAGCTTTACAAGTGATCATTTAATGTGGTAATGCATTCAGTGAGACGTACTGTAAAAATGTACTATCATTAATAATTTACTATTTATAATGCTTCCTTTAACTTTTTCACATGTATTTTAAATCCTGTTAAAATTGTTGTTATCAATTTAATCCATTTGCCACAAAAAGAGCTTTGCAACATGCAGTTATGGGTTTTGCTTGTATGATACCTGTTAATTCTCAAACCCAATTAGAAAAATTCTCATGTAGAAAAAAAAGAATTTAGCAGATTTTTTAACTTCAAACACAAAATACCATATGCATTTACTGAACAAGTAATGTGTTCCAAAAATTTTCAGTCAAAATAAGCACAATAAACAGTGCTGGCCATAAACAACTTACCCTGAATCCTCTTAAAATAGAAACATTTTTTAATTTTAATGTGACTCTCACTGTTTTATTAGTATTGCATCACTGTTTTTGTTTTACAGAAGCATGCAAGTAAGATTTTTATTGTACATGACAATAAACTCAGACTTTACTTTGACAACTACTTATCACAGATACAAAATCTATACTTGTTTTTTCTTGTGTAAAGAAGTCTGTAATCTCCTGATAGTTATACAGACTCTAAAGGAAGTAGGTAGTGATTTAGAGATAACAGAGAAAGGAGTGCTGCTAGATTGATAAATGCTGAAATCAAAATAAATTGCCAGATCAGATAGTATTAATTGTAGAGTGCTCTAGGAAGTTGGTGACTACATCAGTGTAATGACTGGATTAGTGTGAGCAAAACTTTTCAGCTACATTGCCCTGTGAACACTATAACAAGCTGTACTGGCTGCACTAAACAGCACCATTTTGAATGAAAAATAGGATTGGAAGAAGGGAGAGAGAAATATTCCCTAGCCAAGGCCAAAACTGGGAGATCAAGACTAAAGAAAATGAAGCTCAAAATGTGAAACCAAAAATTGTAGTCAAAAACCAGCAAAGGGACACAAACTGAGCCAAAAACAATGGTTAAGGGACAAAATTAAAAAGGACAGAATAAAGGTCATAGTCATACTGCAAAGAACCGTTTTTGGGATGCGTTTACAAACTTAGACAACCCAGGAAGTGCATGACGGTGTTCTTTTAAACCATTGAGGTGATGTTGTCACACATTGCACACCATAAACCATCCTACCTAATGACGGCATAACAACCATCAAAACAACAGTTTCATAATTGCGATACCCATTTAAAAAAATGGCAACCCAAGAGAACATAATTTATTTTTAAGGATGTTAAAAATGTATCAAATCAGAAAACAAATTGAACTATTAAATTCTTTGCTATGCAAAACTCTCAAAACAGTGCTTCAACTATTTTTTAGACCGTGAATTAGTTGAAAAAACTTTTAAAACGAACACCAGAATTATCTATTTATATGTTATTAATAAATTCATTTAATGCTCTAAATTATAAATTGGCATGTTCATTTAAACTATTCAGGTGGAAACAATTAATTTGTAAAACTGAACAGACATGCTGTGTATTGCTCATGATCGAAAGTTAAAAAAACAAATGTGTAGGCAACTTGACTGTATACCTTTTTTAAATAGTACATTTCATACAATAGATTATTACAAATTTTTCAGAGTTGACTAAGAATTGCTACAAATCACAACTCAGCATTAGCATCGGAGTCTAAAAACAGAATCGCTTAGCTACTTACATTCTGGACTTGTAAAAATTACATTCATTCATTATCTAATTTGCGTGATCCACCAGAGTCTAATCTGACAGCATCAGGCACAAGGAAGAAATCAAATCAAACCACAGAAAAGAATAGTTCTCAAGAATGACAAAGCCATAGTCTCTCATGACATTATTCACGAGTGATGGAAGAAAAGTAAATGAGATCGACAAGCGGATTGGAGCACTGTAAGCTGTTCTTCAGGCTCTTTACCAGTCTGTGTTGGTGAGGTAGGATCTGAGTTTAAAGACAAACATTCTGAATTAATGTACAATCTTCATTCCTGCCATCGCCCATGGTCATCAGTTGTGGGTAATGACAAAAAGAATGAGATTGCAAGTATAAGCAGCAGAAATGAGATTTCTTTGTAGGGTGGCTGGGCTGAAACTGATAGGATGAGAAGCTCAATGATTAGGGTGAGCCTCAGATTAGAGTCAGTGGTTCTCCAGATCAAGACAAGCTAGTTGCTATGGTTTGGGCATGTCATAACAATGCCTCCCCCCTGGGTGGCTTCCCACAGAGCTTCTCCAGGCATGTACCACTGGACAGGGACCTTGCAGCCGACTCAGGACATACTGGAGGGATTATATCTCTTGGCTGGCTTGAGAACACCTCAAAATTACCAAAAAATAGCTGGAGTATGTAGCTGGGGCCAGGGAAGTCTGGCCTGACCTATTTGGCCTGCTGCCACTGCAGTCCTCCCCAGGAAAAGTGTTTTCAGAAAATGAGACAAATATAATATAAGAATATTAGGAACAAAAGTAAAGATTACTCTACACCACTAAACACAAGCATCTGGCAACCTTCGCATAAGCTAGCAACAGAGAGCATATATTGTTATTAGGAAAACAGACTTCTGCTTCTAAAATCTGAGAGTTCTGACTAACTGCTGCTTTATGCTAGAACAGTTAAGCATCCATAAACACATGTATATGATTTTTCTTTTGCTGTTATAACAGCTGTAAAAATCACTTTTTAGTCACCTCAGGCTCAGTCAACACACATTTTCAAATACATTCTAGATATTATGTGACTTCTGTTATGATTGGGCAATCCAGAGCTAATTAGTTCAATGCACAGTCCAGTAAACAACAATTCCAAAACAGAATCAAGAAATCCAGAAGCCAGAATTAACAAAGAAAAGCAATACTTACATACTCCAATAACAATTAATTGAATTGCTAAAATCCCTGTTTCCCGGTTTTAGATAAATAGGCTGAGGTTGGTCCTTTAGTGGTGACATCAGGATGGCTCCTCCTCTTAAATGTCCACCCACAAAACACAAGGTACAAAGGAGAACACAAATTACATACAGTATATAGTATATAAATAAATAGAATAGTTGGAACAAAAGTACACAGAAACAATAAACATCAGAAAAACAATACAATGAATAAAGTAGACGCAGAAAAGGAATATAAACATAACCAGGGAACACACCCAGGCTTAAACACACAATCTCTTAATTTTTATTTCTCATTATGCCTTTTCATTTAAGCTCAGACCTACAGTAGTACATTGTTGCTGTAATTGTACTGTATAGAGAGGAAAATTGAAACTGATTTTAGTTTATTGCTGCATATTGTTCATGTACTGTCCGCTAATGCCCGTAGCCCTTTACTGGCATTCTACACAGTAAAGTCAGCACCTGCATGCCCAGGTCTCCTTTTTTTTTTTGATACATTAGCTATAAAAAAGAAGAACTGACTAATGACTGCATTTAAAATGTTTGTGCAATGAACAATTTTATTTGGGTTTTTCACATACATTACAGGGAGGCAGTGCGAATTGTAACGAATTCCTCTTTCTTTTTTAATATTTCTTTGGGTTCCCAGAGAATTCTGTTTTTGTGGATGGCTGTGCTTTCAAGTGTCAGTTTTGTTTGTAGCTTGGAGTTAAGTTTTCACCTGCATCTTTTATGTATCTGTGCACAAGTCATATGCCCTTTGTGCCTTGCAGATGCATCCTGTACTCCCTCTAAGATGTGTGAGTGCATGGTGGTTCACGCTTTTCCATGGTGCCACACAGCTGTAATCGCATCGCTTACTTCCCATCCCATGCAGCAGTTTGGAAGTGGCATGTAGCTATTATTATGCCCTTCATCCTTTGGTAATGCATCCACAGATCCTGAAACCTCAATCCGTTTATTAATCATGTATTGATGCTTCGTAGTGCTCGAAATTCAAAGGGGTATTGAAGAAAATGTAAGTATCAGCTTATGTATCATTCATATCCACTCCTCAGTTAAAAAAATTAATGAGAACATTGGACACATACTACAAGTAAAAATATAAAAACCAGAAAGAAAAACATTAAAAAGCACATATGGTACAAAAGTAGATAGATATATAGATAGATTATGTAACAGATTATGCTTTGGACTAGCCTGGCTGAACATGTTAATTTTTTCAAATAACAACTCACCTGACAAAGTAGTGGCAGGCTACAATGCAGACCATGCAAGTTTCCCCATTAGCTTTGAAGTATACAGTATACTTGTCAGATGGGTGCCCATTGAGAGACATGAGTAAACTTGTCTTATAATGTTTTACCATAATCGAGACAAACCGATTAAACAATGGTGTGTTTTTGTTGCTGTCATTCCTAGTGAAAAATCACTGCACAAAAAAAACTTCACACAACAAGCATATCATACAATCAATGATCTCTTGCTTCCTTGGTAAATATTTGTCTAATACACTGGAAATAATTTCAGCATCAGACTTTAAATCGATAATTTTGTTTTGTTTGTTATTGGCCAGTACCAATATATGTGACGATGCGGGTTGTACTCCATGCTCCCACCTTCCTTCTGGGATCCCTTGAACCCTACACCATCGGTAATGTCACCGATGAGCTAGGTAGTGAGGCACAACAATGAAGCAAGGGAATGGTGCAAAAAGTGCAAAGGTCATTTATTAAAAACAACAAACAAAACCAAACAGTGTCCAAAGTGCAGTGCTTCAAAAATGTTTCAATAAATAAATAAATAATCTAATAGAAACGAGTGAACTGGTGGAGGTTAAATACACAATAGAAAAAAAAAACCTTTAAAAACCCAAGGTTAAAATAATGGCTGGAAGCCGTCCTTTTAAAAACAGATCCCAGTGCCTTTCTGTTGGTGATTCCCCTGCTTCTCCCATACAGACTATGCACCAGGGGAGCCACCCTACCTGCAGATGACCTTCTCTCTGCTTTCATCTGCTGGTTTGTTTGTCTTTCTGATCCCTGGCTCCGGTAAGCTTCACCAGACCGTGACTTGGGCTCCCCAGCGACCTGGGCACTCACGCTGGGGCTTTCTCTTCCCAAGTCCCAACTCCCACTGCCTTCTCTGCCTTACGCGGCAAGCCATCCTCCTTCCGGTCACTCCTGCTCCTCACTAATGCGACCACTACCGACTGCCCCTGGGTGCCGGCCAAACACCCCACGAGGACTCACTGTCCAGCTGCCAACCGCTCAATATAGTGAGTGAGCATTCGCTCAATCACACACCTGCTTTCTCCTCCCTGCTTCCTGCCTTCTTCTCCTGTAACCTCCGTTCGGTTTTTTTCCTCTCCCCCCTAGCCGCCTCGCGCTTATATTATTTATCAGGGGGACGTGGATCAGGTGTGGCAATTAGCAGCTCCCGGCATCAATTATGAATTTGGACGACTCCACACCTGTGCACTTAAGCAAGGACTGCCTGCATCACAAATTCACCCAGGAACCTGCTCTGGCCACACTATCACGTCCCCTCACTAAGCCGTGAGTGCGGCAACTATTTATTTAAAAAGTGGCCTTTTGACTTGATCTGTGGACCCGCTACACCACAATATAATGCCCAATATATTGTGTATTCCTAGGTCAAAAGATAAACACGATCTACAAAAAAAAATGTAATATGTTTATATTGCTTGAGTTTGTTCTGCTTGCTTGTTATGTGAATGTATGCAGGTGCAGACATTATGAACTTTATAAACATTTTGAAAGACACAGATTGGAATACACATTAGTTTGGTGCATCGCATTAGCCATACTTGACAGTAGTTGAGCAACTCTGAATGTAAGAACAACAGTTTAGGTTACTGTTTTATTTAACCAATCCTACCAAACTGAATATTTACTTAAATATACACAATGTAAATATTCAAGATTCTGCAACTGTGTTGTTGGATGCTTTACTCTTTCCAGCAGGTGGCAGGTGGTTGAAGGAAAAATGTTTCACATTAACAAAGTTCTAATTCAAAGTGTAAACTCTTACTCTGGAATTGAGCAAAATTATGAGAATTGTTTACCTCGGACAGACCGATAAAACAAATGAAGTGCCCTTAACTAACAGTTATATACTGATTAACTTGAGTACCATTAGGTGTTCAAGAATAATAAATGATAATGCATTCATTACTTTCCCAGTTCAGCCTGAAGCCTGCTTAAGTAACTGTGTTGGACTTCCTTGGCACCTTGGGATAAATAAAGGAATCTTCAAATCATCCAGAGCTTCAACTGATTTTTTAAATAAAAATCAAATCTGTGACACTGTGCTCAGCATGACTTTCCAGTACCTTCTAAAGAAATAGTATTTTATAAATATTTACCCTGCTAGTGTTTTAAAAAGCAAATAACGTTATATACAATGCCCTCCATACCTTTTGGGGACATTCTTCACTTTTTCCTTGATTTATGACATGTTATTAGTTTACATTCAGATTGCTTGAGTATAGAACAAAACAGTACATTTCAATTCACTGTCCAAATACAATACTTATAAATGGAGCTGAGCACATCCACTGTTTTTCTAGTGATATGTGTATATATTTTTAATATACAGTTGAGTAGTGACTGAGGATCTGGTTGTTAAAACTATGATGCTAAAAGTCTTGTTCTCCATTCTTGAATTCCTGTTTAAGTCTGAGTAAGCCACTTTCTGAAATATCACCAATGTAATTACAATAAAGGGACCTGGTCTTGTTTTACCCAGAATCACTGGTAATCTTTAAAAACATTGTTCCACAGAGAACTGTAACATATAATGAATTTCTGACCTTTAAAAGCTCAACAATCATTGTGACATGGATGGGGTATTAAGAATGTATAAATGACAACCATTGAATACCTAGACTGTATTTAAAGGATTAGTTATTTCTTCACAATCATGGTGTATATTAATTTGCCTGATGAAACTGTGTTCTAAAGAGAGGTATTTTTAATAATTTATTTTTAATACCTGGCCTAATCTTTCATTTTAAAATGAAAGTGATGGGGCTGGGGTCCAAATGTTAAAACAAAACTAATTGAGTATGTCTTTTTTCAAACCAATAGTATTATTGGGTACTGATCTACTTCATGGGATTGCACACATATTGCAAAACAGAGTCAATCCATGTTGCACTAGGATCAATCAAAAAATTTTTGAGAGATTTGGCCATTTTGAAAGGAGACTGGCTGTGTACTATACCTCACTCATCATCTACCTCTGTGGCAGTCCCAGGAGTGTCATTTCCTCTATCATTTCATTCAGCCTTACCACTGTTATAAATGACATAATTAAATATTGTTGACTGGGGGTGAATTGCTGTCTCTGTTCTGTAGATAGCTATGTAATTATCTCAGAAAAAACTCATAGTTGCAATCACTCACAATCTTTCACTATGTGTGATGAAGAAGATCATAGACAAATCTGAAAAATGTCTCAGAGATCCATTTAGTCATAAACTGCAGAAATATGGGCTTGAGTAAATATCTACTGTGGCCACCAGGGGGCGCAACAGCTACCCAAGTCTGACACAGACACAGACACAAGTCTTTTATTCAGGTGTGGGAAATGTTTCCCAAGTTTTCCACCTGCACAGCACAGTACAAAGCCACCACCAAGCACAATCTAAAGGGCCCTTTGTCTTCAGTCTTCTCTTTTTCTTTCTCTGTTCCTCTCCTCTTTGTCACCCACTCCTTCTATGGCAAGCTTTGTCCTCCACCTCCCAACTCTGGCTCCCAAAGTAGTGGCAGGCAGCTCCTTTTAAGTAATCCTCAGAAATATTTCCAGTGTCCCAACGGCTTGGCCCAGGAGCACTTCCTAGTAAGGCTGGTGCCCCATGAAGCAGGGCTCCTCAATCCCCACAGCACTGACTGGCGACACACATGGATCCCAGCAGGTCTGTGCCGAACTCCAATTCCCATGGAGCCCTGTGTGAATCCGAGGCATCGCTGCAATCCAGGTGGGCTGCCATCTAGCACTCTGGGGGGATAATGCCCTGAGCACACTCTCTCCCCCAGCCTTCCCATTATGGAGGCGTCCCAGCCGGACAAGGGCCTTGGCCTTCATCCACACTACCAAGAAGACATTGTGAAAGTTACTAATTACTGCTCACTCAAACACTTGATCTTATTACCATGTCCCCAGCAAAATCGACTCATCATTTCCTATTTTCTTCTTCTTCTTCTTTCGGCTGCTCCCGTTAGGGGTCACAACAGCGGATCATCTTCTATATCTTTCTGTCCTCTGTATCTTGTTCTGTTACACCCATCACCTGCATGTCCTCTCTCACCATATCCATAAACCTTCTCTTAGGCTTTCCTCTTTTTCTGTTGCCTGGCAGATCTATCCTTAGCATCCTTCTCCCAATATACTCAGCATCTCTCCTCTGCACATGTCCAAAGTAGCGCAATCTCGCCTCTCTGACTTTGTCTCCCAACCGTCCAACTTTAGCTGACCCTCAATATACTCATTTCTAATCCTATCCATCCTTGTCACACCCAATGCAAATCTTAGCATCTTTGACTCTGCCACCTCCAGCTCTGTCTCCTGCTTTCTGGTCAATGCCACCGTCTCCAACCCATATAACATAGCTGGTCTCACTACCGTCCTTTAGACCTTCCTTTCACGCTTGCTGATATCCGTCTGTCACAAATCACTCCTGACACTCTTCTACACCCATTCCACCCTGCCTGCACTCTCTTTTTCACGTCTCTTCCACAATCCCCATTAGTCTGTACTGTTGATCCCAAGTATTTAAACTCATCCACCTTCGCCAACTCTACTCCTTGCATCCTCACCATTCCACTGACCTCCCTCTCATTTACACACATGTATTCTGTCTTGTTCCTAAAGACCTTCATTCCTCTCCTCTCTAGAGCATATATCTACCTCTCCAGGGTCTCTTCAACCTGCTCCCTACTATCACTACAGATCACAATGTCATCAGCAAACATTTTAGTTCACGGGGACTCATGTCTAATCTCATCTGTCAACTTGTCCATCACCATTGCAAATATGAAAGGGCTCAGAGCTGATCCCTGATGTAATCCCACGTCCAACTTGAATGTATTCATCACTCCTACCGCAGACCTCACCACTGTCACACTTCCCTCGTACATATCCTGTACAACTCTTTCATACTTCTTTGCCACTCCTGACTTTTCACGCAATACCACAACTCCTCTCGAGGCACCCTGTCATATGCTTTCTCCAGGTCCACAAAGACGCAATGCAACTCCTTCTGGCCTTCTCTATACTCATCATGTCCTATAAAATTCAATAATTTGTTTGTGGCACTTAATCTCTGTTACATCATTGTTTAGCAGTGTTGCATTATCTGCTGTTTCATTTCCTCAGTATATTTTTATTGTTGCAAACATACAACAAACCACAGAGAGTACATAATGCCAACAATTGGCATTGTGAACTTAGTATTAACAACCTGGTGAGTTTGGTTTTTCAAAAAGTGTAAAACTTTGGTAAAAAAAAGTGTAATTCGTTCAATTATTTATTGTCTTGTTTACAAAGTATAATGGAACACTTGCATGCAGACTGGTGGATTTTAAAATTAGAGAAAAGGTTAGGTATTTTTTAAAATGTATAAAACATTCAATTTAGAACAGTTTAATTTGGGAAATTAATATATACCATTAATGTGAAGAACTTTGACTTGAAAAATACCATTTGACTTGAAAAATCCTATGAATGACTTTCAATCTGCAGCATTAGTAGCAATAAGTAATAAATGTATGCAATGAAATTCAAAGTCATTATTTTTCTTGATTAAGAATAATACAAGTTCAATATAGATCATAAATCTATTAACTAATTTGCAGAAATTATAAAAGTAAACTGTTACTTGTCTTTTACATTTTTTATATAATGCAAGTAATGTAATGTATAATTATTTATATAACTTTGTCATTATTATTATGTTAGTAAAAATCTTTGATTCCTTTTTTTGTCAGTATTCACACAACCAATGATGACAAAGGTCGTAAAGGAGTGTCCTGGATAAAAGAAGTTACTGTACTGATTGGAGATGTAGTGGTGCAGTTGCTACAAGACTGGATTGTCTTGGTATGGATTGTTTAATTTCACCAATGGTATTTCTGTAGTTCAACTGGATGTTACCTACACCCGGCACAAAGTTTCATCACAGTACATTACATATAATGTATACAGTACATCACAAGTTGAAATAGGAAACAGAAGTGAACACAGACTGTTTCAGAAAGAAAAAAGACCCTTGTTTCCTCACCTGGCCTAACAAATAAATGAGCTCTGTTATCACTGTCTACTTTTGGTAATTGCCTATCTGAAAACAACTACAACTTCACCCTTTTCACTTACTAGAGCATACCCTCCAATGTTCTGGCAGCACTACAGTATTTCTGTACCATGACGCTCTTTCTCAATTCACTTGTGAATGTAAACCCATTAGATAGTGGCTAATTTTACTCTGACCTGGGGTTCATCTCTGATTTGACACCAAAGATAATACCATAAAGCAGCCTTGTTAAGTAGGCATCAGAGCTTCTTGGGCCCAGTTATCACCTTTTATCCTTGATTACCAGTCATCATATTTAAAAGTAAGGTGTCCAGGACTGCTCCTCATCTGCTTAATGTTCACCTATGAAACAGGGTCCAGTATTTGTTTCTGGTTCTAACCCTTGTCCGCTTTTAGAACCTTTTAAAACCTTATTATGACTTATATGCTCACCCTGCATAATAATTGAGTTTGAGGGGCTCCCATCCCCTGAATTTTAGAGCCTACACCCATTTTTATTATTCTTATACCCACACCTATTGTGAAACCTATCAAAATTTTGCTGTTCATGGCCCGTGATCTTTCAATTTAAATCTGTTTCTGGGCCTTGATCATCTCTAGGATATTTTGATCTTATAACAGTTTTGTCCTATTGAGCAACTTTGTTTTGTATTTTTTCTTTCAAACTGTTCCTGCAAACAGTTTTTTTTTTTCTTAACAGGTTGACTATCAGACAGTAACCTTGCCATTTCTTAAGGAGCCATACATATATGTTGAACGCAAGACAAATACCATACTATTGAACACAAACATTGGAGTGAAGGTAAAAAGCTTTGCTAATGAAAACTACTATGAACGCTGCATTTTAAATAATGTTGGAAAGTAATGGTGTTTATTTTTTATGTATGATCTTTTTATAGTACTTTTTGCCTGACAAATTTTTGAATTCGAACAGGTAATCAGTGGGGATAATAGGAATTTTGGGTATAAATATAATTTCAACTTTAGCACATTATGTAAAATTGGTAACTTAAATGTAATGCTTTAATCTGTAATCTTGTACCATTACAAAGTTTCAGAGGGTTTAAATCAAAAGCAATATACTATACTATGAATCTTGGCTTTCTTTAACTTATTATATTCAGCATTAACATGTACATTCTATGCATCCCATGGAATGAGTCAGTATGAATCAGTATTTCAAAGATGTATGTGTGTAAGGTTAATATGGAGTCTCTGAATTGTCATATACTTTAGTGAGAGAAGCGTGTGAGCCTTACAAAAGACTTCTTTCCAACCCAGTGTTGATTTTTGCATTTCATCAGTTGCCCCCAGCATAAAGTTCAGCTCCCCACAGGCTATTTTTGATTCTGAAAATTGATGCATGACGTCTTCTAATTTTTTAAATTCATGTTACAATTAGTAATTAAATATTTATCCTGTTTTGGCTCTGCTTATGTGCTTTCAGCATGCCCAATGCACATTTTATACAATCAGAATCATAAGTTATTATAGCTTCAAACTTAATATGCAGGAATTTTACTGCACTCCACTTATTGTATCAGCGTGAACGATGTGTTTAACCTGCTTTACCCATACTGCATAAATCTACTGTGTAATTGCGTAAAAAAATGTATCTGTGAGAAATGTTGGCATTGTGTTTAGTGCGAAAGGAACAAAATAATGATTACTGTTTAAGTATTTGCTATTTGCAAAGACCAGGTTCAATGAGACATTTTCTAAATAAGCTGGAACTTGAAGTTAGTAATAGCACATGGAAATTCATCTTAAAATCCAGGATTAGAGTAGTTATTAATTATTTTTCCATGCTACCGTGCTGAAGTGTTTTACAATTCATTCAGCCTCTACTTTGTTCTACTTTTTTGTATTGGCCTTTTCACAGGCTGCTATTCACAATATTTTTACTAATATTAGCACCTTTTATTTCTGAGACTCTGTAAATGATTCTTTAATACTCATTGGATATTGTTGAAGAATTCAGAAATTGTACCATAACCATTTCATAATCATGTTTCTATACCTTGTGTACAACAGTACATAAATCTTGACATTCTTACTTAATGTTGCTTCATGCCTGTCGTGTTCCCTACCTAGTAATACCTATATAGTAGTCTTTATTTGTTATCTTCATACCATGGTCACAGCAGACGTCTTTAGGCCCATATCAAAACTTCTGTTTCTTGCCTCCATTTTGAGTGATGCGGCAGAATGTGTAGTTTTGTAACTGAAACCACAAATACGATATTTAGATGTTATAGAGTACTCTCTATGACCTTGAAATCTCCTTGCATATTTTTGATGTTCATTGATCAGCTCCAAACTTATGGGCACAATCAGCTAAAATTATCACATTTCAAGGCTGACCTTGCATTGGTTGCCTCCATTACTAATGAATTATGAATTTCTTTGTAAATAAGCAAGCAGAGCAGTTTGTCACAAAAGTCTGGAATCCTGAAAAAAATGAGATTAATAATCTCACCAAAATTAAATGCCATTGTACAATACCTTTTATATACTGTGGCAGATGACTAGGGACCTTGCTCCACCGGGACACCTGGATCAGGGAAGGACTGGGAGAGGGGCAATATCTCCCCTGGGCGCAAGAGGGCAGTCCCCCGATTTCCATCAAGGACCACGGATACGGAGCTGGGAAGCTCAACCCTGTGGGGGATGATTCCCAAGCCCTGGAGGATAGCATTTCCGCCACACCAGGAAGTGCTGCCGGAAGACTATCACAGAGCACCTGGAGCACATCCGGGGCGTTGTAAAATGGGCCACCTCACTCCATTTGAAGAGCTGAAGTCGGGAGGAGGAAGACGGAGCTTGTGAGAGAGGAGTAAAGGCAGCCGAAGAGAGGAAAAGGCTGAGTTGTCGTGTGTGAGTTGGTGGAACCAGTTTGTACACTTTGTAAATAAACACGTGTGTTGTGGACATTTGGTGTTGTGTCTGTCTGTTACTGGGCTATCTGTTACAATACCTATGTATGCACATTTGCAAGTCATATCACTGACCATGTCTATAACCAGTACTTGTCTGTACTTACCTTTATCTACCAATAAAAAGGGGGAGAGATTGTCCTCAAATGCCTAGAGGTACTGTCTAACATCTCTGTGTACCTCAGAAAGACTAGCAGACTCCATCTGTGTACTTGCAGTCCCTGCACAACTATAGAATCTCTATTCCAAGACAACTCTGCACCTGAGGTTGAATCTACTGTTATAAATTTTTTGGCTTACGTTTTGCATCTTGTGAGTGGTATAATTTTGGTGCTGCTGGCATGGCAAAGCACATACAGTATGATCTCATACCTTTATGAGTTAGCTGCCAACAGTCTTCTTGGAAACCTCATAGTTCTCACGTTTTGTTTTTTGGCTGCATTGCTCTTCAAACTCATCCAGAAATTCACTTTTGTATGTTAGCTTTGTAGTTTGATTTCAAACTTTGTCAATTCAATTCAGTATTGGAAAAATCAGTATTCCCCTTAGCTCATTCTGCTCTTAAAAGTATGGTAGCTGTTACCACTGCCACTTTAAGGTTAAAATGATGTGTTTTTGAATGCAGTACAGTCATCATTATGCAGTAGTTAAAAGCTTTCCAAACATGATAGTTTGACAACCAAATATGAATGGAATGTTCACTGTGTCTATGACTTTTCATATACCTGTACTGAAGCTTTTAAGAATTGTTGAAAAGATTAGGTATTTTCTGTTTGTCTTCCCTTTTCTTGCAGTAGTTTTCTTTCAAACAGCGCCACTTCAAGTTTTGAAGTAGCCTCCCTAAAAGCTTAGAAGAAATTCCTTTGAAAATGGTCATAAAAGTAGTTAACAAAAACTAATGCTGCACTTTAGTTTTAACATAAACATAGAGCTATAGGAAGTAACTTCAAGAGGGGAAAGTGAAAAAAAACAGAATAATAGAATGACAGACTTAGAGACATTAAAATGCACAGTAGATGATTATTTTGTTATTTGTAAACTTTGACATTTAGTATTTGCATTTTTTTTTTCATGTCAAAAGTGGATGCCTCCAAAACATCAAAAACGTATATCTATTAAGATATATTTTGAATAAAATTTCAAAATTTAATCAGTATTTTATTTTGCAGGTGCTGTGGAATGGAAAGTCCCACCTGGAGGTCAGCGTTCCAGGAACATACAAAGGACACACATGTGGTCTTTGCGGAAATTTCAACAACTACCCTCAAGATGATATGAGAATACGCACTGGACAGATTGTGCTATCTGAGGCTGCTTTTGGAAATAACTGGAAGGTTAGTGATTTGTTTGGTTTTTTTTTTTACAAGCACTGCATTCCTATTTAACATTTTACACTAGAGATTGTTTAAATACAATTTATAATAGTTTTTCTGTTATAAATTCTGTAAGTCTGAAGAGAACTTAAAGCTTTCAAGAATGAATGCTTTTCAGCTGACATAAATACCTATATTAGATCTTAAAATAGTGATCTTCCAAGTTATGTTTTGAAATGCTATTTTTTAGGGGTTAGTCAAAGATCCAGTTAGATAGGCAGAATAACCAACAGATTGTAACAACCAAACCATTTAAATAATTTATTTATATAGGAATCAAAGAAGAAAATGATACACATCTATAAATAAATATCATTAATTTACTAACTTACAGAATACAATTTAAATAAGGTAACAATCAGTTTCCAGTTGGAAATATGTGCAAACTCCATACTGGAAATATACACACCCATCATCGTATGGCTGTCCAACAATGGTAAAATCTGCTGCACCATAGTGCTAATTTAGTAGAACATTAGAACATTAAAACACTCTAGACGAGAACAGGCCATTCAGCCTAACAAAGCTCGCCAGTCCTATCCACTTATTTCTTCCAAGAAAACATCAAGTCGAGTTTTGAAAGTCCCTAACGTCTTACTGTCTACCACACTACTTGGTAGCTTATTCCAAGTGTCTATCGTTCTTTGTGTAAAGAAAAACTTCCTAATGTTTGTGCGAAATTTACCCTTAACAAGTTTCCAACTGTGTCCCCGTGTTCTTGATGAACTCATTTTAAAATATAAGTCTCGATCCACTGTACTAATTCCCTTCATAATTTTAAACACTTCAATCATGTCACCTCTTAATCTTCTTTTGCTTAAACTGTATATGCTCAGCTCTTTTAATCTTTCCTCATAATTCAACCCCTGTAGCCCAGGAATCACTCTAGTCGCTCTTCTCTGGACCTTTTCTAGTGCTGGTATGTCCTTTTTGTAGCCTGGAGACCAAAACTGCACACAGTACTCAAGATGAGGCCTCACCAGTACATTATAAAGGTTGAGTATAACCTCCTTGGACTTGTACTTAACTCATCGTGCTATATATCTTAACATTCTGTTAGCCTTCTTAATGGCTTCTGAACACTGTCAGGAAGTTGATAGCTTATAGTCCACTATGACTCTAAATTGTACATTAAAATCATAAGACAGCCCTCCTCCTGCGGTCTTCAAATTCCACACAGGAGTTAAACTAATTATACTCAAGCTATCAGGCAACTGCCCTATGTGACTACTGTTTTACAGTGCTACCCATAATGTTGGAGCATGTTTCTCCTAACTTAAATTACAAGGGATTGCTGTAGATCAGTGCCACAACAGAGAGAGGTAAGGCATTTAATTTTCCTAAATTGACTGAATCGCCTGAAATCTAAGTTTTATATTTGAGGGTAAGTATTTTTCAAGTCCGTTTTCTGCCTAATTTTACTAATGAGCAAAATGTTAGCGCATCCATATATATTTTGTGCATGGCATGTAGTGTATGTAGCAATCTGCTGTTACTGCTTCAAGTTACATGTTGACCACACGATCTACTTATTGACCCAAATATTTTAATGTTCAGTACTCCAGCCTTCCAAATAGAATGAGTTTAAAACAAAAATGAAAAAAAAGCTTGTGATATTTTCATTTGACGGGTAGCTGACCATAATGAGAATATTATGTGCACAGGTATCCATTGATTTGCATACGGGTTATGTTCCGACACTGTGGACACAAGTCAATATCGGCATATCTCAATTTTATAGGGGAGATGTCAATATGCTGTTTAGCATAAGATACAATGATATCATACTCATATTTAAGTAAACCTCCTTGTTTTTCAAAATTGTCCTTATCAGAGAGTGGCAATAGCTAAAGTCACATGCAATAACATTCACTGCTTTGCCACTTTCATATTTTTTGATAACTTTTTAAGTTTATGTAGTAGCTCATCCTGTGGCATTTGTGAGTCTCTGCAGGTGGAGAGCCATGTGGTATGAAAACACCCTTGAATACAAAGAGGATGAGTGACAGACTGATACACCAATTTAACTCTTTGAAGGCTGAATACTTATTTCAAAAAACATACTTTCTGAAAAGCAGTGGTTTCACAAAGAAATCAACATAAAACGTCTGTTGCTGCATGCTGTGGCTGCCAGTTTGCCAAGAATGTGTGGCAGGCTTGCTGCCAGGCTGTCTTTGTGTGGGTGGGACAAAGTTGCAATGCATTGCAATCTGGTTCCTACCTCTTATCATTGTTAAGTGGCAGTCCTCCCTAGCAAACATGGTCAGTAAAATGATTAGCTGGGGGCCAATCATGCTGAAGCTGGAACCTCACATTCGTTTTCGATCACTTGTATCAAATCTGAGTCAGACAAGTGTCAGTCCAGTTCAGAGATAATAGGCAAAACGTCGTCCACAGAGTATTTTGCTTTATGCATTTAATTTGATCTCTCGGCAAATGTCCGTGCCATTTTTGCCGTTGTTTGCGCTTTGCTACTCAAGCAAGCACAGGAAAT
>JANRMT010062792.1:41347985-41373727 GCA_026402145.1 Polypterus bichir lapradei
ATGCACCTTTGGCAGCAATTACAGCCTCAAGTCTTTTTGAATATGATGCCACAAGCTTGGCACACCTATCCTTGGCCAGTTTCGCTCATTCCTCTTTGCAGCACCTCTCAAGCTCCATCAGGTTGGATGGGAAGTGTCGGTGCACAGCCATTTTAAGATCTCTCCAGAGATGTTCAATCGGATTCAAGTCTGGGCTCTGGCTGGGCCACTCAAAGACATTCACAGAGTTGTTCCGAAGCCACTCCTTTGATATCTTGACTGTGTGCTTAGGGTCGTTGTCCTGCTGAAAGATGAACTGTCGCCCCAGTCTGAGGTCAAGAGCGCTCTGGAGCAGGTTTTCATCCAGGATGTCTCTGTACATTGCAGTCATCTTTTCCTTTATCCTGACTAGCCTCCCAGTTCCTGCCGCTGAAAAACATCCCCACAGCATGATGCTGCCACCACCATGCTTCACTGTAGGGATGGTATTGGCCTGGTGATGAGCAGTGCCTGGTTTCCTCCAAATGTGACGCCTGGCATTCACACCAAAGAGTTCAATCTTTGTCTCATCAGACCAGAGAATTTTGTTTCTCATGGTCTGAGAGTCTTTCAGGTACCTTTTGGCAAAGTCCAGGCGGGCTGCCATGTGCCTTTTACTAAGGAGTGGCTTCCATCTGGCCACTCTGCCATACAAGCCTGATTGGTGGATTGCTGCAGAGATGGTTGTCCTTCTGGAAGGTTCTCCTCTCTCCACAGAAGACCTCTGGAGCTCTGACAGAGTGACCATCGAGTTCTTGGTCACCTCCCTGACTAAGGCCCTTCTCCCTCGATTGCTCAGTTTAGATGGCCGGCCAGCTCTAGGAAGAGTCCTGGTGGTTTCGAACTTGTTCCACTTACGGATGATGGAGACCACTGTGCTCATGGGGACCTTCAAAGCAGCAGAAATCTTTCTGTAACCTTCCCCAGATTTGTGCCTCGAGACAATCCTGTCTCGGTGGTCTACAGACAGTTCCTTTGACTTCATGCTTGGTTTGTGCTCTGACATGAACTGTCAACTGTGGGACCTTATATAGACAGGTGTGTGCCTTTCCAAATCATGTCCAATCAACAGAATTTACCACAGGTGGACTCCAATAAGGCTGCAGAAACATCTCAAGGATGATCAGGAGAAACAGGATGCACCTGAGCTCAATTTTGAGCTTCATGGCAAAGTCTGTGAATACGTATGTACATGTGCTTTCTCACTTTTATTATTTTTAATAAATTTGCAAAAATCTCAAGTAAACTTTTTTCACGTTGTTATTATGGGGTGTTGTGTGTAGAATTCTGAGGAAAAAAAAGAATTTAATCTATTTTGGAATAAGGCTGTAACATAACAAAATGTGGAAAAAGTGATGCACTGTAAATACAATCCGGATGCACTGTATCTCCCGGCTGGCCTGGGAACGCCTCGTTGTCCTCCTAGAGGAGCTGGAGGAGGTGGCTGGAGAGAGGGAGGTCTGGGTTTCCCTGCTTAGGCTGCTGCCCCCGCGGCCAGACCTCGGATAAGCGGTGGATAATATACAGTACAGGCCAAAAGTTTGGACACACCTCCTCATTCAATGTGTTTTCTTTATTTTCATGACTGAAGGCATCAAAACTATGAATGAACACATGTGGAGTTATGTACTTAACAAAAAAAGGTGAAATAACTGAAAACATGTTTTATATTCTAGTTTCTTCAAAATAGCCACCCTTTGCTCTGATTACTGCTTTGCACACTCTTGGCATTCTCTCGATGAGCTTCAACAGGTAGTCACCTGAAATGGTTTTCACTTCACAGGTGTGCCTTATCAGGGTTATTTAGTGGAATTTCTTGCTTTATCAATGGGGTTGGGACCAGCAGTTGTGTTGTGCAGAAGTCAGGTTAGTTGGACGATCATTTATTTTTCAACAGGACAATGACCCCAAACACACCTCCAGGCTGTGTAAGGGCTATTTGACCAAGAAGGAGAGTGATGGAGTGCTGTAAATGGTCATGAAAATAAAGAAAACACATTGAATGAGGAGGTGTGTCCAAACTTTTGGCCTGTACTGTATATATATACATTCAGACATATCAATAATGTGATATTAGACTCACAGAATAATGTGATAGTAGACTCACACCTGGTGGCATGGATTGTGGACTATCTTACAGACAGACCTCAATATGTGCGTCTTGGGAACTGCAGGTCTGACATTGTGTTCAGCAATACAGGGGCACCGCAGGGGACTGTACTTTCTCCGGTCCTGTTCAATCTATATACATCAGACTTCCAATATGACTCAGAGTCCTGTCACGTGCAAAAGTTCGCTGATGACACTGCTATTGTGGGCTGCATCAGGAGTGGGCAGGAGGAGGAGTACAGGAAGCTAATCAAAGACTTTGTTAAATGGTGCGACTCAAACCACTTACATCTTAACACCAGCAAAACCAAGGAGCTGGTGGTGGATTTTAGGAGGCCCAGGCCCCTCATGGACCCTGTGATCATCAGAGGTGACTGTGTGCAGAGGGTGCAGACCTATAAATACCTGGGAGTGCAGCTGGATGACAAATTGGACTGGACTGCCAATACTGATGCTCTATGTAAGAAAGGTCAGAGCAGACTATACTTTCTGAGAAGGTTGGCATCGTTCAACATCTGCAGTAAGATGCTGCAGATGTTCTACCAGACGGTTGTGGCGAGTGTCCTCTTCTACGCGGTGGTGTGCTGGGGTGGCAGCATAAAGATGAAAGATGCCTCACGCCTGGACAAACTTGTTAAGAAGGCAGGCTCTATTGTAGGAGTAAAGTTGGACAGTTTAACATCTGTGGCAGAGCAACGGGCACTAAGCAAACTCCTGTCAATCATGAATAATACACTGCATCCACTGAACAGTGTCATCTCCAGGCAGAGGAGTAGCTTCAGTGACAGACTTTTGTCACTGTCCTGCACCACTGACAGACTGAGGAGATCGTTCCTCCCCCACACTATGCGACTCTTCAATTCCACCCGGGGGAGTAAATGCTAACTTTTTTTTTCATTTTTATTACTATTTAATTTAATATTGTTTCTTTGTATCAGTATACTGCTGCTGGATTATGTGAATTTCCCCTTGGGATTAATAAAGTATCTATCTATCTATCTATCTCTATCTATTTCAGTTTTTCTTTTTTAATAAATCTGCAACTATTTCAAAAATTTTTTTGTCTGTCAATATGGGGTGCTGTGTGTACATTAATGAGGAAAAAAATTAATTTAAATGATTTTAGCAAATGGCTGCAATATAACAAAGAGTGAAAAATTGAAGGGGGTCTGAATACTTTCCATACCCACTGTAAATCCATCATTCATTTATATACTTTCCTGTCTTCCCAATCCATCCAGCTCCTTTTCTAAATTTTCACCAGTCACATCTGCATTTGTTAATGACATGCTTTATAAGATGAGACCCACTATCTGCATACTGGACTTCATCCCCACCACACTTCTTAAATCCTGCCTTCATGCCATAATCCTGACTGTTACGAAAAAAATGAATACATCTCTTGACACTGGCTTGTGCCAGCCACTTTTAAAATTGCTTCTGTAATCCCACTGTTAAAAAAGTCTTGTTTTGTTGCTAAAAAATGTAACAATTTTCAGCCTGTTTCTCACTTACCTTTTCTGTCAAAATTTCTTAAGTGTGTTATAGCTTGCCAACTCAACAATTACTTAACTTCTGCTAATTGATGTAACCCTTTCGGTCTGGTTTCAGGGCAAAGCACAGTTGTGAAGCTGCTCTGATTCAGGTAACTAATGGTTTGCTTAAGGCAGCTGACTCTGGACAAACCAACATATTAATTCTAATGGATCTTACTGCAGCATTTGACACTGTCAAATATCACATTCTACTGTCCAGAATGGAGAACATGCTGCGTATCTCTGGCACTGCCTCCAAGCAGTTTAAGTCCTATCTGACTGACAGGCAAGAGTTTGTTAGTCTTGGCAATAGTAGATCCAGAACAGCGCCGGTCACACAAGGGGTTCCTCAGGCCTTTGTCCTCGGCCCTTTGCTCTTCTATGTCTATATGCTTCTCCTAGCCTGTATCATTTGCAGCTATGGACCAGTTATCATTTTTATGCAGATGATACTAAACTCTATTTAAATGTTAAAAGTGAAACTTCATCAGGGCTTTCTCAGCTCACAACTTGCCTCAGTGAAGTTAAAACCTGGATGGAGCAGAACTCTTTAAAATTAATTTGGAACAAAACCGAATTCCTGGAAATTGTCACTAAAGCACAACTTAACAAAATGAGCTCCTTCTCAGTCACTCTTGATGGTGATCTCATCAAACCTTCTTCATGTCATTTTTGATTCCACCCTTTCTTATTCCGCCCACATAAACCACATTAAGAAACTTTCCTCCTTTCACCTCCGTAACATATCTCCTGTTCACTTATTTTTCTCCTTTTGCAATGTTGAGAAACATGTCCATGTATTTATCACATCCTGCATCGATTACTTAACTCCCCACTGGCAGGTACTGCTTCTAATCTTCTATCACAGATCCAGTTGATTCCGAACTCTGCTGCAAGAGACCTATCACAGACCAGAAACAGCGATCACATCACACCCATCCTGTTTTGCCTCCACTGGCTCCCTGTGTGTTACACAACTGAATATAAAATTCTATTATTAACCTACAAACTTTAAATGGCCTTGCACCGGACTACATCAGTGACCTTCTCCATCACTGTCCTCCTGTTCACCTACTAAGGTCCTCTGATTTTGGCAATCATGCTGTGCTCCATACTAACCTGTACTCTATAGGTGACAGGGCTTTTAGCTGTACAGCACCCAGACTTTGGAATGATTTTCCGAAATTAATTAGATCAACTGACTCCATTCATTCTTTTAAAAAATAAATTAAGATGCATCTTTTCAGGAAAGCTTTTAACGTAACCTGACATTCTGCCTCCTCTTTCAGTCTTCCTCTCTGCCCAGATGCTCAGTATAATTTGTGTGTATGTGTTATATCACAAAAAAATGTTATTTACTAGGTTTTCCTTAAGTATTGAAATTAGTATTTTACTCTGGTTTATTGTCTTTTATTCTGTTAAATACCTTTGTATATCCTGCATCTATCTATTTTAATGTTCTATTCAGGAAACATCTGTATCCAATGTTACATATACCCGTTGTTTCTTTCTGAGACTCTGTGAAGTGCCTAGGACAGGTGGAATATAAATAAAAGTTATTATTATTATTATATGTTTTTTTCGCTCATTCCTCTCCTTTCCTAATGCTGAGAAACGTCTTCATGCTTTTATCACATCCTAAATCGATTATTTTAACTCGCAACTGGCAGTTGCCATTTCTAATCTTATATCACAGCTCCATTTGATTCAAAACTCTGTTGCAAGAGTCCTAACACAGACAGCAACAGTGAGTACAAACAGTAACACCCATCCTGCTTCGCTTCCACTGTCTTCCTGTGCCTTACAGAATTAAATATAAAATTCTATTAATAACCTACAAAGCTTTAAATGGCCTTGCACCGGACTACATAAGTGACCTTCTCCATCACTACACTCCTGTTTGCCCACTAAGGTCCTCTGATTCTGGCAATCTTCTTGTGCCCCACACCAACCTTCACTCTAAAGGTGACAGGGCCTTCAGGTGTATAGCGCCCAGATTTTGGAATAGAGAGAGAGGTTAGGAGCACGCGCTGATACAACACATTGCTGCACCCACCACAAACCAACTCAGGATCCCAGATTATGACCCGAGTGCAGCCATGCAACGGGTGACACCTCAGCACCACACTAGTTCAGATGGAATGGAACAGTGTAAGGTTTTTTATGGTGGCTTGGAGTGCCAATTCTGCCACCAACCTCCAAGTTTTCCCCTGCAGGTTGGAGGGCGTAAATGCAGGGCTGGATGCAGAGGAATGACCTCCCTAAATTAACTGGATCAGCTGACTCCATTCATTTTTTTTTAAAGACAGCTTAAAATTCATCTGTTTAAGAAGGCTTTTAACTTAACCTAACATTATGCCGACTCTTTTAGTCTTCCTCTCTGTCCAGATGTTTAGTACAATATGTGCGTGTGTTATATCACAATGATTTTATCTGCTAGGCTTTTCCTTTCATACTGAATTCAGCATTTTATTCTGGTTTATTGTCTTTAACTCTGTTTAATGCTTGTATCTGTTTTAGTGTTCTAGTCAGGAAACATTTGTATCCAATGATACATATACCTGCTATACCTGCTGTTTCTTTCTAAGACTCTGCAGATGAAGTACCTTAAGCATTGGAAAGATGCAATATAAATACAATATATTATTATTATTATTAACTTGCTTCATTTAAATTTTTTACGAACTACTAATTGTCCATACAGCAATCATCATACAGCAGTAACATTTTTTTTATCTATAATGGCATACTGCATTTACTGTTATTATTACCAGCACTTGAGTAAAACACTGACATTTCTAGAGGTAATTTTGTTACTGGCTGTTTGGCACTGAGATTAGCAAGCTCATCTACAATTGCTGCAATCTTCCTTTAGACCACCATCAACTAAGAAAGCAGTGCAGATCACTGAGATTTGAAGAGTGTCCTATTTTTATCAACAGTCTAATAACTATAAATGAAATCCAAACTAAACGTATTACATTGCTAAAACTTGATTTTTTTCTCTGTAGAGTCATCAGATTTAAACATTTAAACAGACTCTGCCCATAGCTTCACTCTTGACATGCTGCTTGATATTAAGCTAATTATATGACACATCACGTGTATTCCAAATTAAAACATATATATATATGTAAAATATATATACTGTATAGTATGTTAATTGAATTATTTAGATCTTTAATTTTATTGAGGAAAAAGCGGAGGAATTTTTCACACATTTTGGTATAGCAGGTAATTGAGCCAAATGCAGGTTGAAGAAGTTTATTAACTACAGAGAACAAAATCCTTGGGTTAACCTGGCCTCTTTCTATTATTCTGCCATAATGTGTGTTCTTGGCTGTAGTTAGTGCATCCCTGTAAACCCTTTGATGGTCAGAGAAAGCCTGGATGTGCACAGTGAGGCCAGTCTTACGTGACATTCTTTCAAGGTGTCAGCCAGCTGCTTTCATAGACCGCAAGTCTAAATTGTACTGTGGAGCTGTGCGTGTAAAGGAATCATCCAGACTATCCAGTGTTGATGGAACATTTGAAGACAGAAAAAGATAAGAAATGGAAGTAGCAAGGATTGAAGGACAGATATGTTACATTTACAGACAAGAGGAGGAAGAGGTAATGAGACAGTGAAAAGTACTGCTTTATGATCAGAGAGTCCCAAATCACTGCTATAAGTGTTGCTGACAGATAAGCCAGATGTACAGATCAAGTCTAATATATGAACACCAGAGTGAGTAGGAAAATCAACATGTTGCATCAAGTCAAAACTGCTTTCAGTAATAATTGGAATTAATTTCTCAGCTTACATGTAGCAATGTCAATATAAATGTTGAAATCGCCAAGAAGGATGACTGTTTGTGAAAGGGAATTTAAGAGGGTTAGTAATTTAGTCAGATTAGATTAAAAAAATGCATTGTGTTTTGGGGGACGATAGAGAACAATGAGTAAGACAGGACCTGATTTTGTTATTAGCTTAAGAACCAGACACTCAAAAGACAATGAGCAGTCAATTAGGATTCTTTTGATGTTTAGTTCCGTTCTAACAATTACTGTGACTCCTCCGCCTTGTCTTAAGCTGTGAATCTCTGCGAAGTAAATGTATCTGGATGATGTCACCTCTGTGAGAGACATAAAATCGTTTGGTTTTTGAAAGGTTTTTTTTAGGCAAAGCTTGTCAAAGTTGGAGTCTGTAATGAATTCTGATACTTTGCTTAATACATCCTAAATTAAAACAATGCAATATTAGCTCATGAGCATAGTAGGAAGCAGCAGAAAAAAGCATAGTAGAAGATATTACAAGATGCACTTGAAGATACCAGAATTCAGAGATTCCAATGTACAGCCACATACATATAACATTGGGTATTGCAGGCATGATCTCCCCAGAGCCGTAAGCCAGGTGGGTATAAAATCAGATCATTTCTCAGTCATTAAACACGTAATGAAGTAATCGAGGGGAATCCAGTATATCGATTATAATCAAGAAGACAGACAATCCCTGGCTCCTAGATTAGCATGGTGCAAAGAAATGTTCATAAGACTTATCCAGTGAACCACAGAAAATGGTTAGACAGGCTTAAGTTAGACTTAGGTTAGGCTTAAGTTAGACAAGCTTACTATTATATCATCCATGTACATGTATAAAGTGATGAAATAACATTCCCCCAGTGCAACATACAGGCAAGAAGAATTTATGTGTATATGTTGCTGCATTTCTGACAGATGTCCTGAATTTTACAGTAAAGAGCTATCTTTACCTGTTTAGTAATGAAATTGAAGACAAAGATATCAAACATACTGTATTTTTGTTAATGTCTTCCAGAAATTAATCCTCTGTTTTTAATAATATTGTGAGGTTTCTAAACTCTTTTGGAACTCCCCCCAACAAAACAGCATGCCAAAGACCATCCTGAAGCACGATCAACACTTGCCCGTTTAAGCAAATCCGAGCCAATCGCGGTCGGGCTATAAGCGACTGTCGTGAATGGGTGATGCAAGGAACATTATAAATGCAGGGAACAATATTACTTGGCCACTGACCTGGCCCCAACCCTGCCTGTTTGCTGGGTCTGTGTATAGGACAGTGGTAGATCCCACTACAAATACCCATGCTGTTCCTGTTTCAAGTGGAATAAAGCTGGTTTTGCTAAAGTACTGAGACTCAGCCTTGTGTTTTGGGGTGCAAGACAGTGACTCACGCATCACAGTATACACTAAACTGATTCCAATATACACATACGATAAGCTGTAATAGTTTACTCTGTAGACTCTACTTCTTTTTTCTATATTTTAAAAATCCATCGTTATTAAGGACTAGTCACAGTAAGCAAAATTGATCTGAGCCCTTATTTTTTAACTAACCTAGAATCAAAAATAGTATCTGCAATTTATAGGTAGTCAGTTTATTGTGATTCCACACAAACATGATTTTAAAATGAACTATGTTTAAAAGATTTACAGATGGATGTAAATTATTGATATTATTATTACTAATAAATAAATAATTGAATTTCCTGATAAGGGTATCATTTTGTTGTCATTGTACACCTAGAGCTTTTTCACATATATCAATAGATTTGTGTAACAAAGATGTGTTCCATATTTTTTGACATGTCAGTATTTAGTTTTCTTAGACATGTTTAGACAATGCCAGACAACAATAAACTTATACTTTTTTGATGATATTATGTTTAATACAGTGTTAATGGTAGCTGCTTATGCAACCCTGTTTGGGGTGGAAAAATGATTACTTCATGCCTTTTATAATAGTGCAGCTGTCGCAGAGTATGGATTACCACTTTTAAGGTATCTGGACTAAACTAAAATGTTTTTGCTTGAATTGTTTTGCAGGTTCAAGGAGAGAATGTCACAAATGTACAATGTGCAGATGGAGACGATGTTGATCCATGTAAGGAAGCAGGATACCGGGCTCGAAAGGAAGGCAATTCCAAATGCAAAATTCTAAAGTCAAAGGTTTTTGAACGCTGCCACAGTGTGGTGCCCCCCGAAATGTTCTTTGCTTCTTGTGTGTACGATCTTTGCGCCTGTGGGTCCAATGTCGATGACTGCTTGTGTGATGCCCTGGAAGCATATGCATCTGAATGTCGAGAAGCAGGAATCATTCTGCACTGGAGGTCACCATCACTATGTGGTAGGAAAGCAGTTTGTTTATTTTTTCTTCACTAACTCTGGTGTTAGTTACAACTTATTAACACACACATTCACACACACTTATGTATATATTCTCTCAATATGTTAAATAAAACAGATACTGATAAAGAAATTTTAGAAATGAATCAGAAGACTTAAAGATTATCGTGTGGAGAGCCTAAATTGCCTATATAAGTTTTGTACACACTACAGTAAATGGTCGCTTTTGTGTAGTTCTCTAAATCATTTGAGAGTGCAAATTAATTGCATCCAAAATGGGTTTCATTGGCCACAGAAAGTGTCAGTGGTGGAAGAGGTATTATCCTTACTTATTATCTCTTATTCACATACATTTTAGCTATAAAAATACTTGGCAAAATTAATTGCAGAAGGCAAATAATTATCTCCATCAAGTTCTAGTTCACATATAGTGGAAGTCGCCCAAAATGGGTTCATCACAAAGTTGCAAATCATGCTTCCACCTGGTATGTCTTATATACTTTTTATTCTCTCTTAAAGTGTTGCTCCACCTAAAAAATGTTATTTTTTTTTAAATGTTACTCACCTCGTGTATTTTGTAGTGGTGGTTGAGAAAATTTTTTATTTCATTTTTTAATGGAGAAATTACATACAAAAGGTTGAAATTGTATCCAGTAGTGACCAACTATGGACAACAGCAAAAAATGTGGAAAATGAAATAAAAATTCAAAATGTTGACGTGAAGTGTATAACGTGTGAAGACTGAAGTCCAAATATCAAATAAACACTTTCACAAAAGGTATAACAAAACAAGTGCACCTTTATTCAAGAATATAACCGAAGAAAAATAATTTGTTCAATTTACATGTTACTGGCAATGTGTAAACACTGAAGCCCAGCTATCAATCGATACGAAATAGACATGTCTGCTTGGCTGGTGCATAGGTAAGGACTAGCTGCCTCATAATCAACAGGGTGTGGGTTCGATCCTGGGTCCTCCTTGCATTTACCATTTTGAGTAGTGAGCTACTATTATTGTTAAAATTACAGTATTTAATAAAAACATACATCTGATTTGAGTTTTTAACAGCCGGTGTAAATTTATGGTACTTGTAAAAGAAGTTAGCACTGAAGGGATAAAAGCAGACACACAAACGTAGCTCAATCGTTTCTTCGTTGTGTCTTGTTGACCAAACAGACACCGCAGTGCCTATGGTGGATATTATTTTTCCTCAAACATGAACATTCACCTCAACATGTCATTTGAACAATTGTTTTATTCAAGAATCCAAGAATAAAACTGAATAAAAAAATCATTCAAATTAAGTTTTATTCAAGAATAAAAATGATTAAAAAAATAATTGTTCAAATTCAGTTTTATTCAAGAATCAAGGAATAAAACTGGATAAAAAAATAATTCAAATGGCATGTTGATATGAATGTCCGTGTGCAAGAAGAAGTAACATCTTTTACATGTACCCTAAATTTACACAAGATGTTACAGACTCGCATTAAGTATACTGTATGTTTTGGTTACATGATAATAATAATAATAATAGCAGCTTACTACTCAAAGAGCTAAATACAAACAAGACACAGGATTTGAACCTATTACAGTACCTTGCCATTGCTAAACGGTACCTTATCTATTGTGCCATTTGTGCAGAACCATGACACAGCAGCGTTACCACTGTGACAACTGGTTGAAAATGAAACGTGCAAACACACACGTATGGAAAGTGTAATTTATTTTGTACCAACTGATCATTGAGCTTCAGCAACATGTCAATTGAGCAGTTTCTTTTTCTATTGATTTTATTCTTGAATAAAAACATACTTGTTTTGTTACACCTTTTGTGAAAGTATTTCTTGGATATTTGGGCTTCACACATCCTACATTAAACATCAAAATTATGTTGTAATTACTATAATTTATGAAAGCATTTCCTGTTTTAGTCATGTGTTCAGCATTTCTTGCCTTGCATTTCCTGTGTCATTCTATATTTACACAGATTGTTGTAGATACGGAACACACATGAAATATATGTATTTCAAATCATGGTATTTCATTACCTATATAATTCCTTACAAAAGTATCGCCAGATAAACACTTCAACACAGATTTAAGCTGTGAGGATTGCAGCAGGGTGATGCCTTCATCTGACTGAATAAGGTGGGGGAGTTGGTCAAGCTATGTTCTGCTAATCTACACATCTGCCAAACAAAAGCAGGCTATTAGCACAGTGATAAGGAGCTAAGAGCTTCTTGGCATTTGTCATGAAAATTTAAAGGGGTCAGGAACAACGAACAAAATGGTAAGCTTCAGGAATTCTAGTGTTAATGGGTTTCAGTTGATTGTAGTCTAAATTCTTTTTATCTGAAAGGTCCAGTTTATGCTGAGTCAGTATTATGGCCTAATTTACATAATGAAGACAAAAAAACACTCCAAGCAATTCTTTGAAAAGATGATTGAAAAGCACAGGTCAGTGGATGGATAAAAGAACATATCTAAGCAAATGAATATTCTTTTGAGTACAGTTAAACCAATTATTAAAAATGGAAAGAGTATGGCACAACTTTAAATCTACCTATAGCAGGCGGTCCACAGAAAGTCAGATGGTGAATCAAGATATCTAATGAGGGAGACCATCAAAGGCCTATGACAACTCCAAAGGAATCGCAAGCCATAGAGGCTGTGATTGGAGTGACTCCAAATGTTGCCCATTAATATTGTGGAGTGGCAAAGTCCAGATCTCAGTCCAATTGGGAATTTGTAGCAGAATTTGAAAAAGGCTGTTCACTCAGAATACTCATACTACATAACAGAGCTTGAGTAGTTTTGCAAAGACAAATGGAGAAAATTACAGTGCCTAGAGTTACAGTATGAGACAAGTTAGGGTAAAAACTCACTGCCAATGAGAAGGTAGGCAGGAAAGCTGAATTTTTATTATTAAAAGCGCAAACATAAATTTTATCCACTGTTTCGATTCCAAATATTTTAGAGATGATTTGGTGATATCATAAGGAAGTAAGAATGGTGTAGCCTCACTAAAATTCAAATATGATCTTCTTTAACACTAGAATTACCAGTGCCTACAAAAAAAAAACTCGTAAATCTGGCCCACTTTACATCCGCTCGCACCTCTCCATCAGCGTGTTTTGTCCTGTAAATGTGCCGATAAAGACAAGCAGCAAGGAGCCTGCTATTCCATTCCCCACCACGACAAGCAGTCTGCTATTCCATCCCCCCACCACTGCAGAATGTGCACAAAGTTCTCCCAGCTCATGCCTTGATTATCTGGGAGTGAAGTGCTAGATTTTTAGAGTGGAAATAATAGATCGTTATTTGGAACACATGCATTTCATGTGTGTCATGTGTGTGCCGTTTCTACAATAATCTGTGTAAACACATTGTTAAAACAGAAACATTTTTCAAATTTTAGTAGTAAATGAAAAAATGTAGGCATAAACTATATAATGTGTGAAGCCTGAAGTCCAAAGATCAAATAAACACTTTCACAAAAGATTCAAGGACAATACCACAGATTCCGTGGCATAGTGGTAAGATTTGCTGATTTCTTGGTAATCAAGAATCCCCGTTTCGAACCCAACTGCCTCCTATATTTACTGTTTTCATTAGTGAGCTGCTCTTATTGTTAATATTATACAGTAAACACATACTGTATGGAATACTGGATGGAATAGCAGGCTGCTTGTCTTGGTGGGGGATGGGATAGCAGGCTTCTTGCTGCTTGTCTTTATTGGCACATTTACAGGACAAAAGACGCTGACGGAGAGGTGCGAGGGGATTTAAGGTGGGCCGGATTTATGAGTTTTTTCGTTGGCTTTTGTAATTCTAGTGTTAAGTAGCGTGAGCTTATACACCAAAAAAGTTAAAGGTTGTGCGTTAAAATAACTTCATTTTTATACGTAACAGTTACAATCACACATACAACTTTACAAACCTTGGTGAATCATAGTACATCTTTGTTAAATTAGTGTATTTTAGAAATCAAATATAACCTAGGAATCAAAATACCTTTACTAGCATTGAAAAAGACTGTTGATTGTTGCTATTAGTAACCACAGACACTTAAGAAACTGCTACTGAATTTGCTGAAACATCCCTGGAGCCAATTACTCTGTTTTTCTCCCATGGTAAACCTGAAAAGCAACTATAATATCAGCACCCTAGCCCATTTTGTTTATGAGGTTATTTGCTTGAATTTATTATTTATTTA
This sequence comes from Polypterus bichir lapradei, assembly GCA_026402145.1. Taxonomy (NCBI): domain Eukaryota; kingdom Metazoa; phylum Chordata; class Cladistia; order Polypteriformes; family Polypteridae; genus Polypterus; species Polypterus bichir. The sequence continues at coordinate 41,362,015 of JANRMT010062792.1, forward strand.
TTTGGTTAAAATACATGTAATAATAATAATAATAATAATGCATTTTATTTATAGGGCACTTTACATTAGCAGTAAATCTCAAAGTGCAACATAAAAAGATTAAACAAAGGCAAGGCAAGATAAAAACAGAGATAAAACAACAATAATTATAGCATTCTGGTTAATAAGCTTTCCTAAATAGAAAAGTCTTTAGCTGTTTTTTAAAACAGCCCACAATCTGCTGTTTTCTTAGGCTCTCTGGTAGGGCATTCCAGAGCCATGGAGCAGCGGCTGCAAAGGCTCGGTCACCCATTGTATGAAGTTTGGTCACAGGGGGGCGAAGGCGGTAGGTATTTATAAAACAGAGGTTTCTTGTAGTGAATTGTAATATAAGGAGCTCTTTGAGATATTGTGGAGCGTTTCCATGGATACACTGATGAGTAGACAAACAGAGTTTGAATTCGATACGGAAATGGATAGGGAGCCAATGAAGTGACCGAAGGATTGGTGAAATGTGTTCATATTTCCGCACTCTCATCAGGATTCTTGCAGCACTATTTTGAATTTGTTGGAGCTTTTGAAGGCTCTTGTTGGGTATCCCGATGAGGAGTGCATTACAATAGTCCAGTCTGGATGAGACAAAGGCATGAACCAGTTTTTCACCATCACAGAGGGAGAGGTAGGGATGGAGTTTGGCTATATTTCAGAGATGAAGGAATGCAATTTTACGTAGGTGATGGATATGTATATCAAATGACAGATGGGAGTCTAACTTGACACCTAGATTTGTAACAGAAGGGGAGAGGGTAAAAGTATGGTCAGAAAAGGAAATACAATTTACAGAGGAACGAAGTTGATGGGTGGTGCCAATTAAAAGAGCTTCAGTTTTAGTGCTGTTCAGCTTGAGGAAGTTCTTGGACATCCAGGCCTCAATCTCATCCAAGCAAGAGGAAAAAGTTGATGGAGGTGTAAGAGAAGTCGAATCCAGTCTCACATAGAGCTGCCTATCATCGGCATAGCAATGGAATGAAACTCCATGCTTGCAAATGATGTGACCCAGGGGTAGCATATAGATATTAAAGAGGGTCGGCCCAAGGACTGATCCTTGTAGGATTCCACAGGTGACAGTGTGGGTATGAGATTTAGCATCCCCTAAAGCCACATACTCAGTCCTGTCTGTAAGATAGGACTCGAACCACTCGAAAGCAATGCCAGAAAGTCCAATTGTATAGTGAAGATGATGAAGGAGAATATTATGATCTACCATATCAAATGCCACTGTAAGGTCCAGGAGAATAAGGAGTGATGGAGAGCCATGGTCAGCAGCCATCAGGAGGTCATTGGTGACTCTAATCAGGGCTGTCTCTGTGCTGTGAGTAGTGTGTTGATGTATTGTATTAATAGTGTTGAATTTGATAAAATATTTTTATCACATTTACTTACACAGTTCTTATACAGAGAAGGAAAAATTGTGAACAACAATGAAAAAAAAAACTAATTATTGGCACCATTAATAATTAATTATTATTCTTATTTTCTCAGCTGTTGGCTGTCCTCAGGACCGTGGTTATGTTTTTGATGAATGTGGTCCACCTTGTCCTAAAACCTGCTTCAACAAAGACGTACCCCTTGGAGTCATAGAGGCTCATTGTTTCAAACCCTGCATCCCAGGCTGCCAGTGTCCTGCTGGGCTTGTTGAACATGAATCTCACTGTATTTTACCAGAATCCTGCCCTAGGATCATCTATGGAAATATATGAAGGACTTGTTAAACTGTTTGATCTAGGAACCTTCATAATAATGGTGCTACTTCATTTAATGGACTTTATGGAAGAAAAATAATTAATTTTTTTCATATCTATTGGACAATAAATTGTGTTAATATTTAATATTGATCATTTTGTTCAGTGAAGAAATTAACAGAATAGCACAGTATCACTATAAGCAAAAAGAGCAACACTTGATGAAGATATCCATTTGGGTAGGTTTAAAATTTTTGGGGGATTTAATAATATCTCTTATATGAATCAAGGCTCTACTATCAATTATCAAGTATCAGTTATACATTTTATAATAAAATATGTTTTCCCTAGCTTAGTTAATAATGAGACTTACACATACCAAAATAATGAATGCTGTGCATATATATTTATGTATTTTGAGGCAATATAATTAAATTGTTTTATTTTATTTCACTTTCTTATACTTCAGATAAAAGGCTCTACTGATTACTGTATGTCTGTCATTTGACCACATTCATTGTCATGTCTGTTGACTGCTGTTGTAGAGCAAGTTTAAAGAGGCTGTACTCACTCACCAGTTATATGGTAACTGAGTCAAACATTCTTCATTTGTCTGCCTTCTTTTTTCACTTATGAGGTTTAGTATTTGAAAGTTGACTTTTCCTTTGTCACAAATCATATACTTTTTTTTTTTTTTGCTAAGCCTAACAGTCTTTTTATCTGAACACTTTAGTCCTTATTTTATGAAATCCCCAACCACAGGTAGAATAAGAGGGTCTAAGTGGGGTTGAAAATCCAGCATAAGGTGATCTTCACTTTCAGAGTATATTTTTGAGTTTTATTAAATTAGACATGTATTTAAAGGTCTGATGAAAAATAATGAAACTGGTAAGTAAGATTACTTCTTCCTGCTCCTTGAGTCCAAAAAGAACACCAGAGACATCAAATCAAAATTTTTGCATTTAAAGTACTCAAGAAAGTCATACTGCATTGTATTTTAAGTAGAAAATTACCTGGTTCTAAATGCAGAAATGCTTACAAAGGTTTTCTTATGTTTTGATACAATATTATCTAATATTTTATGAATGGAAAGCATATAACATTTTCTGAAATGCACGGTTTTCTGATTTAGTCTGTTGTTTAGTACATAATACAGAGTGTGTTAAATATGCATGGCAGGGTCCTTGGTGATTTAAATTTTTCTCAGTATTACACAGCAATGCTGTTTTCTGTTGCACTGTACACTGAGGATTATCACCTAAATAAAACAAAACAAACCATTAAATATTAACCTAGGTGCTAAGTTAAGGGACAAACAAGGTTAGAGAGTTTTCTAAGTCAAACCCCTACTGTATAAGTTATAAGTAGCAAGGCAAGTTTTGTAGCCAATTCTATTACTGTTTTCATTTCATGGATTCATAAATGTAAATAAAAAATAATTGGAATTTCTTGGTTTCTTGTAGTTACCAGTTATCTCCTTTGTCTTGTATTTCTCCCTGCTATAATTTGCTTGCTCATATGTGCCCTCTTACTTTTTCTTGATCTAAAATGTTTGAAAAAATGGTTCAGTATTTAAACACTCCTTTTGAGACTTTTCAGGTTGCTGTTCTCAGGATGTAAATTAATAGTAGCAACAATTATGTTATTAAACACAGCCAAAGCTTGTGAGATCTTTCCTTTGTACATTATGTTTTCATTTTTACTGCTTTTTGCATATACCTAATAAAATGTTTGAAAATTTCCACTTGCTGGTGGTAAATAACACTTCCTGTACGGATATCAATTAATATTATGAACTCAATAGGAATCATCAAGTAAAAAACTCATTACAACAAGACAACGATAATTGCTCTCAATTTGCAAGATACTGCAGTTTTGCTGTGTGAATCAGGAGTGCAAAATCACTTTGTGAACATTCTCCTGTGTCCTAAACTATAGGGGACCTATTAGTTCATTCATTTATAATTAGACATCAGATAGTTATTTGGGTACCATTTCTTAATTAACCGGAAATGTCAGATCACTAAAATGTAAACTTGCACCTGATACTGTCAAGAGGGTCCACCCCACAATAACACTGAACTGGACAAAGCGGGTTTGAGAATGTAAGTTATGTATTTAGTTATGTATACATTTCTGCAATATTTAGTCACCTAAAATGAATTTTTAATGAAAAATATATTTTAATAGGATGTACAGTTTACATATTTTGATTGTTATCATCATTATTATTAAGCTCAATAAACATTTACTGAAAAGCCAACTAATGGTTGTTATGTAGGTGCTGGCACTCATTTGTGCGCTGAAGTTTAAATATTCTGCATGTACATGATATTTTTAATAATATTAAAGGCTTTGTACTTTAATTAAATATGATCTGAAAATTGTTATTGGGTCTTTTTGTGTTCCCAAAGTTTGTGGTGAAAATGGTCAGCACTGTTCAAAATATTCTATTAACATGTATATCCCAAAAAGCTTTTAAAATATAATTTTTATTAATGAGTTTAATTCATTTTAATATGATCAATGAGAATTCACAAAACTAGATAAATATCAAAATCATGTTTTTTCATAAAATGTATTGTCTATTGCAGTAAGTTAATATAATATTTTAAACAGTTTACAGTATTATTCATGGCACATAATGCTTACAATTTAATTTCATTTGACTTTTTTTCTTAACTTGTTATGTCATACTGATATGCATGTATTGTACTTATTGTTTTGCTAACTTCAGATGGTGCTTATTTTGAAATCAATCTGAAAGTACAGTATTACTGTAGGATCAAACTGTGATTTGTTTTTAAAGATGCACATACACAATCTCTGTGTATTCTATAGTATTTATACTTTTATTCCCTTTAGTTTCTCTATAAAGCTGTTGTTATGACTCCTGGGTCTATGTGTCTTGTCTTCTTTTGCAAAGGTTCTGCAGCCTTCTTTCTTTTAAATGAAATTATTCTTTTCCCAATCTTTGAAAAGCTGAAATTTTTTTCTGTTATTTTTTACATTTCTTTTTAATTTGACAAACATTCAAAGCTCAATTTTTACTACAGCATACAAATGGTTTAATTTTTTGTTTTCATTTTCTTACAAGTTTTAACACAGCATTAATTTAGTTATGCATCCACATGCCTTCGTCAGAAATGTAGAGAATGATATGAGATTAAGGCTATCATCTGGTAAAAACTAAAGTGAGCATCATTTGAAATGCCATCATTCTGTGACTAGAGCAGCAGCATAAAGTATTGATTTTTTTGAAGGCTATAGTCTGCAGAAGAGTCATTTACTACACTTGAGGAGAGATCATATCCAAGGCCTGTCATAGATACTACTGGTGTTCTCAGAACAGAGTTTCAGTAATGACTGAAATCTCCATTAAAGTTGAAAAAACTTATATAATTTAAAAAGATAAGAAAATAAAATGTATATTTGAAAAGGCCAGTGGAGTATTTCATAATGTAGTTTAAGTTTACACAAGTCAGAAAAAATACTACAATAAAGTATTCTCAGCATTTGAAAATGAATAATTAGGATTGCTCTATAAAGGGTTATTTTATATACTTTTTCAATTTTTCTTGATGATTTTTTCTGTGATTTTAATTACTACTGCAACTAGCAGTAACACATACAAATACTGTATCCATGCAGATATCCTTTACTTGGAGCATACAGTAAGAAAACCAGCAACCAGCTATAAATCGGTGATAGATTTAATAATAGTACTTTGTTCGTTTGACAAGGCATTACGCCCTGAGCAACATAATATTTATAAACTAAATGGTATTATGCTATCACTTTTGTTCAGTAATGCACTGAATGGTTGTGTTTAAACAACATAAAATGACAAAATGGGTAAGCAGACCTCACAATAACTAAACAAAAGCAGACCAAGACTACAGTAGGTCTGTGCCTTAAGACCAGGTCTCAGCCCAGGAAGCCTAAAGGTAAACATTTCCTGTGTGCACAAGCATTGGACTCGGCTTTTTATAAACTTTCTTTTTCTTCTTCTTGGGGGTCAATGCTTGATCAACCTTCTCCATACAGCTTGGTCCTGTACCTCCTTCTCAGTCAAACCTTTTCCTTCAGATCTTCCTTTACTTTGTTATTCCACCTCCATTTGGGCCTTCCTCGCTTTCTCTTCCCCTGTACTTCCATTCCCATCACTCTTTTGTCCACATAGTCATTGTCTCCTCTCATCACATGTCCATACCTCTTCAATCTACTTTCTTAGATATCTCTCCCACTTTTGCTGTAAATGATAAGTTCAGACAAGTAAGCCGGACCTTGGCCATTTAATGCTTTATATGTTAAAAAAAGTATTTTGAAATCTGCCCTAAACTTAACCGGGAGCCAGTGTAAGGATTTAAGAACTGGAGTTATGTGTTTGTATTTTCTTGTTCTTGTGATAATTCTTGCAGCAGCATTTTGGATTAACTGGAGGCTGTATAAAGAACAGTTTGAACATTCAGTTAACACTGCTTTGCAGTAGTCAATCCTACTAGAAATAAATGCATGAATTAATTTCTCAGAATCCTGTTTATTTAGAAATCGCCTTAATTTCCTAACATTTTTAAGATGGAAGAAACATGATTTGGACAACTTTGTAAAATGTGCTTTAAATGACATGCTAGAGTCAAAGACAACTCCGAGATTTCAGACTGATTCAGTAAAATTTATGGGGATTCCAACTGAGTTAAATGTTGACAGAATATTGTTGTGATCAACGTCATTCTCTCCAACAATTAACATCTCTGTATTATCGGTGTTTAAAGACAAGTAGTTCTCATCCTTCCACTCTTTAATTCACTAACACATCTAATTAAAGACAACATCGGAGAAACTTCATTTGATCTAAATGAAAGGTATAACTGGGTGTCATCTGCATACGAGTGAATATTAACATTGTTTCCTAATGATAGATCCCAGTGGAAGCATGTAAAGTGAAAACAGTAAAGGTCCCAGTACTGAGCCCTGCGGGACAACATATTGAAGTTCTGTGTATAATGATGGAGTACTGTCCGCACATTTCTGTATATATTGGAATCGATTTGATAAATAAGAACTAAACCAAGCAAGCATAGTGCATGTGAGCCCAACATCATTTTCTAGCCATTGAAGTAAAATAGAATGGTCAATAGTGTCAAATGCTGCACTTAAGTCTAACAACATAATTACAGTGGAGTTTCCTTCATCAGAGAATATCAGAATGTCTTTTACAACCCGCATTAGTCCCATTTCTGTACTATGACCAGTGCGGAAACCAGACTGGAATTTCTCAAATAAATTGTAATGCATAAGGTGTGACTGAAACTGATTGGCGTCTACTATGTCTAGTATTTTAGAGAGAAAAGGTAAATTTGAAATAGGCCTATAATTATTTAGCATGTGTGGGTCTAGGTCTGACTTTTTAAGTAATGGTTTAATTATTGACACTTTTAGTGGTTCAGGTACTGTGCCATGCAATAATGAACTATTGATAATGTTTAGAATAGGCACTGCAAGAACATTTATTGCACTTTTTACTAGTTTTGTTGGCATGGATCTAGGGAACAAGTAGTGGGCTTCATTTTAGAAATTAAAGTTAAGACTTCCTGCTCAGTTACAGGATTAAAATTACTAAAGTGCTGAATGCAATGTGAGATAGGGTCTGCTAAGCTAGTATTTGGTTTGTACTGTGATGCTGAGATTTGGGGACTTATATTTTTAATTTTCTCATTGAAGTTCATAAAGTCTGTACTGCTAATGTCTGTTGGTATTTTGTACTGTAGATCTGAATTTCCATTTGTTAATTTAGCCACTGTTCTAAACAGTACCCGAGGATTTTTATTATTGCTATCTATTATTGTAGAATAGTATTCTGAGTGAGTTTTAAAGAGAGCTTTTTTATATTTTTTAACACTCTCTGTCCATGCAATTTGAAAGACATGTAGCTTTGTTGTTCTCCATCTGCGCTCCAGTTTTCAACACTCTAAATTTAAGAGCTTGAGTGTTTTCATTAAACATTCATTTCATTCATTTCTGAACTGCTGATATACTTTTTGTTTTAATTTGAAGTAAATTTCTATTACAGATGCCTCTGGTGGAGGGTCTGGTCTCATCCCTTGGTCTAATTATACACCTTATTTTTTGGTTATCAAGTAATTTAAGGTTTGCATCAAGACTAAATTTACTGGATGCCCCACAACAGGGATTATGGGTAACAGCTTCAGGATAGTAACAGGTGGGATAAACAACAGTCTGTGATTTAAGATCACATGACTGTGGCCTGGATGGTGCTCTAATCAATCAACTAGGCAGTTTTGCTACCATATTTTTGGATAATATATAAGATCCCCTCCAGTTAGGATGAAGACCATCTCTTTTGAAAAATCCAAGGCTTTCCCAAAAATCATCCCAGTTGTTCACAAACGCTATGCTTTTATTTGCACACCAGGTTTCTAGCCAGCAGTGAAAGGAATGCAATCTGCTATAAATCACATACCCTCTATATAATCTTGATAAGGGGGCAGATACAACTAAATTCTGACATTTTCTTTTAGCTTTGGTGCATAGAGAGATGAAATTCCTCTTTAATACCTCAGATTGCTGTAAATAAATATTATTAGTGCCAGCATGCAGCAATAAGGTAGATACTTCATTGTCGGCAACACGGTCCAATGCAGCCTCTGTGTGAGAAATCTTGTCCCCTGCAAGGCATTTAACATTAACTGCTGGTTTAACATAGTTTGGAATTCTAACATTCTGCACTATGGAATCACCAATTATGACCACTTTCTTATTCTCAGTTTCCACAGGTGCACTGCGGAGTGCTGAGAATCTGTTCTGGGTCTGATTTGGTGACCTTTGTGCCGAGGGACTAAATGCTGACTTCAGCCGCGCACTGACTACAGTGGGACCTGGAGAGACTGAAGCCAAATCAGAAGTAATCCAATTGTCTAAACAAACCGAGTCGATCCAATTTTCGGTTTGCCTAATTGCTATCAGGTTCCTAATGCGGTCCTCCAATTAGCGTATTTTCCCGACAAACTCTAAATTAACTAAACACTTTTGGCAGGTGACGCTGTCTACACTGTCGGCTGGAAAACCTGAACTGTACATGCTGCAGGACACTCAACATATAAACGTGCCCTCAACGGGCAGAGAACAGATAGAACTTAGGTTTAGTGTTGATATCATCTTTGCCGTTTTTGTAGGTGCATCGGTGCTTTCTTTGTTCAGCTGAATCACTAAGAGACTCTCAGCTTTATGATTCCACCACCCACTGAGCAATCAACTTTGATTTCTCACTGCCGGTTATTTCTCCTGGTCAGCTGCCAGCTTTACTTCAGTTGAACTTACTTGGGTGTTTGCAAAGGGGTACGTGCCTGTGGGAGACAACGCCGCTCTGTGCTGTGCTTCCGCTCGCTGCTCCGCTCTGTGCTTGTGTGTGACCAACAAGTCTCCTCTCAATTAAGTGCAAAGTTTTAACTGCCATTTTTTAAGTTTTGAGAGTTGTTAGACAGTTGACCCAGAAGTGCTTTGGATTCATATTCTGGGTCAAAGGTATAACGTTCTTCCCAAATTCTTCTATCCATGCAAAAAAAAAAGAAACAAAAAATAAAGTTTATTTATTTAGTTAGTACTCCTGATAAAAAACCTTCTGATCTGTATAGTTCCAACTATGATTTGGGGTTTTTATCACTTTCGTGATTCTAGAACATGGGAGAGGATAACCATAAACATCTGATCTTTCCAAACTAAATTCAAACAATGTCCCTTTAATCAGTAATTGATTAAACAGTGAAAACGGTAAAACAAGAAAAGGCAATATAGTAGAAAGGAAAACAGAAAGTAATCTGAAGAGTACTGAAGTAGGCTATCCAGAGCAAACAAATCAAATCTCAAAAATCAATGCAGAAAATCAGAAAGCAAGAATCACAATGATACTTATGCAAATAATCTAAATACTGTACTACAACCCCCAATAAGGCTCTGCAGGACCCAATACCTCAGCCAGAATAAATGGGCTTAGGGCAGGCATTCCACCCAAAAAACACAAGTGCAATTCCTAAAAAAATCCCATGAGACATATACGTAAAGCAAAATTAAATTGAAACAATAGCAAAAATTTGAAAATGACAACAACACATGTAAAATAATAATTCAAAAACAAAAGAAATACCAAAGAAAAGATATAGTATTTAAGCCAGGGAACAGACCCTGACTGTAACATAACACCAACAATAGAGGATGCAAAAGGACTTCTTCCTTCTTTATTAGATGAGCCCACAATTTAGACTACCATGTTAACCAGCACACATTATCTTTGTACAGCAGCCTATTAGAACACGCTATTGTCACACACAGCATTGCAAAATAACAGCGGTATTCACAGAGCTGTCCGAACATAACAGTTGCTACAGTGGGTACGGAAAGTATTCAGACCCCCTTCAATTTTTCACTCTTTGTTATATTGCAACCATTTGCTAAAATCATTTACATTAATTTTTTCCCTCGTTAATGTACACACAGCACCCCATATTGACAGAAAAAAAAAGGATTTTTGAAATTGTTGCAGATTTATTAAAAAAGAAAAACTAAGGCCAAAAAGTTCTATCTTGGTCTCATCAGACCAGAGAATCTTATTTCTCACCATCTCAGAGTCCTTCAGGTGTCTGATGAGACCAAGATAGAACTTTTTGGCCTTAATTCTAAGCGGTATGTGTGGAGACAACCAGGCACTGCTCATCACTTGTCCAATACAGTCCCCACAGTGAAGCATGGCAGTGGCAGCATCATGCTGTGGGGGTGTTTTTCAGCTGCAGGGACAGGACGACTGGTTGCAATCGAGGGAAAGATGAATGCGGCAAAGTACAGGGATATCCTGGACAAAAACCTTCTCCAGAGTGCTAAGGACCTCAGACTGGGCTGAACGTTTACCTTCCAACAAGACAATGACCCTAAGCACACAGCTAAAATACCGAAGGAGTGGCTTCACAACAACTCTGTGACTGTTCTTCAATGGCCCAGCCAGAGCCCTGACTTAAACCCATTTGAGCATCTCTGGAGACACCTAAAAATGGCTGTCCACCAACGTTTACCATCCAACCTGACAGAACTGGAGAGGATCTGCAAGGAGGAATGGCAGAGGATCCCCAAATCCAGGTGTGAAAAACTTGTTGCATCTTTCCCAAGAAGACTCATGGCTGTATTAGCTCAAAACGGTGCTTCTACTAAATACTAAGCAAAGGGTCTGAATACTTAACCATGTGATATTTCAGTTTTTCTTTTTTAATAAATCTGCAAGTCTTGGGCACTTGAAAGAAAATGCTGTAAAGATGGAATGCTTTCAATAAAAGCCATAAATAGCTTTTGTTAATCAAAACATTTCCTATAATGTGCTGTAACCTAAAAAATGAATGCCTTTTTATAAATCCACTAGCATGCACCTTTTGATAGGTTAATTCAAGTCACAAGTTTGGCTGTCTTACTGGTATCTCTGTCTTCTACAAATAATCCCAGGCTGACTTGATGGTGTCGAGATGACTGTTATGGGACGCACTCTCTATCCCCTTAAGGTAGTAGCCATGATGAACAATGCTGCACATCCTCTCTCTACACCACTCGCCCTGAGCACTTTCAGCCAAAGAGTTCAATGGAAGTCTGAGAAGAAACTTAACTGGGGCCCCTTTATACCAGCAGGAATGCACCTGCATTTATAACTCCCTGGGACAGGGACTACTCATGTTGATCTTTAGCCAAGTCAGAAGATTTCCTTTCTTTATAGTATATTAGAGGGTGTGGGGTTTGTTTGTTATAGTACAGTAATATTTATTTATTGATCTCCTGTAAAAAGCTAAATTTTCCCCTTGAAACAAATAAAGGTCTATCTATCTATCATTTAGTGTTTTCTATCTATCTATTTATCTATCTATCTATCTATCTCTTGTAAAGTGCCTTTCATATCTATCTATCTATCTATCTATCTATCTATCTATCTATCTATCTAT
>JANRMT010062792.1:41373737-41416191 GCA_026402145.1 Polypterus bichir lapradei
TATCTATCTATCTATCTATCTATCTATCTATCTATCTATCTATCTATGCTCTGTGAGGGCCATACAATCTGTTGCAGGATTCCCAGTTTTTCTTTTATAGTTTTTGTATGACTGTGGCAGTTTTTTGGAGGTCATTGTCATGTTGCAGAATAAAGCAGGGACCCATCACATGCCTCTGTGATGGGACTGCATGATGGATAATAATATGACTATACTTCTCAGCATTGAGGTTGCCATCAGTTTTGTTAAAATCGCCAACTCCCAAACCTATAGGGAACCTTCACTGTGTTTCACTGTTGTGTGCAAATATTCATCCATGTACTCATCAGTCCAGAGCGCCTTCTACAATTGTTCTGCACCTTGGTCCTCTTCATACATAGGTGAACCACAGGGCTTTTTTTCACCTGGTAGTAATGGCTTTTGCTTGCACATTTTCCCATCTAATAAGACTTCTCTGGGCTGTAGATAGGTGTAACAGGGTCTTAGTGTTTTTTTCTACCAGTTCTGTACTGACAGTGGTGCTGGACAACAATCTTAATGTATTTCTCCTTTGTTGCGCTTAGTGTCTGTGGCAGAACAGTGCGTTTCTAATTCTAACCCTTGCCTTTTTGTTTGTCCTTCTACACAAGAGCTTGGACAACACATCTGGAAACACTGTGAAATGTCTGCTTGGGAGAGACCTTTGTGATGCAGTATGACCACCTTGTGTCTTGTCGCTATGTTCACTTTGGCCATAATGTAAGATTTGCAGATCAAAGCGCGTCATCACCTTTTGAGTCTGGATGTCCCTCCTCAGGATTTATATTTTCTTTACACAGCTGTTTCAGTTTCAGCTAACCACTTTACGTCAAAGTATGCTGACCATTAGCATGTGGTTGTTGTATTTGCTTAATCAGACACTGGGCTACTGTATATACCTTCAAGTATCTCATGTTTTTTTAACTGGAAAAAAAAACTATTCCTTTGTTAGCTTCTTTTGTTAAGGACATTCAATATCTTACTGTGTTGCTTCACAATTATTAAAAAGGAATGTTTGGAACGCACAACAGTCTAAGACAAATATTTTTGTGAGCTATCAAATGTACCTAAGACTTTTGCAGTGTACTGTGAATGTACAGGAACTAAAACTGAATGACTCCTTGATTATTCTGTGTTTTATTCATATTCATTGCGGTATGATTTACAAAATTATTAAAAGAAATAATAAAAATAGCAGATCTGTCCTGGTAGCTTTGCTGTTTAGAGAAGTAATCTTCTTTTGCATAATTTCTGAAACCAGAAGTGTCTATTTTGCTGTAAAGTTTGAAGACACATGCACCTGAGAGAATAGACAGAAGAAACTTTCCTCCACAAATGAACACGTAATGTCTGTACGCTGCAAGAATGCACATATTTAGATACAGGCGCTCAACACAACAGTCAACTTCCATCGTTTAAAGTCGTTTCAAACTAGGAACCCACCAAGGAAGTGTGATACAGGGGATTCCTGTTATAAGAAGACCCCACTGTTTACTGTTGAGCATAAACAGCGTTGATTATCTGTCATAATGTCTTTGCTGTAGAACTTTTTCCCTAACATATTGCTGATCTGAAAAAGAATAGAAACATCTCACAGTTGATGATTTTTTGTGAATATGAAACTTCAAAAAAATCTACATGTGAGAATTTGAGTGTTAATGATTAAAACTAAAGATCTTACCATAAATCGGATTGTACAATAGTTTACAGTAAAATAACAAAGACAAATTGAACAACACACACCCATCTGATGCGGTGTGTGTGTGAGGCTGATGCAGTTAATTATCGACAAAGGTACAAAAGCGACTCGTGCTCCAGTTAAAAGACAGTGCACCTTAAAGCCTCCGGCTCCAGCAAACAAGACGTGTTTTCTACCCAAAGTAGAAACAACTGTTGCATTCTTGGCTGTTATTAGTATTGGTTAACTTTCTCTTTTAATTTATTTATTTCCTAGCACACTGTACCATATGACCTTTGAACTTTTGGTAAAAAAGTTTTTTTAAAGGGAAAGCCACCCTAGCAATGTGTTTCATTAAATTTTATGGGGTGAACTGCCGTGCTGTGCACTGATTTACTGTACGTTGCTCTTTTCTGGTTCATATTAATGTAGCATTACATAATGGGCACTCAAGCACTGCACCTGAAATGCTAAGTCAAAGTAGACGTCTTTCAGGAGGTCCAATATTTTTTGTTCACCTAAGCTGCAGATTATTAAAGAAATGTCAGGGGCACCTCATGGGGGGATGGGGGGGGGGTGCAAAAACCTAAACTATTCCATTTTCTATTTCTTTATTTTTTTATAAAATTTTATTGAATTTTTCCTTCAGCTCTGTTTATTAGGAATTGACAGGGTTGTGCGGTAACAGGGTACACTACTGTTAATAACTTAAGTAGACTTTTGTTACTTGTATTATCCATGTTTTTCTAAGAAAATTATATATTATGGCAGCCATTCCGTTTCAAGTAACGTTCGAGAAGGTAAGGGTGGCTATCTGTTCTTCATCTCCTGCCGACTGACGCTGCCCATGCTCACCTTTGTCACACAGAGTACGTTGTATTTTATGAAGCTGCCTGACCTGTATCTTAGGTGGGTTATTTTAGGACATTACACAATAGTTCATTTAACTTGGGGATGTCTTTGTTCCAAAATTAAGTTTAAGATTTCTACTTTGAAAAGCAACAACTTTTCAGTTTTGCAATGCATTAAAAAAACATAATGAGTAGAGATAAGGTAGAATTAAATTAAGGAAGAAGCAAACTAGAGGTCAAAGTGAACTGCAGTGTGAGTCTGGGAACTTTTATAATTAAACATATGATAGTGCACTTGGATTTTTCCTCTCACCTCTTTAACATCCTCACAGAAATCAAGAAGTCTGTGCTTGATATAAGTTCTCAGTCTTTATCTTAATTCTCAGTGACATGAAGACAGTTAAAAAAGTAAATGCTTTCCTTTTGATCACCACATGCCTTTTTGACAATGTGACAGGGACAAAGATGGGAGAGACCCCGAGAGACCAGGCATATTGATTGTGTTATACAATAAACACCGTAGGTAGCTGACCCACCAAATCAGTAAGCACTCTTGTCTGCTGTCCACTACACTAGCAAACGTTTCACCATTTACCAGAGCAGTTAAGTCCATTTTATTTTACTTATTAAAACTTCTTTTTATACTATGAATTCTTTATGACATATAGGCCTCTACTGGCTACTTCATGTGTTTGAAATGTAAGTCATTTAGTTTACTTGTTTAACTGCTGATTTTCTGTGTACTGTTTTGATTATTTCCTCTTTATTAAATACTGAAAGGACTTTTGGGGGTAATCCTTTTATTTTCCAAATTCATATGTTTAGAAATGTATCCTACATATTTCTCTATGTTTATTATTTGAGTTGAGAGAGTAACATAAAAGTGAAGTATACTAATGTAACTACTTTTTCCAGGAAATAAATGAGTAATCTTACAATTTGACAGAAGTAATTTGTAATTTGTAATGGATTATTCTCTTCAGGGTAATTACCCCAACTCTGGTAGTTAGACGTATAAATTTAAGTTATTCTTAAATAAAGTAATCAGACACAATGAAGTGGTTTTAAATGTTTCAAACTTTTAGGTTTAGCAGCACCTTTAGCCCCTGACAATCGCCTGAACCACAGAGATCCTGGAGGACATCTCCCAGTATCTTCGTTCTTACAAGTAAAAGCCGAAGCTCAGGCCTCCCCCAAGTCTAAGCTTACTCGCGTTTTGTAACCTGTCTGGTACTTAAAGTATGATTTCAAAGTGTGGTCAATCATGTGAAAGATTTTTTTCTTCTAAAACAGAAAATGCCACCCTGTTTGTTTTGTCTATTTGGGGAAGACTACATCGATACAGTGCTGTAGCGGTTAATATTGCTGCCTCCATCTGCAAGAGATATGTGTTTGTGTGTGTGTTTGAGTCTCAGCCCAGCCACTGTATGAAGTTTAATTAGTTGTGCTGAACGTGTGACTTCGGATGTGTGTCCTGCACTAGGCTGCTAAACTTTCCAAGTTTGGTGCCTTGGTGCCTCCCATTTGTCTCATTATGCCATGATAGACTTCAGCTCCTTGTGACCATGAATTAAATTAAGCAGATTTAGTTAATCGATGGACATGTTAAAAATCCTACATTGAATATTACATTTGACATAAAATTTTGCCCCTGTAAATTCTAGGTTTGTACCCATGACTTTTCCAATTTGAAACATTTTCTAATATTTAGGCTATTCACATTTATATATGTATACAGTGTTGCATTAAGCTAACTGTTCCTAATTAGTCAATTCTACACTTAATTCATGGTGACATTTAATTTTGTCCACCAAAGGAGAAGTAAAAGAGATTGAGATTGTTACTTTACACAGACTCTACACATATATCTCAATTTATGAGCCTAATGTATCCATTACAAACCAGTTGCAGGTTAACTCAACATTAACCTAAATTTAAAATTCCATAAACTTTTTCCTGTGCCTGCTAAAGCTCTTCTTATTAAATTATGCAACAACTGATGTTAAATGATAATGGAAATTGTAGATAAACAACAAACCCATCTTGCCCTCAATGAATTTCTTCCCGATTTTCAGCCTATCGGGCATCTCTCTTATCCCTGTTCCTTACCCACCCCTTGACATACAAAGGAGGAATGAAGCCAAGCATAGAAATTCTTTAGTCTATCAAATCAAAGCAACTGTAATGAGATGTGCTGCATCTACCAAGGTATTAAGTTCTTGTATAAAAGTAATAATCTCATTTTAGCAGTTTCTGTTGGTTTTGCTTCTTTTACCATTCGACTGACAAATACACTATGTGGTCTGAGCGTGGTAAGGTCGGGCTATTTTATTACAGGAGTCATTATGGTCATGTTTACAGAGTGCAGTAAAATTAACTCTTCCATAAGTACCTTAACCTTGAAACATTTGTCCTCCTTACCGGACAAATTTCAGAATATGCTTAGATAAATGACTCCTCATATTTAGCATTTCTCTTCTTCTGAGTACTTCAGTTAAGATACAATGTCATTGAGATGCAGCTGTAAGAGGTGCATGTTGTTGAATCTATCATTTTCTAAAGTTCTATAGAAGGTTTTTGGCTTGTATTATCCTCCTTCAGCCTAGGCCTGAAGTCCATGAGCAAGTCTAAGTGTTGGGCTAGATCTCGAGAAATGTCAGAAATAAAAGGTGGTGTTGCTGAAATTTGTATGGCACTCTTGTGATGCCTTTACTTGGAGCACAAGTGCAGTTCTCACACATTTTGCAACATTTTCCATATTGTTTTATTTTCTGTGTGTTCCAAAAACATAAGAAATCCTGACAAAGAGTATGAATATAGTTAAACCTGGCTGTATCTGGTACCAGCTGAATAAGAACAAACACTCCTATCTGTTCTGTATATTTGTTTAATCAAAAAGTATAATGATTGGTTACAGTATATGATGTTTAACTGGAATATGTAATGCATACCATAGCTATGAAAAACTACACAACTACTGCTCTGGTTAGAACTGGCATTTTAATACCACCCTGCTCTCCTTGCTAAAAAGTTTTTGTCTGCTAGACAATCTCTGCTTCTCCAGTTCAGCAAAGGCTGAATCTTGTTTTTATTACAGTTTCTGTGGAGCTGTTTTAAGAGAACTTTGTCAGTTATTTAAATGAAGCAACATCAAACAGTACAATAATGAAATGTAAGAAACTTCATAATTATGGAATAGTTTCCTTCAGAGGTATTGTTAGCGATAGTAGGGAGCAGGTTGAGGAGACCCTGGAGAGGTGGAGATATGCTCAAGAGACGAGAGGACTGAAGGTCAGTAGGAACAAGACGAAGGAGGTCAATGGAATGGTGAGGATGCAAGGAGTAGAGTTGGCGAAGGTGGATGAGCTTTAATTACTTGGGATCAACTGGACAGAGTAATGGGGATTGTGGAAGACGGGTGAAAAAGAGAGTGCACGCAAGGTGGAATGGGTGGATAAGAGTGTCAGGAGTGATTTGTGACAGATGGATATCAGCAAGAGTGAAAGGGAAGGTCTGCAGGACGGTAATGAGACCAGCAATGTTATATGGGTTGGAGACGGTGGCACTGACCAGAAAGCAGGAGACAGAGCTGAAGGTGACAGAGTTAAAGATGCTAAGATTTGCAATGGGTGTGACGAGGATGGATAGGATTAGAAATGATTACAATAAAGGGTCAGCTCAGGTTGGACAGTTGGGAGACAAAATCAGAGAGGTGAGATTGCATTGGTTTGGACATTTGCAGAGGAGAGATGCTGAGTATATTGGGAGAAGGATGCTAAGGTGCCAGCTAGCTGCCAGACAAGAGAAAAAGGGGAAGGCCTAAGAGAAGTTTTTATGGATGTGGTGAGAGGGGACATGCAGGTGATGGGTGTAACAGAGCAAGATACAGAGGTCAGAAAGATATGGAAGAAGATGATCTGCTGTGGCAAACCCTAATGGGAGCAGCCGAAAGAAGAAGAAAAAGAGTTTCCTTCAGAGGTAAGATTCTCCCCACTCAGGTATATGATTGGATATTAGTCTTCATCAGATTGGTGTGGTAATATAGCACCTAATTCCTACTGAGATGTGCCTGCATGTTGAATGACTTTCTTGGAGTAGGATGTGAGGAGAGAACATTTATCAGCTCCAATAATGCTATGCTACAGGGGTTGCTCCTGAGAATCATGAGATTTTTATGATGGCAATATCATAATACCAGTAACAGGCTGGTTTTAAGAAACTATGTACTAATTTCTGTATGCTAGCACAGGAAAACACAAGAACCTTTCTGACTTTTGCAATTTGGTCTTTTAATCTATTAAGTGTGCAGGCTGATGGATTTTAGACTTTTGTCATTTACATTTTTTATGACTGGTGGTCTGGTTTCACTTAGGTTACTCAATAAGTCTAGAAAGCAGAAGAAACTGAAAATGGCAGCATCTTTATATTATGCTGTTGGATATTTTGTATGGTGCCTCATGTCTTGGCCTGTTTTGGTGAATCAACAGTCAATAAGTCTACGTGATCAATTAAAGAGAAATTAAGTAATGCTTAAAATTAGCCTTGAATTAAAATAATATGCGAGTGTGTGAAAGTTAATAAGCTAAATATCAGTGAAGATATTATAGCTACTGTACTCTTCTGATATATTACATTGAATACATTTCTGCCAGATTCCTTTTATGAGAATCATTTTCTCTTGCTAAGTTAGTTTATGGGAAGCGGGACATAAACTATAAAAACCCACTTGACCAAGTGTGCATCCTGCTCAGCTCTCCTACTTCTGAAGAAGGTAAGCCAAGTCAAGATACAGACAGAGACATTAGAAAGGAAGGGGTTCTTGAATCTTAACAATGCTTACAGTGTCAATGAACCATCAGAATTTACCGTGCCTATATGGCCTATAATCCTCTGGAGGAGCAGAGGCATGCACAGGTGATCCATGACTCTCCCTTCAGACACGTAGAATTTTCTGCAGTTCACAAAACATTGACAAATTATCCTCAATATGCTTAGTTTTTCATGTGAAGCCTCCCCGACTGTTCACCGAGGAGGTCAAGTATTATTATGATGAAGGTCCACCCTTGATCTGAATGTGTCCATTATGATTATATGAAACTGTTTGTCATTTTACTGTTTGTCGAATGTCTTGGTCTTTGCTGTAAACATCTGGCCTGCCAAGGATAACTGAATACATCTGTGCAGGACTATTAAAGATTTGGACTTATGTAATTAATATGAGAATATAAAAAAATCATGATTTTCTGAACCTTATAGAGTTGGTGGGGGACCAGCTTTTTGGTTTTGACTTGTAATCTGATGATTGGCTCCCCCAGCAGTCATTAACAATTGTCAGTTTGAACTTTTCCAGCCCCTTCATGTTTTCTTTGTGCTCACCTCTAGGGTGGTAATTAGATGAGGTGTATCTGTTTGGAGCACTGAACGTGCAAGCACAGACCCTGATCACCAAAAAGTGCATTGATTCACATTTCTCAAGCTACAGTCTCTACAGTCACTGTTTGGGTTCTTATATTCTCTATAATATTTATTCTTATGGATTAATCTTATTTGCACTTTGTTTGATTTCATTTAGATTTTCCTAATGTTTGCCTGACTCTATGATAACTTTTTCATGTTGAATTGCATATAACGTGTTTGTTTTTTTAAACAGTTGAATGTACTGTTGTATTAGTCTCACTGTGCTGCATTATTTATTGGTTGTGTCATTGGCTTATCAAGTATTTACATTTCCTAGTTTTTTTTATTTGTGTACACATTTTATCATCACCCTATGCATTTGTGTTTTTTTATATTTATGTTTTGTTTCTGTTTAGTTTGCATTTTTAATGTAGGTACCCTGTAAAAGAAGGAGAGCAAAACTACATGTCATTTGGGATCTCATTACATAGCCCCACTTAGTTATGCTCAGGAAATGCACAAAAACACTATGCACAAAAACCAGTGGCGTAGCGTGGGTGTCAGCCGCCCGGGGCGGAGAAAAATTTCGCCGCCCCCTTATTTAGGTATTTCAATTTAAAAGACTAAAATATACAGTAATTCTTTGCCGCCCCCTAAAAGTGCCGCCTGGGGCGGGCCGCCCCTGCCGCCCCCACTACGCTACGCCACTGCCTGCGCCCTGTGTTGGCTGGGATTGGCTCCAGCAGACCCCCGTGACCCTGTAGTTAGGATATAGCGGGTTGGATACTGGATGGATGGATGATTTACTCATTTTTAAATTCTTCTTCCAAACCCTAGTAATCAGATGGACACAAAGATAGACAGACACACACACACTAACACACACAGACAACTGTCCTTTTATTAAGGTGGATAGACAAGATCTGTAACCATAAAAAGTGCTAATATTAACTATCATGGGTAATAACTAAATTATAAGTTAATAAGGCAATCTGAAAAAAATTTGTGTAAACTCTTTGTTTAGAGCATTTTGAAGAAATATTCCACACAGGAAAGTATTTCCTTATTGTCAGTTTTGGAGGAGTGTCTGTTGTAGCCCCTGTGCTTTTATAGCACGGTGGAAATATTGACATCAGACATCAATACATACAGACACAGCCCAACAACAGGAGACATGTAGATGATAAACAGTTTGACTTGGATGTGGCTAACATTGTCAGCGAGGCACACAAAACATTAAAAAAGTAACATATACTGTAGCATAAAATGGAAAAAATGAATACTATAAAAAAGAATGTCTAGAAATGGCAGTGGGAAACTCATAACAACATAGCACAGGACATAAAGAATGCCAGTCCAGTTTATCCAGTTGCTGCACAGTTAAAAGACAAGGTACAAAGGCAGACAGCTACACTGACACAAATACACTGTACATTAAATAAATTAAAGTATGGCCACAGGTGCAAACACAAGTGGCACTGAAAACCTTAACAGTCACTGCTCTCTGACAAAGACAACCTAAATAGCAGCTGCAATGAAGGCAGTCAACTGGACCGAACCTTTCTAATGTAAAAAAAGTGCAAAGTGCCCCACGTGGACAAAAGGAACGTCAAGATGAGAGATACAGCCCTAAAGGAGGCAACCTCTGGAACAGATTTAGGAGTTTATGTTGCAAAATTATCATTGACTAAGCAATGCACAGAAGATATTAAAAAGGGAAATAAAATGTTAGGTTATATAATTAAGATTGTTGAATACAAATTAAGGGATATTATGCTCAGACTATATAATGCATTAGTGAGAACACATCTGGAGTACTGTGTGCAGTTCTGGTCACCATTTACATTTCCTCATTTGGCTGACGCCTTTATCCAAGGTGACTTACAACATTCATGATGCAATTGGTTGCATTTGTTTTGATTTTCCAATTGGAGTACAGGTAGTTCAAGTGACTTGCAGCCAAGTACATCCCAGGACTTAAGGACATGTCCTACTCTGACAGACACGGAGAACTAAACCTGTTTAGATCTGAGCCGAGGAGACTGCGTGAGGACCTAATTCAGGTCTTCAAAATTCTCAGAGACGTTGATAAAGTAAAACCAGAGGAATTCTTTTAACCTAACGGTAAATCACATACTCGAAGCCACCAGTGGAAATTATGGGAAAGAACATTTAGCACTAAAGCCAGGAAATACTTCTTCATGAAAAGAGTTTTGGGAATCTGGAACAAATTACCAAGATATTGTAAGTTGAAGCAAAAACCTTGACAACCAGAATTTATTTGGATGAGGTATTGGGAGAGTTTAACTTTTAGCTAAACAAATTAGCCTGGTGGACTGAATGGTCTCCTCTCATTTGTCAAATTTCTTATGTTTTTATTGTCTAGAAACCCAAAGTCATTTAGGATCACACTCTGTAATCCAAGAAAGAAAACCACAAGATGGAAGGGTGGTGTATATCAGTGGCACTTGCTGATGCAGTGCGCCATAACACAGCTGAAATTAAAGGCAACAACTCCCAAGATCCTAACACCTCGTCTAAGTAGTGGATAGGAGACTGTCCTCTTTCACTGGGCACAGTGTTTTTGGAGAAATGTGTGTTTTCTGTCTTACGAGAAAGCTGATACCCACATAGCCAGGTCACCTTAATAAACATCACTGACCCTTTATAGGAAAGTGGACTCAAACATGGATAAACAAGGAAGAACAATATAGTCTTTAAATACTGTATATTAGCAAGCAGTCCTATTTATTAACTTTTTCCTGTCCAACGCCTGATTGTTCTTGCCTGTGTGTTCTAGATAGGCATGACTTATTACATTTGAACACGTGAGAACTTTGGCCATATTATGACAAGGCACAAGATTTATACACATTTCAGCACACCGTATTTTTGTTGTTCAAACTCATTTAATGTCACAAAAAAACTTACATTCCATTTCTTCATGTCATGGCTGTTGATGGTGTTAAAGCTATGACTTAAATCTCCATCGATATTCCTGTGGTAATGCAAATTACCCAGAATTTGCTTGGTTTTCCCAAGGTTACCTAAAATGTCCATCCATCCTCTATCAGATTAATAAATGAATCATTTGTGAGGAAGTTGGTACAATTAAGAAAATGATGAATGAAATGTAGGACATTTTTAACGCTCAAGTCAATAGCAATAGAACCACAACAGATGAATACACATCTTTTTTTGTATATGTTCTTTTATGCATCTGGGCTAGTATCGCTCTATTAAGTACATTTACAGTTGTAAATAGAGGATTGGCTTTTACCATGACAACAATTTTTAAATTTACAAATTAACTAAGGCATTTAAAGGTAATGATTCACAATCATTTACAGCCAAATTATTGTAAAAATAAAATTCATTTCAAGCTATTTCACACAAGTACAAAAAAAATATAGATTTATTTATAGGGCTTTGCTTTTCTTCTCTTCATCATTCGAAGTCACCATTATTGACAGCACAACAGTTTCTGAAAAACCTTTCTAAATTCTATGTTGAAGGCTGTATAGATGATGGGGTTCACTGCACTGTTCACATAGCCCAGCCATGTCACCACACTGATCAGGGGTGGCGTGATGTCACAGGAAACACAAAGAACCTTTGTCACATGGACCACAAAAAATGGTGTCCAGCATGCCAGGAATACACCTGCCAAAAAAAAGAACACAATCTTATTATTTTATTCTTATAAAAGCTTAAATAGGCTGTTCCTCTTAAAACTGTTAAAACGATCAGGAGAAGCTTAAGAAAAGCAGCACAATATCTAATTACAAAATTAAAAACACAATACTGAATAACATCGAATATCCCTAATTTATGCTGTTAACTTTGATAAAATTCTTGTTACTGTTTCCAGTTTGATTTCAGTTACAAAAATGATCACAAAAAATTGCATTGAATATGGATGGTCAAATTAATGTGTATGGCATTTTAAAGATGACCACACCTTTTTATTTAATTGCTGAAATTAGTTTCCACATACGTGGGGGGACCCAAAAACAACCGGAAAGATTTTTAAAACGTGTTTAATTTAATTTTCTGTACAAACTACAATTAGTCTCCTTCAAAGTACTATCTATTGGCAGAAATACACTTATGTAACCGTTTGTTCCATTGTTCGAAACATTTTTTAAATTCATCTGAAGTAACCCCCATTAATGCTCTGATCGTTTCTTGTTTTACCTCTTTGACGTCAGCAAAACACCTTCCCTTCAAATCTTTTTTCATCCAAGGGAACAAAAAGAAATCACACGGAGCTAAATCCGGTGAGTAGGGTGGGTGGTTCAGGGTTGTCATACCGTTTCAATAACAATAGTTTCTGCAACACTTTTTTCAAGAAGAAAACAAAATTTCACTGCCGCGCGTTGCTCACGATAATCGGCCATCGTAAAAAAACGACGCTTGCACAAAACTACTTTTACAAAATTCACTGAACACAAGCACAACCTTCCAGACTGATGGCACTTGGCAGACTGACTTGTGAGGAGTGTAACTAGATCACCCTAGCGGCCCAACCACGTACTACAAGTACCAACCTAACAACAACAAAATTCCGGTTATTTTTGGGTCCCCCCTCGTATGCAAACAAACATGTTTTTTTCTTGAATAGGATTTACTTTTTCTTCCACCAATGATTACCAAATGTATGATGTTTCATTCCAGGGAATGATAATTATCTCTCAGTTCTGTATGCAGAAAGAGCCAGCCAAAAGCTTCTAATCGGAGTACAGCAATTGTCTTAGATTGATTGATGGTGATGACCCAATAGAAAAATGCTGATTTTCAATAAACTTGGCATATCTGGTCACAGGAGCAGTGTGACACCAAAGCAGAATAACAGAAGAACACTGCTTATTTACTTCCTGAACTTCAAACCCTTTGTCAAATACTATACAGTAGACCCGCGCGAAGTCGCGGTTCAGAGTTCGCGGCCTCAGTCATTTGCGGATTTTTCCATAGAACCTAACTAATAATTGTTAATGGAAACCGCAAATATCCTCCACAATTTTTATGGCTTTTTTCGTGTCAATACTGTACTGTAGAGAGAACAGGAAGCAGCTATAGAGAAAACCATGACTTGGGATGGTGAAAGTAGCCAATAGAATTTGAAACTGCAACTCCCAGCAGTCCCTGCAGTGGCTCTGATTGGTCTTTTGCTGACGGTGCTGGGGTTGTTGAGGTCAAAGGATATCAGCGTGGCTTTTAAAGAGTGGGCCAGTGACCAAAAGCAAAAAAAAAAGTTTTTGTAATTTGTGTTTCAAGTTCCTGTCTGTCTGCTTTCTGTTGGGTTACCTGTGCTTATGCATTTTGTCCTGGATCGTTTCGTGCATCTGGATTGTCTACCTGTGCACATGAGGACTGTAAGTGGATTCATGGCCATCCTGCAAAGAAAGGAGCTCTCCTGAACCCGTCCCCAGCATTTTAGGAACTACTGGTAGGACTATCTGTACATTCCCATTCAACGTGCGGATCTCTGGACTATCTATTTTCATCATTACATTTCATCCATTGCTATTTTTCATGAGCGCTTTTCATGATTTACTGTGTATTTTGTTTGTGCTTTGTTGTATCTAATGTGTAATCGCCGTAAGGTTGTATCATTGTTATCTTATTTCATTTGTTTTCATTACGTTCTTTATTTGCTGTTTGATTACTGGTTTGCTTTGTTTTTGTCTCTGTCTGTCGGGTCAAGGCTGGAATCTTAACCATAAAAATAAATAAATCACCGTCTTCTCAATTGCGGCTTCTCGCGTGACGCTACGCTTACTTAAAAGCCTGAACCGTACCGGTCCTTTTTGGCTGATTGCTTTACCTCTTCTACCCCAGACAGGGGTTGTGCTCCCCTATGATGTTTGTCTATTGTTTATTTATTAACTAACTGCATGCTGAGCACCTTTTACTTTTGAAAGAGACGTATTTGTTTAAAGTGCTTGTGTGCAATTCAGTGACCCAAGCTGCACTAAGACTAGCCTGCCAGCGTTAGTGCTTTATCTCTGTGTGCTTGCTTGCAGTTGGCTCAGTGATTTGCATCCATGGCGTCAGTTGCACTTTGTACATATTGTTCCAGTAGTTTTTAAAATAGTTTTTACAGTTCATTAGCAGTGTGTAAAATGATCAGTGTTGCAGTAATTGTGATGCTCTTTGCATGAAAAAAAATGTTTTTACTTTAAAATTTGACTTTTTCTTTGTTAATTCTGACATTTACTTAAAGTGCAGGAAAAAAGTATGGCGTCCAGGGATGCGTTAACCCCCAAGTATGTGGCAGTTTAACGGTTAAAGCCCCAAGATGCCGCCGAAACGAGCTGCACCATCTAAGGCTTCTGGCAATGAAAATGCACTTGCATGAATTACAGTACATGTAGCAGTAGCATCGGTATTTTACATTCTAGCAGTGCGGGAGACATAACAGTACAGTATACAGGTTTACCTTTACACTCTTTATTTTTAGGTAATGTATTAAGCTGAGTCTGAAATTAAGTTAAAGTGTTTTGGGGGCATATTTAAGGTTTAAACTATGAAAATTGGCATTTTTTTAACCACATCCAAAATTCGCGTTTTTTCATAATTCGCGGGTGCTCTAGGAACGTAACCCCGTGAATTTTGGGGGTGTAATGTATACTAGAAAGACTCATATAATACAAATATATTTTAGCCATTACCAATTAATGTAAACAATGTTTTAGCGTAATGGTAATGCATTTTATAAGGGTTAACTCTGAGCATCAAACCCATGAACTTGCTGCAGCAGACGGAAGTGACCTGCGTCCATGTCGCCATTATCAGAGAATCACCAGCCTAGATCCAGGGTATACAAGAGAGGAGTAAAGGGCCATGTCGGTTAGTGCTGCATATGCTTATGAAAAATACCCTTAAAAACTGACTTGTTTTTATTGTTGAAGTTTAGAGTATGTCTGCATCGCTTCAGATCTATATTGCTTTATACTGAATACTTCATCAAACCGTAGATGATTGGGATTGGGGCTGATATCTCTCATGGCTCTGGCTCAGATAAGATGACAGGTGCACATACAGTGATTTGGGCCAGGGAGTCTGACAGGTGTGTTTGTGAAAGACAATACACACCTTTTGAGTAGAGAAGGCCACGCAGAATGTGTTATCTCTGATAAGTGGGCTGACAGGAAGAAGAGGCCAATGCTGTGACATGTTTATACTTTCCATGATAATGAAAACAGTACAATGACTATCTGCACCAGAAACCAAGTTTTAAATACTTTGGTAATGGTGTGGTCTCAAGATACTAAAAACCTATTATTTAAAAACTGATGGGCTCTGCTAAAATGAAGTAGATGAGTGTTGTGTTAAAATGTCTCTTTCTAAAAGTCACTGTGAATCAGCACACTGTTTATAGGAAAGCACAAGTTATGTCCATCAGATTAGTACTATTTGCTAATGTGACCACCTCTTGAGACTTTATTCCATCTCCTCTCCTTTTCTCTCTTTCCACCAATGACTGCACCGCCAGTGACCCATCTGTTAAACTCTCGAATTTTGTGAATGGCAGCACCCTGCCATTTCAGACATCAGTTAACCAGTTGGTGCTCCCTCAACAATTTTAAATTGAAAAACAGAAGAAACGATGTCAGATTTCAGGAGACACTCCTCACCTGCTACTCCCATAGTTATTAATGATGTCACTGTCAACAGGATAGAATCATGTAAATTTCTTGGCACAACTATCACAGTCTAAACTGAGATGAAGACATTACTGCTGTTATCAAAACGTTCAGCATACGGTACCCTACCCCCTGGTGGTGTCATCTAATGAAACTAGAATTAGATCCCCTATATTAACTATGTCCTTATTTTCCTCCCCATGTTCTGGGTTGGTCCCCCAGCTTTGGCTCACTGGTGGTATGTGACTGAATCCCTCTCTGCGATTCTCTCTTTCCTCTTCTGCTCCTAGAACTTTCTTCTCTTTCCAAAGTTTCCCTTTCTCTCTCCCATTGGAGGCTTTTAGTGACTGCAGGTATTACAGCTAAGTTGTTTTTAGCTTCTCACTGGAAATCCCCTGCACTTGGTTTCTGTGCAATCTGGAAATCTTCATTTTACAATCTTATCCTTTTTGAACATTCTGCATCCCAGATCAATGACTCTTCCAGCTCTTCTATTCACGACTGGCTTCATGCTGTAAAGAGCTGGTTTTAGGGTTGTTCCATAAGGAAGTTTCTCCTACCCACCTCTCCTATTTTTTTTTCCTTACTTTGTTGTGCGCTGCCACATGGGGTGTGTGTATGTGTGTGTTTGCACCAGTTTTCCCATTGACTTTTTTTTTTTTTTTTTTGTTATTGTCTTTCTGTTTATTTTGCTGTCTCATGGGGTGAGGTGGGGTGGGGGTTGTGTTTACTCTGACATCTTCCCTGAAGAAGGGGCCTGAGTTGCCTCGAAAGCTCGCATATTGTAATCTTTTTAGTTAGCCAATAAAAGGTGTCATTTTGCTTGGCTTTTCTCTACATTCATAATGGCTAACACGGTACAACACCCTGGTACTATAGCCCAAAAGTAAGTTTTTATTGTTGGTTTCCAAAAATTTGATTACCAAAACAAAAGTTCAGCAGCAGATGTTTTTTTTTTTCTCTGTCTACTTAACAAAATTTAAATTGTCCAAAATCAGTGCTGGTCCACTTTTATAGAGCTGTCACTGAAAGAATCCTCACTTTCTCCGTAACAGTCTGGTAAGGCACACATCTACCCACTCAAAACATAAACTGTAGAGCAGGGGTCACCAAGTCCGGTCCTGGTGGACCACCATGGCTGCAGGTTTTCATTCTAACCCTTTTTAATTGAGTGTCCTGTTTGCGCCTTCAACACCATCCAACCTCTGCTCCTTAGGGACAAGCTGACAGAGATGGGAGTAGATTCACACCTGGTTGCATGGATCGTGGACTATCTTACAGACGGACCTCAGTATGTGCGTCCTGAGAACTGCAGGTCTGACATTGTGGTCAGCAACACAGGGGCGCCGCAGGGGACTGTACTTTCTCCGGTAATGTTCAGCCTATATACATCGGACTTCCAATACAACTCGGAGTCCTGCCACTTGCAAACGTTCGCTGATGACACTGCTATCGTGGGCTGCATCAGGAGTGGGCAGGAGGAGGACTATAGGAACCTAATCAAGGACTTTGTTAAATGGTGCGACTCAAACCACTTACACCTGAACACCAGCAAGACCAAGGAACTGATGGTGGATTTTAGGAGGCCCAGGCCCCTCATGGACCCCGTGATCATCAGAGGAGACTGTGTGCAGAGGGTACAGACCTATAAATACCTGGGAGTGCAGCTGGATGATAAATTGGACTGGACTGCCAATACTGATGCTCTGTGTAAGAAAGGTCAGAGCCGACTATACTTCCTTAGAAGGCTGGCGTCCTTCAACATCTGCAATAAGATGCAGCAGATGTTCTATCAGACGGTTGTGGCGAGTGCCCTCTTCTACGCAGTGGTGTGCTGGGGAGGCAGCATAAAGATGACGCCTGGACAAACTTGTTAGGAAGGCAGGCTCTATTGTAGGAATGAAGCTGGACAGTTTAACATCTGTGGCAGAGCGACGGGCGCTAAGCAAGCTCCTGTCAATCATGGAGAATTCACTGCATCCACTGAACAGTGTCATTTCCAGGCAGAGGAGCAGCTTTAGCGACAGACTGCTGTCACTGTCCTGCTCCATTGACAGACTGAGGAGATCGTTCCTCCCCCACACTATGCGACTCTTAAATTCCACCCGGGGGGTAAATGCTAACATTATTCAAAGATATTGTCTGTTATACCTGCATTTTTATCACTCTTTAATTTAATATTGTTTTATATCAGTATGCTGCTGCTGGAGTATGTGAATTTCCCCTTGGGATTAATAAAGTATCTATCTGTCTGTCTGTCTGTCTATGTATGCTGTTAATTAACTTCTTGTGAATTCATTTAATTGAATTGCTTTAAGATTTGTTCCCCTGAATGTCTTCCTCGTTCCTCTGAATTGCTTCATTTCTTTCCTTAAACGGCACCTAAACAGAAATCAAATGTGAAGTGAGTGAGCCAACAGAAGACCAACTAAGTGAGGGCCTCAAACTCCAACCAGTTGCTTAATTAGGTGCCAATTCTTGTTAATTAACCCGTTCTTCAATCTCATGGCTTTGTTGCTGCTCTCATGGTACAATAGCAGACATTTCTGAAATTGATGATTTTCTCTTTTTAACAGCACAGTTAAAATATTTTGGGGACCTGAGCAGATCAGCATTCCTGGGACCTTCATCTTTCTTTATTTTCAGATATTGTATGATGGGCACCAGTTGTTTTGGCTCATTTTAGATCTCACTATTGTTTGGCTGCTAATTAAGGAAAAAGAAACAATCAAGGAGTCTGAGTCTTCAAGAACAAGTCAATTAAAATTAATTCAAAAGAAGTTAATTAGCAGCAAAAACAGGTCACTCATTAAGAAAAGGGTTAGAATGAAAACCTGCAGCCATGGTGGTCCTCCAGGTCTGGACTTGGCGACCCCTGCTGGAGTGTGTTATTCAGACATCAGAAACGACTGTAGGCCTGAAACTGAACTCCACTGAGGTCCCGTGTGCACCACAAATCAGGAAACAGGCTTGAAATATAGGCAAAGATTAGATTCATTCTGGGAACCCATCTCTTTTAGACATTACCATTGAGGAAACTTTACTGGTCACTAAAGGGAAGAACTACTAGCCATAGAAAGAATTGCTTTCCTACTGCAATCACTATGGTTAAACATAGTCTCTGATTTGTCGCTGTCTTTTGCTGATTTCTGTTCTCCTCCTTTCAATATTAATTGGTTATTTTATCTAGGCCTTGCCTGATATATTACTTTGCAGGAGTGCAATTCATATTTACTATATTGTTTTATATATCTGTGTTTACTGTACATACGTTTGTGATGGTGTCATGTATTGTACATGTGATGTAATCTTTAATTCTATGTATCTTGTTGCATGTTTGGATGTAACACCAAGAGAAATTCCTAGCCAACTATTGTGCTTGGCAATAAAGTTCACGTTCAGATAATATATGCTTGCTTATATCATGTACATCTGTACTGTAATGTATTTTCTGTCCTTGTTAACCTTATTGTATGTGTTTAATTATGTTTCCCATATGCCTCAACACATTTAAGTACATTCCAGAGTAGAAACTCAATGAGAGACACCCTTGTAAATTCTACACAATGTACAACCAACCTATCTGTTACACAAAAAAATAACAGGCAAAGCATAAAAATTACTACCTATGAATTAGTTACGGAAAATATTGTCTAAACAAATATGACCTCTTATTTACCAGCTGGTCAGATCTTCTGTTGGATACAATTTCTGGCAGTTATAATTTCTGTTATTTGTTACTACTTATTTAAATAAACAGGTTTTTGTGTGATTTTGTTTTAAATCTGAGTATACACTCTGAGCCAATGTTCGGAGAACAGTATAAGAAGACATTCAATTGCTATAATAGACTGATAGAACTTTATTTGGGGGCAATTTGGCTTTTTACAGAAGCTCTTTAAATTCATAGACAGATAGATAGATAGAGTCACATGCATGTACATGGGAGAGAGCTGAAGGGCTCTGTTGATGGTAACTACCCACCAAACCAGGGGATGGCACTGCGGTCTAATGCCTTCTCTCTTCCTTCCCAGGCAGAATGGAAGATTGACAGCCACTCCTCAGCTGACGTTACTTCTGATGTCCATCCTCCTAGAGCCGTCCCCTTTCTGGTAAGTGACTATATAACCCGGGAACTGGGCATCTTGTCCTCAGTTCTGTTTTGAACTCGAGTCTGAAAAGAAGTCTATACAAACTCTTGCGTCTTGCATTGTTGTGCGTTCTTTCCAATTACATGGGGTTACCAAGGTGGTGCCGCAAACCATTTCTGTTTGTTGTGTCTTCTTTTCACAATAGGTAGTTAGAAAAACAGACACACACACTTTGGTCTGAACACACCAGAGAACGACTTAAAAAGAAGAACATTTAAAAAAGGAAGAAACCTTAGCAGTCCCAGTTACAGTGCAGCTTTATACAGGCATTTTGCTGTTAGTATAAAGGAGCCCCAATAGTGTTTCTTGACACTCGTCTGCTGAATGATTGTTTGGCTAAAAGTACTTAGTGTTAGTGTTAGTATGGCAGAGTGAAAGGAGGAATATTTTGGACAACATTAAATAAATAAGCAACAAAAAACATATTTTGTGACACATTTATTTATGCTCACATTTCATGACACATTTATTTGTGTTTCATTTTACAGTACTTTTATTTATTTGTGCATTTATTTATTGACTTAAATTTGTCCGAAATATTCCTCTATAAGAGTGACAATGTGCAGCTTTGCTCATAAAGGCATTCTGTTTTGTTTTAATTATCTCCTTCACTATTACATCTGCGGCTCCAGAGTGTGTCCATAACTGAGGAAAATTTATTTTGGCCGTAGACATTGTTGTTTAATACTTGAGTTTAGCTTGTATACCCTGACACAACAGCATACCGTATAGGCTCATCAATGAAAATGTGGGCAGATAGCAAACATTCATAAAATGAAGTTCTCAGGGACGTTCTTAGGCATATGCGAACTACACATCTGCGTAGGGCCCCGACCGTGAGGGTGCCCCCAGTCCGGCCCAAAATTACAGTTTTTTTATTTTTTATTTTTTTTTTTGTTGTCAGGCTGTGGGCCTGGGGCCCCTGGCACTGCAGCCGTCTGTGCCAGTCCCTAACGTTGTGTGTCACGATACCCTCCTCATCCTAAATTTTATCGCTCTTTTCCGGATGTTTTATTAGAACAACTTCCTGAGCTACAGGGGGGCTCCGGACCCCCCCTCCCATCTAGGGCCTGCACATTTCTAAACTGTGTAGGGCCCCCAAACTGCTAAGAATGGCCCTGAAGTTCCCAATGTAAAAAGCTCACAAAAGGAGGGAACATCAGGAAAAGAAAAAAAAAATCCGTTTTTTTCTGTTGCCTGAATTAACAGCATCAGGCAAGGCAGGAACCAGCTGTGGATGGGATGGCAGCCCATCGCAGGACTCATTCACAGTCCACACAATGACAGCTCTGACTGCTGAACTTGACTTCTTGGTTTTCTGAGGAGGCAGAATGAAACTACAGCATATATGAGACAGCCAGAATGCTTTTGTCAGCAAACTGTTTTAAGCCTCTGTTATCCAAATCCATATAAAAGAGTAAAAATAAAATCTCTGTTGACATTCCAAGACCACCTGGAAAGTACAGAAGCTAGCAGATAAGGCAAAAATTAGAATAAAAGATTGGAAGCAGCCATGTGAAGACGGCAATTACAGTAAAAAAACTGCAGTCACTGCAGCCTTCAGAGAAGGAGCCTGCATAATGTCATTGTACGTGATGGCATTGCAAGCTCCATTAATGAAGGGAAGCAAATAAAATTCAACTGGTTTGAGTAAGTGTACACCTTGCTGTGCACTGGGGGACGCAAAAAACAAAAGTTTTGGGATCTTTTCACTCTTGTGCAGGCAGAATTGAGATTATGAACCAAATGCAAGATGACAACTTGCCTCTATGTCCAATAAAACTTTAGTGAAAAATCTTGTTGCTTTAAATACAGGCAAATAGCACAAAATTCTGCCAAGGTTACATATCAAAAATCAATCGCAATGCCGTTAATATTAATGTTCATATCCTCCACTGATTTTATAATACATTTGCTTTTTGTTTGTTAGAGAATTTGCTCATTAGAAAAACTGTGCAGCCAGCAGTAGGAGTCAGAGATATCTGAGGGAACAGTTGAGAGCATCAACAGTGTGTTCTTGTGTGGGCAGGCACAGGATTCAAAGCAAATAATCTGACCTATATGAGCGTGCCCAGTGATTGATTAGCACTTCATTTAGGGATGGTTCCTGCTCGGATTCTATAACGGCCAGGTTAGGCCCCAGACCTCATGACTCTGAGCTGGATTAAACAGGTTCAGTAATGCTGAGATAAACACAGAGGTGGAATGGCATTTGTCCTGGACCACACACAAATGAAGGGGACCCACAAAATCACAATCAGGAACACAAATCATCACAAGAAAAGTTAAAGGGGCACCTCCCAGCCCCCACCTCCATGGATCTTTCTGGCAAAAGGGGGAAACAAACTGGAGTTAACAATAACCCAAGAGGGAAAGCACAAACCTTTCTAAGAAAAAAACTCAAGGGTAGACAAAACCAAATGGACCCACTAACAAACTTTAAACACCCAGTTTAAAATAACAGCTCCTCTACTGGATGGACATGAGTAGTGAAAAGAAGTTGCTTATAGTTTTATTTTTTGAAGAAATAAATATTTAAGTCTCTCTTCTGCTGTAAAAGTTTTTAAAAACTTTAATTCTTTTGTGTTTATGATAAAACACTTCTTGCATCCACCATTTTTGGGTTTGCAGTGAGGCTGAACCTTTGCTGGCAGCACTGGGTGTAAGCCAGGACTGGCAATGAGAAGGAAGGCTGACGATATGCACAATGAAGGGGGCAACAAACTTGTTAGCCACTAGTCAGCTATGAGGCTAATGGGGATATCAGACAAGCTTTAGATTATCTGTTGAGTAAAAGAAAGGTATAGGACAGGCAAAAAAAAAACTACAGGTAAAATTCTGTTATATTGAACTCCCAGGGACCTAAAAATATTTTGTTTTAACGAAGATTTCGTTTTAATGAGATTCTGTATTTGTTACTATTGTGCTTTCTTTAACTTGTGCCCAGGCATTTGCAATCATTTCAATAGCTTCTTTCACGTTAATTTTAATCTCCTCCTGTCTACAAGTTATGCTGACGAGAATTTTTCTCAGCATTTCCTTGCGATAGTACCCTTTCAGGGTACGAATGATGCCCAAATCCAATGACTGAAGCATTGCTGTGCAATTGGGTGGGAGGAATTCAACGTGCGCATTATCTAAATGCTGAAGCATGTTGTGGGCAGCACAGTTATCAATCAGGAGCCAAATCATTATTTCTTTTTCATATTGTGAGGTCTCTGAACTCTTTTGAGACTCCCCCCCAACTCTCCACCCAATGGGAACGACACGCTGAAGTGCGTCCTGAAGCGCGATTGCAGCGTCTATGGAAGATTGTTTGTCTGTTGCTGGGGCAGGGCAATTGGAGGCTCACATTGCTGCAGTGAAGCGCCACAGAAGCAAATCATAAAAGATCAGGGTCACGCTATAAGTCCCAGTCTTGCACCCCAAAACACGAGGCTTAGTCTCAGTACTTTAGCAAAACCAGCTTTATTCAGCTTGAAACAGGAACAGCACGGTTATTTATTGTAGCGTGATCTGCCACTCTGCTATACACAGACTTAGCAGTCAGGCAGGATCGTGGCCAGGTCAGTGACCAAGTAATCCTGTTATCTGCAATTACAATTTAAGTGCTCCTAATCTTGCATCACCCATTGAGATCTTTTCTGTTTACTTTGCCGGAGAGACGCAGCATATCTGTGAGCCTGCTATTGCCCGTACAGACGTGGAGATTGTACTTCGGGACGCTCTTCAGTTTTCAGTCTAGTTGGGGGAGGTCCCAAGAGAGTTTACAAACCTCACATTTTCTTGAATGAGTGCTGCATTAATAGGAACATTTCTTGAACGAGCATCACTGAGCCAAATAAAAACAATTTTTTCGATGTCTTCAAGCGCAGCAGTTCACATATGTTTGCAACCCGAGATTTTTCTACTTTTTTTGCTCTGTCTTGCAAGAAAGTTGACAGTGTCAATGGCGAAATTCCAAATTCACTGGCAACGTCTTTTTTCTTTTTGCAGCAATCGAGAGCTGTAAAAATTTTTTTTTTCTAATATGAACTGATATTGTTTTTTCGTGTCTGTCGTTTCTATAGGAGGGTGACAATGAGTTAAATTCCATTGGATGTTTTTCAAATGTTGACGAGCAATAAGCAAAAGGTATCACTGAAAACCGCAGGAAACAAAAAAGGCAAAAAAAAAAAAAAAACTGTACGAGGAAAGTTCAAAGAAAGAAAAAAAATTACAGTGTTTCTGTTTGGGGATCATTATGTACAACTGAGCTGCGGCCACAGAACTAATTGCTCTGATTCATTCAGGCATTTCAAGGTCTTTTGGAAACTTCATTGTAATGAATGTACTTCATAGTAACGAGATTTCTATAGACTCATGTCATATGGGGAAACTGTTGGGACCATAAAAATACTTCATTGTAATGAAAAGTTTGTTGTAAAGATATTCGTTATAATGGAATTTTACCTGTATTTTACCTGTATTTAGCTTCTACATGTTAATTTAGGTTGAGGCAGTGCCATAATATATTCAAAAGAACTAACTGGAGTACATTTGTGAAATAAGTATTTTATTTATAGGCCTCTAAGTGCATAGTTTTCATCCTTTACAGTAACAGAGAGGCCTAAAAAGATAGTGATAATTATTTTGTTACATTATATATATATATATAAATTAGAAATCTGTGGAATCTAATGTATTACAAAGGGTCCTTAAGTGATAACAAGCGTTGTTCTGCATAAATTTTCCCTTAGGAAGCTCTCTCTGTGGTATAGCGGGTCTGCAGCTTAGCAATACGTGGTCCTTTTTTAAATAAATAATTGCACCTCAAGAAGGTGCATACGCCAAATGGGTGCAGGTATGTGTGAGTGCGTTTCCCTCCACTGCTAATTGAGGTACCTGGCTGACTGTGCGGCATATACATATGGAGGCGAGCAGATCAGTCAGATACCTTTAATAATGCCGTGGAGGGGGCAGCTTCTCGCAACTGTGCCCCATTAAGCAGCAGACAATGAAAAGAACCTGCACTGAACAGAAAGGAGAGAGGAAAATAAAAGAACAAACAGAGAAAAAAGGAAAGAGCTTGATAGGAAGAAAAAAATGAAGGAGGAAAAGAAAGAGGAGATTCTGAAGGTTGGAGTCAGCCAGTAAAGAAGAGGAGAGGCAAGCGTTTAGGGCGCCCCACAGGGGAATGATTGGTCAGTGTTCTTGGGGCGGATCGGTTCCCCAGCTGAATAGGGGGTAGCAGATGATTGAAGGTCACCCTAGGGTTCTGGCAGGCACACGTTTTCGGAGTGAGGAAGACAAAAAAATACAGCTTGAGGAGTCACGGCAAACACACCGAAGAAGACAGTTGTGGTTAAGCCGTGTTTGAAAGTGACCAAGATTGCTAATATCTCTACTGGCTGCATGTCCTAGAAGGGAGAGGTGGTGAGACAAGAAAGGGAGATGTGCTGGCCTGATGGATAGGAGAGAGAAAGGATGGTAAAGAAGTGCAGAGAGGGAGCGGAGGTTGAACTGAAAGAAGAAGAAGAAGAAGAAATATGAAAGGAAGACAAGAATGCAAGAGCCCATGCTGAAGGAGAGAGAGGCAGGTGGTCAATAGTGAGTCTCGGTGCTATAGTAGCCAGATTCAGTAGAATGGGCACTCCTTCTGAATGCTTTCCTTTGAGTAGGAGCAGCCAGAAATATGGTGTCTCCCACAGACACCAAAGGACTGGCGGCGGGGGGGGGCATGTGAAGGCTCGGATTTGGAGCCTTGCTAGGAGCCATGACCCAGCAGGTACCCAGGCCTATGAAGTGTGGGTTGACTTCACCTGTTGGCTGGGCATCTCCCTCAGATGCAAGAGCCTGTATTTAGTGAAGCTGAGAAGATGTCTTCTTTTAGAAGGCAGTACTGGTCTTGTGAGTGGTAAAGGAACTGTTTCTGATTATTTTTAACCTTTTTTTAAGAAAATATTAATTGAACTGTTTTTAATCTTCACTTGGACACCATTCATTTTTATGGATTATTTATTTATAGCCGAAGATTACACTTTAATTTAGACACTGTTATGTTTTTGTTATTCTTTTTAATAAAAGCCCTTTTACACCTACCCCTTTTCTGATGCATGTGTCCTCATCTGCCTGGCTCATCTCGATAATGTTATTAACAATGGTGGGTTCAAGGGGCTCCTGGAAGGGACAGGTAGCATGGAGCTAACCTTCACCATCACACTCTCAAATACTAAAAACGTGTGCACTGTTAGATCCTGTTGCTTGTTATTTTGGACCCACAGTTGTATTAATTGAACAACGTTACACTCTGTGCGTTTACATGCACACATAAAACCAGGATAATGTGAGTATCCCAGTTAAGGCAGAAACCCCTTTTACTCAACAACCTCTGTTTACATGCACAAACCCACTTTTAGAATTCTTTAGCAAAATGTTCCAACTACGCCAAAAGGACTTAAATGTCATCATCAGCTGCCATGAATTTGAAAAAAAGCATGGAGTTTGCGATCATTTTCTTCTTCTATTTTATAAATACGTGCAGTTCTTCGTGTGCTGTTAAGCAAATAACATCCCCGATATGAAGATGACCATGTGGACACTGGCCAATGCATCAACTGGTCACACTGTTTCAAAATTTCTATAGCAATCATTTTGATGAAAACTAAGTTGACACGTTTGCTTCTTGCCTTATACCCCATGCTGCTGGGCTAATAGTAACACAGATATTTTTACTTCCCTAAGTATTGCATTAAATTACTCGTTACTTTAAAAAGTAATTGACCTACATAATACATGTTACTCTTATTATGTTACCCCAACACATTGTGCTTCTGAGTTTAGCTCTGTACGTTTATCTCATCGATGTAAATTTAGAGATTTTTGAAATATTGAGACAAATTTCAACCAGGAGAAGAAATAATGTGATCGCCCAAGCATTTGCCTCAGAAAATTGATCTTTGTGGAGGCTTCCACTATTTTCTACCCGTGGCTACTTTTAGTGTGTGTTAAGCAAGGACATACGCAGACTACAACATCCTTAACTGTAAACCGTTTAAATGTTTGCATGGCCACATATCCGGGTTATTCGCAGAGAAACCTACCTCTGCTAACCAGAGATCGATATCCCTGTTTTTCTAACTAGAATATGGGTTTATAGGGCACTTTAGAAATTGGGTTTCTGTTAATAACTAGATTTTTAAAGCACGTGGAAAATACACTCATTGCTACTTATCACCCCATTTTCTTTTAGATTCTAAGAAAAAATAACTGTGATGTCAACTGTTTGGTAACCCTTTCACTAATTTTCAGAGTCCCTGCCTCTTACCTACTAGATTATAAACCTGAGAAGTAACCAGATTGTCATGGTAGTTGAACAAACAGATTCCATTAACTTCCTGCAGTGGTTATCTCAGTAACTTCTGAGGTCTTTGTGCATGATTTAAGTAGATGAGTATTTTTATCTTGTGATAGTGAAATGCAAGGCCAGCATGGAAAATAACGTAATAGCAGGTCCTATTTTTAATTTACAGGTATGTCATATCAAATGGACCTCCCAACTGTCAGCCTAAAGACTCATACTAGAGCAAAGACCTTTTAAACTTTGCTACATGTGAAAATGAATAACCAAATCCAATATTACCTAGTTTTTAATTCTCAAGTTTTACCTTCTTCATGAAACATACCTACAACGATCGGAAGAACTTTCATTGCTTTGCGCTCCCTCCCACTCACTCTGCGGCTCTTGCTCTGACACCCTCTGCTGGAGACAGGACTGTGCTTGATCCCGTTCTCTTTGGGGCTGCCGTCCTTTAGCTTTTCTTGTGCTTCTGCGTCTGAAGTGCTGTCCAGCTGAGTAGTTATCAAGTCATTCTCAGGCACTGTAACCTTGTTGGCAACTGTAGGGCTGAGACGAGGCATCAAGTACTTAACTTTTTGTCTCTTCTCTCGGCGTAGACTCCTCAGACTGAAGGAAAACCGTCGCTCTCCCTTCATCAAGTTTGCCTTACGGCTTGTACTCCATTTTCTTAGTCCCCGAAACATCCAGTAATAAAGCAGCAGCATGACTGGACAAGGCACAAAGAAGGAGCAAACTGAGGAATAGACCACAAATTTATCATCCTCCAGCTTGCAGACTTTTGGATCCCGGTTAGGTACTTGGTTCAAGCCAAAGATTACGGGACTTGCCACCCCAAAAGACAAGACCCATGTTGCGGTAATTAAAACCAGCTGTCGCATACTAAACTGATTTCTGTTGTATTTCAGAGGCACAATCACTGCAATGTATCTGCAAAAGAAAGTACAGGGCTTTAGGAGACCTGATCATAATGAATCACACCTTCAGTACTTCAGCAGTTTCTAACTCAATATATAAAATAGGAAAGTGTAATAACGCTAAATAACTTGATGAAACTCAATTTAATGTTTAAACTTAACTTTCTACCTTTAAAATGTTTACATTATTTCAAATTTATAATACAGTATAACTATCACATTATCATAGGCATACTGGAAAAATTGTCATCGACTTTGTCACATCAATCTAATACACAATTACGCTGAAGTTTCTTTTGCTGATGTGCTACTAATCATCCAGACTCTTGACTATATTAGACTGTTGTTGGCATAGCAGATAGTCTGCATCCTGACAAAGTTTAGACTTGACCCTCCAGTCTCCCAAAGTTCTGCATCGTAACGTAGTTGATGATTTCCTATGTTGGACCACTGACGCGCAATTTGATTTAAATACATTGATTATTTTGTCAATATTTACCTTTTTACAAGGAGTTTATTTCAGTGTTGCATACAATTGTGCTTCAATCTTTTGATGTGGCCATTTTGAGTTAAAATTGTTTTTGGGTTTCTGAGCATATTTGTACATTTTATATTTATGTTTCTGATACAATCTGTTAGACTAAGTATTTATTTCCGGACGTGTAAACTGGGTTACAAAATTGGAAATTACATGTGTTACTATGGACTTTAATATGTACAGATTTTGTGA
Source organism: Polypterus bichir lapradei (assembly GCA_026402145.1). Lineage (NCBI taxonomy): Eukaryota > Metazoa > Chordata > Cladistia > Polypteriformes > Polypteridae > Polypterus > Polypterus bichir. The sequence goes on from JANRMT010062792.1 coordinate 41,402,465, forward strand.
TTGGACTTTACTCTAGATGTTTGATTTGTAGGGCGGCACAGTGGCACAGTGGTAGCGCTGCTGCCTCGCAGTTAGGAGACCCGGGTTCGCTTCCCAGGTCCTCCCTGCGTGGAGTTTGCATGTTTTCTCCGGGCGCTCCGGTTTCCTCCCACAGTCCTAAGACATGCAGGTTAGGTGGATTGGCGATTCTAAATTGGCCCTAGTGTGTGCTTGGTGTGTGGGTGTGTTTGTGTGTGTCCTGTGGTGGGTTGGCACCCTGCCCGGGATTGGTTCCTGCCTTGTGCCCTGTGTTGGCTGGGATTGGCTCCAGCAGACCCCCGTGACCCTGTGTTCGGATTCAGCAGGTTGGAAAATGGATGGATGTTTGATTTGTATACTTTGACAATAAAATATTCTTCAAATTAAAACTAAATCCCTGCGGTGGGCTGGCACCCTGCCCGGGGTTTGTTTCCTGCCTTGCGCCCTATGTTGGCTGGGATTGGCTCCAGCAGACCCCCCTGACCCTGTAGTTTGGATTTAGTAGGCTGGATAATGGATGGATGGAACTAAATCCTATACCTAATTCTCCTTGCTAGCACGATTCCTTTCTTTTTTTTTCTTTTTTTTTGTAACAGATCTTTGTCTCTCCTGTTAAAGAAAGAGTGAAATTAATTTCTTTCACAGAGTGCATCCATCTATCCATCCATTATCCATCCCGCTATATCCTAACACAGGGTCACATGGGTCTGCTGGAGCCAATCCCAGCCACCACAGGGCGCAAGGCAGGAAAGAAACCCCAGGCAGGGCGCCAGCCCACCACAGGTTAGTGCATTATATATCAAAAGAAACAAAGAAAGTGTTAATATATTATTGTAATTGGATGTAATGAGAAAGCCAAGCAAAATGACACCTTTTATTGGCTAACTAAACAGATTACAATATGCAAGCTTTCATCTCGCCTGAAGAAGGGGCCTGAATTGCCTCAATCTTGCATATTATAATCTTTTTTGTTAGCCAATAAAAGGTGTTATTTTGCTTGACTTCTCACTATATTATATTAAAATAGACATTTAAAAACAAGAACCAAACTAATAAAGTAATTTTTGAATTTTATTAAACAATAGTGCTGATAAAAACACTTAAAAAAAGTAAAATATATCCTTATGTCCATAAGGTGATTTTTTAAAATGGAAAGTTATTAAAATTCATGATTACCAATAATTTATAAAGAAATTTTAAACATTTCCCACCTTCAAACAATGACTACCATTTTTGCTCAGAAAAACACTAAAATGCATTAAACTTTCCACAATTAGTTTAATAATAGCATTACTCATCAAAACAAACCATACTAATGCCCATTCCCCTCTCGTTAAGCTGTCTGTCTGTACTTTTATTACTTCAAGGTTCACATTCAAAGAAGGGGCCTTTCAATCTTCCTTCAGCTTTTCAGATTTTTGTTTAGTTTTTTTGGTGCTGTGATGTTCAACATAATTCAAGAAGACACCTGAGCAACAAATGTGACAAGTTAACCACACTTGGCTGTGAGGATGACCAAGAATATGATGGTGTGTCACTAGTGCCGATCACTAAAATTTGCTTTTAGCAGTGAATATGCAGTGTTTGCTGGAGATCTTGTTCATCAAATATTTTCCTAGAAATTAGTTTTTTTTCCCAATGTCCCTTGATGCTTTGTGAAGCCAGTTTGACATAACAGAGCTGTACCAGTCAATGCTGGATGCCTCCATCCAATGAGTATAAAACACTGATCCTAGCAGGGGGCTAAAAATGAGCAGAAAACTTGCAAATACATTTAAACACAAAACACACATGCAGAAGGTAACTGAAAATGTGTTGTTGCATTCGTGTTTATTGGTAGCAGCTTTTTCTATGGTCTTGTATGTGACCTGTAACAGTATTACCCAGAGTGCTCTAGAGTTGATGCAAAGAGGAAGGAGTGAAAAATCCTCTTGCTTTAGTGTTGTGCTTACTTTTGGCCACAGTATAGCATAGCTGGTAGGCATTTCTATAGCTGTCAGGGACACGTAAAAGACCATTGCACCATTACAATCGACTCAGGTTATCCTTCCCCTTTGATTTCAATGCAAATCGCAGGGTTCAGTGAATTTCCTGAACATTTCCGTGACTTTGGCAAACTCGAGGCAAAGTAAATTCAGAGTGGTTTACTCATCATTATATGTCACCAACATTTATCCCTGCCTAAAATGACTGTGGCACACATTTTTTAAATCTTCTCAGATTTCTTCATAAATGGTTCAGTTGCACTTCATAGGAAATGGCTTATTTGAATTTTTGTAAAGTGTCTGTTCAGAATTTCTAGGAAGCTTGTAAAGTCAGGCATAGTTTTCACTTAGACTTTCACTTAGATGTGCCCAGTAAATGATTAGCATCCCACTTGCCTATTGCTACTGGGACAGGATATGTCTCCATGATACACTACTAGAACGAATAAAAAGAAAAAAGATCCGAGAATAAGCAGACTGGATATGAGATGTTGGTTTTATGGGATTTGCATCCAGCAGGTGATATGATCCCTTCTTTTTTGTCAGAAGTTACATATGGAATTCTGCTGTAGAGGAGATCATACAGAGCATAAGTATAATATTTATTTCTAGTTGTATATACTATAGAGACATTGTTTCACTTTGCTATAAAATGTAATGATATTTACTAGATTACATCATTAGTCTGTTGCTTCTAAGATACTAAGCAATGGATAAGTAAAAACTAGTGGTAGTAGCTGACTCTTTAACTGCATTTCTTCTAAAACTGATTTTTATGTTGAGACAATGAACTCTCAGAGAAATCTGTGGGGACGCACAGAAAAAATCTAATGCACATATGCAATGACTAATCTTCTTCTTTTGTCTGCTCCCATTAGGGGTCACCACAGCAGATCATCTTCTTCCATATCCTCCTGTCTTCTGCATCTTGTTCTGTTACACCCATCACCTGCATGTCCTCTCTCACCACATCCATAAACCTTCTCTTAGGCCTTCCTCTTTTTCTCTTGCCTGGTAGCTTTATCCTTAGCATCCTTCTCCCAATATACCCAGCATCTCTCCCCTGCACATGACAAAACCAATGCAATCTCGCCTCTCTGACTTTGTCTCCCAACCGTCCAACCTGAGCTGATCCTCTAATGTACTCATTTCTAATCCTATCCATCCTCGTCACGCCCAATGCAAATCTTAGCATCTTTAACTCTGCCACCTCCACCTCTGTCTCCTGCTTTCTGGTCAGTGCCACCATCTCCAACCCATTTAACATAGATGGTCTCACTACCGTCCTGCAGACCTTCCCTTTCACTCTTGCTGATATCCATCTGTCATAAATCACTCCTGACACTCTTCTCCAGCCATTCCACCCTGTCTGCACTCTCTTTTTTACCTCGCTTCCACAATCCCCATTAGTCTGTACTGTTGATCCCAAGTATTTAAACTCATCCACCTTCGCCAACTCTACTCCCTTCATCCTCACCATTCCACTGACCTCCCTCTCATTTACACACATGTATACTGACTCCTTCATTCCTCTCCTCTCTGGAGCATATCTCCACCTCTCCAGGGTCTCCTCAACCTGCTCCCTACTCTCGCTACAGATCACAATGTCATCAGCAGACATCATAGTCCATGGGGACTCCTGTCTAAACTCATCTGTCAACCTGTCCAATGCAATGACCAATATGTCTCCCATAAAAATAGAGTAAGCTATAAGGATGTCAAAGTTAATTGCTGTTCATTCTAAAATATTTTAGAAATATACAGAATCACTCAGTGCTGAGTGATCAAAAAAAAAAAAAACAGCTGTCAATACAAACAGAATTCAATTGTTTTGGACTACAAGGGAATTCCAGCAGAGGTGATTCTTGGAATGCAATGACAGAAGTTCAAAATGGTAACCCAAAAGAACGCAAATAAATGTGTAACAGATTTAAGAAATATCATAAGACTTTCCTGAGTACATTTTTTTACAGAACTAAAATGGGATCTGGGTGAAGACTGAGCAACAGACACAACACATATGTGTTTTTAGTATAGTCTATTAACAGACAGAGGTCTGAGGCACATTACATAAGAGAACCAAAACATTACAATTCTTAGTAGGAAGTCTTGGTGACATAATTAAACTGGTATCTCTTTAGTTTTTTGAGTGTTTTACCAAAACCAACACTTCGTGTTAAATTCTCAGTCAAAAGTCAAAGTGAAGTCAATACCAAATGAGACGTCTAAGGCTTCTTTTAGGAGACTTTTTTCCACTGCAGACCAGGATAACGAGAGCACTTCTGATATCAGTTCAAAATGACAACCCCTACTCCATGAGGCATTGGATTGGTTTAGAAATGTGGCACTCAGTGAGCCGTCTATTTGTTCCCGCCCACTTTTAAGCAAAATTCACTCATGGTTGCCTCCAGACATTTATATTATACATCTGGCTCAGCAAGACAAATGACTGGGGTTGTATTTTCACTGTATTATGTAAATCCGGGTTGTTACCCAGCTATTATCTAATTATCTAAACTATTATAGTCAGGCCCAGAAGTCTATGTTTGTGTAAATATTATAAATAAATCCTGACTATTTTATATTCGAGCACGCAGCTAGTCAAGGGTGCACATTGTTTCCAAGGCTCTTTGCTACTGTTTTTAGGCCCCCATCATTTCACCTCAACAAACATTAAAGCTTAAGAGATTGTAAGGGAAGAAGTTGAAGAACATGTGTCTGTGTGAATATCCATCCCTGCCAAACGTATTCCATCTTCAAGTTGAAAATTCCTATGTATACAGTATATATTAACATATACGTTTTTAATTTAGAAAAAGTTACATCTTTATTCATTTAGAACACAAAAGGCACATCTTTAAAAAAAAAATTCACAAAGACTTAAAGGAGAGGACACTGTGATACCTAACTTTCAAATGAAGAGTTTCATTATAAAACAGTTTTAAATTTTTTAATGTAGAAAGATTTGTGCTCCAGAGATAAAGTCATATTTTAACAAAGCATGACGTATCCTGCTGTCTAGCATGTGTCACACACGGGTGCATAGGGGACATCTTTAGGGCTCTAGTGACTGTAACTCTCCTGCCACTCCTGGGCTTGGCACTGTGTCCTAATGCCTTTTTTCTTTCTCCTTTTGCAGACTGGAAGACTGACAGCTGTAACACCTCTGACATCACTTTTGGTGTCTGTCCACCTGCACCCAACTCATCCTGTCGGAAGGACTGAAAACCAGAAGCTCTGCCATCTTTGTCAGTTCTCTCCTGAATTTGCATCTGAAAAGACATTTCTCTGTAGTTATTGTGTGTTTTTTGTTTGCTTTGCAATTCAGTCATGCAAGGTTACCAGGCTGGTACCCCAGCTCTTCATCGTTGTCGTCTCTTTTCTCTTAACATATGTTAAGATGCATGCTTTCATTTCAGACTGCAATAAATGTCACTCCTGTTTTAGTACAGTATCAATTTTCTCCATTGGCAGCCTCAGCAAAAGTGCTTCATTTGCTTTTATGCAGTCATTGTATTTACTGTTAATCATTATAGTCTATCGACGCTTGCCTACTTGCTACTGTGGTGGTTTGAAGCTGTGCCTGCCATGAGGCTTCAGGTTTCAAACACAGTTAAGCAGTACTTGCATTTACTGTTGGCAGCCCATTTAACAAGTGCGTGATGTTTAAAGAAGTGCATTGCAGTGAATGAATTGTCCACTTTTTGCAGGACTGCTTGACTCCATTTTTGTGATCTTGCTTCCTTTGTGTTTCTTAATGTGTTTTTGTTCTCGTTTGTATCACCTGTTTATATGTTTTCCTTTCTGGTTACCCCTTTTTCTTTTAAATATACCCTTCTTAATCATTTTGTTAGTAAATTAATCTTATTTTATAACTGAACAGTGTAGTTGAGCTAAAACATACACCTCTTTTGGCTAAGGCTATTCAAAATATATCCTAGAAAAGAGCTGCACTGTCATCAAGGACCAGTTTCTCTTGCTCATATGCCTCACACCCAGAGAACATGAAGGAAAAATATTTAGCTTATTTGTCAGATATGTTTGGATTCACAATTATTCCAAATCCTTTAATAGTATTATGCAGGGACAACATTCTGTTATGAAAAATCTATTGTGATATCTCACACGACACTGTTTGCTTTCTCTCAAATGAACCACTCAAAGTTTTTTTAGAGGTTGGCAGGAATGTATTGATACCATTCTAAAATAGACAAGCTGGTCCACCATTAACCTTGTTTGATGTCTCAGTATCTGTGAGGAGCAAAATTCAAATTGGCTTTGTTGATCACACAGCTCTTTGAACTGGGCAGGTGACAGGGACAAAGGGAGAGGTGGAGTAGAGGTTAGGAGCACACGCTGATACAGCGCATTGCCGCACCCACCGCATGACAAACCAACTCAAGATCCCAGATTAGGACCCGAGTGTAGCCATGCAATGGGTGACACCTCAGCGCCACACTTCTTGCTTCTGGGAGCTCTGAACCCGACGCCGTCGGTAATGTCGCCGATGAGCTTGGCAATGAGGCACAACAATGAAGCAAGGGGATGGTGCAAAAAGTGCAAAGTGCTTTTATTTTAAAAATCAACAAAACAAAACAGTGTTCAAATAAATAGTGCAGTGCCTCAAAAGTCTTCAAATAAATAATCCAATATAAACAAGTGAAAGGTGGAGGTTAAAATCCAATAGGAAAAAAAAAATCCTTTTCTAAACAACGAGGTTAAAATAATGGCTGGAAGCAGTCTTTTAAAACAAAGCCCGGTGCATTCTTTTACTGGTGACTCCCCTGCTTCTCCCATCCCTTCAGGAAGACAAAAAGGTTGACCGGATATTGAAGGCAAAACAGGAGAAGCGTTCATGGGAAGTGAAGAAGTCTGAATGTATGGAAAGAATGGTGAACTGCTCCTCCATCCAGAAGGTGAACTCCTGCTGTAAGTTTATTTTAGGGGCTTACAAAGGCTCATTTTTGTTGTTGCATTCAATATGCTTTATTCCTCGTTCTGACCTCAATTATTAATATCATAAAAAAGCAGTTTTGTGGAGGTTATACAAATTCCAGAGTCTGTTAAATTCAAGAAATGAGACACTTACATAATAAGTGGGAAAAACTTAAAAAAGTGAACAATTTAGCTGAAATACTGTATGCTCAATTAGCTAAGTATTTCTGGAGCTTATTTTTTGCAGCCATTTAAAACAAAAAGGCAAAAAAGTGTGGTTGAAATGGCATATGTTGAGCTTTTCTCCTTGGCGATAAAAAATTGTAAGCAATTAGAAGTAACAGATGGACTGAAATAGATGAGCATAAAATTATATATAAAATAATGTGATTTTCTGGGAACATTTGCTCACTTGCATTTATGTCTGATTTTTTTAAAAGAAACCTTGAAAGAGTAAAAAGATCTTTTTTTTTCCTTTGACATGCTTAATTACGGGTATTAACATAATTTGTATTAATGTAACATACAAAATTTTCTACCAAATCTATAAATCATGCTTAGTTTCCAATGTGTTGCAACGTAGTTTAGATTTAAAGTGGCGATCTTGCTGCTGCTGACTTAGTTTAGAATTGGTAGCTCTCAGGAAAGGTGACTTGGCTCTGAAGATGTTTGTGAGGGAAAGAAAAAGAAAAATAAAGGACTGAGAAAATCAGGGCAGTTTTCTCCTTGTAGTAGAAAATGATCCTTATGCAGCCACCCGGTCATTTTGTGCTGATTCTTTTGTTTTAATTTATGTTACTTTGTTGGTATAACATGGCAATGGTGATTTTGTGTTTCCCCACCATTTACAGTAGGCAAGCTTCCCAGTCAGCCAATTATTTATTGTATCTCTCTGTTGTTGCCCACCACAATCAGCCATTTCCATGTTTCTGTCTTATCTGTGCAGCTGTGAATTGCGATCTCCCATCCTCTGCCTCTGCCTTGTCCTGTTTTGTCTCTGTTGTCAGCCACTCTGTGTTCTCGCTCTCCTTCCTCCTGTTTTTTCTGTGCAGTTTTCGCTTTGACTGCAAAGCTAACCTGTCACACCCGGGCAGCGCCTTCACTGTAGCGTTCTTATCTGCCTGATGACTCTTTTAGGGTGACAGCTGCTTGTCTAACTAATACTCACAACTTACTAGCCAAAGCTTTCTTGCTGTTAAAGGTTTATTGGGTTTATGACGGTGTTTCCTTGACTCTTATTTCTTATGCTGTCCTTTGAGATCAGTTTCATACATATGGTTGCAATGACTATAGTTTTTGTCTAACTATCATTACTTGACACCCGCAACTTAAAATATGAGCAATCTAACAGGATTCAAAAAATGATTAAATTGTCATTTTTGTTTATTTTCTTCCACCCTGTTGGATGATGACAAATGGTAATGTCCTGATAGGTTAATGCTGACAAGCTGACCGAAATTCCAAATTTTAAACAAATAATGTATAAGGAGATTGAAAAAAAAAAAAACACAAACATTAGTATGTAAAGTTGGAAAGGACAACGTCTGAATTATCAAGCTCTTTTTTCAATGCACCGTGAGGATATAAATGGAAATTCAGAATGTTCTGTTAGTTGCCTAGCTACTTGTTTGTTCTGTGGCTCTTTGATCATCATCACTGTTGCAAAACAAAGGAGGGCATTTCAAACATAAAGCCATCAGCGATCCAGAAAATTAGGTTTGTAGACATTTGTGATTTTTGTGTTTACTCGGTTATGTGATTAGATTAAATGTTTTTCATACTGTTTTTTGTATTTGCTGTCAGGTAATTTTACATTTTAAATATTAATGATTTAATAACCCTGCAAGAAAACAATAACCTTAAAATGACAAAGTAATTTTTCCTGAATATATTATTTGTGAATAGGAATATTTTCTTAATGTAGAACTAAAGATGTTCAAATATTACAGGAAATATGCTGCCCATATTATATAATACAAACATGTAAACAAATTAAGGCATATTTCCAGAATTTTGCTGTAACATCAGTGACATAATTAAGTACAATCATTATTTTAACTAATGAAAATGAGTTTACCTCACATTTTACAGCAGTAAGACTATTGTTAGTAATGTAAACTAATATTGATATGAAATTAATTCAATCTTTACCAATAGACACATTTGTTAACTAAAACTTGTATTTTTTTCCAAGTTTGCTACAGCATACTTTTTGTGTCCTCATTATATTCTGTACAGGCCCTGCAAATTAGTTTTAAATATTTTGACAGCATACAAAGTAAATTTGTGAGCTTTATTAAGTTGTTTCAAATGGAACCTCAGTAACAAGTAAATAAACCACAACAATATAAATTGTTTGTGTTTACTTTCCCATCACACCATATCCAACTTAACTTGTGTGCCAGCAGTCTTTTGTGCACAGAAGGCCAGGTAGAAATGCTGAAGAGTATGTTTCATCGAGCTTATAGGCACTTCTTTTACATTTTAGTGCTCCTTTAGGCACAATGAACCATAGTAAGCACAATAAACCATTCAAATTTAATCATTTAAAGACTACTTTAATTCCTCATTATTTAGATATTGTTATGTGGGACAGCTAATTAAATACTTTATACTATTTATTTCTTGCAGTTTTTGTTTGTGATGCCATTCTTTCCTAATTTCAATGCAGATAAAATGAATATAAAATTAATACTGACTAATACTCAGAAGTGCCTGTTGCCTTATTTTTGCAATTAGCCATATTTTCTACAATACTGTGTAGCAGCGCTGGTATGTACCAGACCCAGATTCCCCTAGGCCAGAGCCCAGTAACACAAACTCCTAGACACCACCACTTGAATTTCTAATGGGGGGAAATGTGCCACGTTCCTTGCTCTTAACATTAATACATCAGTTTAACGGCACTTCTGTTATCCACTTCATGAACTGCTCTGCATGTACAATCACATCTGCAGACTTTAAAGGGGATTGTATGCAACCGCATAAAATCACCAACATCTAATAATGATAATGATATACTCAAATTTCACATTATTCCTAGTGATTGTCCATTTCCATTCAAGATATTACAATTTCCTGCAAAATTGTGTTTTGCAAGAACCATCAATAAAAGCCAATTCACTAAGAAAAAGAACTGACAAAATGCAGGAATGCTTTCCTCATGCACAGTTATACAGTATATAGCACGTTCAAGTGTAGACAGTCCCATAGACCTAGAAATATAATAATATTTCTTATAATTTGACTGGTGCCTTTATCCAAAGTGACTTAGACCATTTATGATACAATTGGTTACATTTCTTTTGTTTTTGTTTTTTTTTCTGCAATTGGAGCACAGGTAAGTGAAGTTACTTGCTCATGGCAACCCAGTGTCAATAGCAGGATGTGAACCTACAACCTCTGGGTTTGAAGTCCAAAGCCTTAATTACTACAATACAGTGCCTGCCCATAATATTAGCCCTTGGAAATTAAAAAAACAAACTATAAATATTGTATACAGAAAAGCACTTACTTACATAGTACTTCTGATATACCCAGTTAACTAATGGCACTATAACTGGCACTCATTGTCTTACAACATGTGACAGGAAAAGTTGGTAGAGCAGATGGTATTAATACATAAACAATAGGCTTCATAGCAATAACTCCTGGAAAAATTGGAAATTAAGGTCAAAGCCATTTCATGTAATAATGTACTACCTTAATCTAACTACAAAATATCAACAAAAATTCAGAAGCAATCTCTCTATGACCAAACAGTGAACTTTGTGAGCTGGAATGTAAGAGGAATCAATCATGAATTAAAGAGAAATAAAGTATTGTCTCACCTAACAGAACTAAACACCAAGATAGTATTTTAGAGGAGACCCACTTTTTAAGCAAGGATCAGTTTCAGCTGCACAAAGATTGGACTGGCCACATATTCTACTCCAGCTATACAAAAAAAAACTAGAGGTGTGGGAATTCTTATACATAGAACAATTTCATTTGTAGTATCAGATGTAGTATCTGATTCTGAAGGGCAATATGTGATCGTCATGGGAAATTTTTTTAAAGTGATTTTGATAAACATTTATGCATCCAGTGTAGATGATAGGGACTTCATCCAAAACGTATTTGCATTCATTCCTAATTGCCGTAGACTTTGTATTTTAAATCCAGACCTGGATAGGTCTCTTGCCATCTAAAGAATCTGACACTGCAAAAACAATTACAAAGTTTATAATTGATCACAATTTATTAGACCCCTGGAGATTTCTAGATCCAAATATTCCTTCTTGTCACCAGTATATCACTGTTACTCAAGAATTGATTATTTCTTTATAACCATTTAATATTTTTCTGCCTACAATCAAATTTTGAAATTCTGAAATTACCTGAATCCTAGATCAAGAATGCGGCAGGATTCCAAATGAGGCACTTTATAGGAAAAGACAGGCTTTGCTTTCAGAACTCAACCTCTCGACAACAAAAGAAAAATTTAAAATCGTGACATCATTACTAAGAACATGGAGAGAAGGCTAATAAGATTTTAGCCCAAAAAATCCAAAAGCATTCTTGATCTAGGATTGAGATAATTTCAGAGTTTCCCCAGAGTATTCCTGCAGAGACCTCTGAAGATGTATTTTTGCCCCTAAAAAGAAATCATTTATCACAAATGATAAATTAATTATTTTCAACAGTTTTAAACAACAGTAGCAGTAAATGAATTGCAAAGATACACTTATTTCTGTAGGAAAGGTTGTTTTATTTTTCCTGTAATATATATGTCCATTTATTGTGCATTACATGTTGAGTATTATTAAGAAACTCTTATCTAAACAATCAGCCACATTGCAACACAAAAGCATGAAACAATGCAGCATTGTTTCTTGTGTAAGTGGAATGCTTTGTTTATCAATTTTCTCTACCTACTTTGACTCAATCAGTATCAATGATCATAATATTGTGAATTGCCGTAACATGAATCTGAAGCAGTTGTCATAAACTAGAATTCTTACAGCTTTATTTATCAAATATTCTCATATTCAAAATTTGCTCTGCTGCACCTTAGGTTTAGAACAGCATTTTCAAACTGATTACTAGGAGGAACATCATCACTTCAGGTATTGTATTTGTTTGATTACATAAACAGAGGCCAACCTCAACTTTGAATTAAATCTTTGGTAATATAATGCTTTTCTTAATTTATTACTTTAAGTGGTATACCTTTTCTTTGACTGGCTTTACAGTTGACTCTGTGTTTGACTGCTTTTATTTACTTTTTTCTTCTAGAAATTGTTGCTAAATTCAAATGTTGGCACAAGGTGCATTTATTTAATGTTGAAAGACATAAGAGCATAAAGTCTAAGACTATGATGGAGGAGTGATATTACCACATGCATACCATTTTTAGGCCAACATTTCTCATTTGGATTCCTACGATCATACTATGGATGATTATTTTCATATTTCTTAATCAGGTACTTATCAGCTGCCAGTAATATCAAATTAACTTGTCTGCTGTGAATGAAATGATTATTTGTGCAGTAAATTCTAAAAGAAAACCAAGCTAACATGGCTGGTACTCCAGAGTAGACAGTAGTTTGTGCAAGATGGGCTTGGTGCTGTTTAGTGGAATCTTTGCAGATTCCTATAAATCGTATTTCTTTTTGTTTATAAACAGTTAAGTCACCAACCAAAATATAGTTGTACTTTTCTTCAGCGTTGGTTGAAAATGTTTAATTTCATTTATCTTTGGTTATGCATTGTCTCTTCAGGTTACATAAGGCTGTTCTGTCACCTTCTTTTTCTTGGGTTTTGTACCGACTGCGCTGGGTGGCAGCAGTTTAGAATGGAAAGGAACTCAGGAGAATCACAAAATCAAAATAATAGGCCAAGGGTCTTATCCATTAAGAAATGATTAAAGCAGACATAGCTCAGGACATGAACCTAGAATTGTGGTCAGGAAACAATGCAAGAAATTGTAGCCAAATAGGGAACACATAACCAGCAGTAGATTGACAAGATGTTAATCTTAGTAAAGGATCAAAAGGATATTTTGTAACCAGAATATACTAACAAGAAGAAGAATCCGTAAACTGAAATGACCAGGAAGTGTACGATGCTGACACTTTTACCATCACAATAATGACACTACATGTTGCACACTTTTTTTCAGTCGTTTTGTCTTACAAGGGAATTACAACAGGCAACAAAATGGTATTAAAATAGTGGTGCCCATAAGGAAACGATAGCAACACAGGAGAACACAATTTATTTTCAAATAAAAAATACATGCAACCAGCAGATTCCTTGGTGTTCAAATTCCTGGAAACAAGCAAGTAAAAAATGCCAGATTTTTAATGGTTATACAGTTGTGCTTGAAAGTTTGTGAACCCTTTAGAATTTTCTATATTTCTGCTTATGACCTAAAACATCATCAGATTTTCACTCAAGTCCTAAAAGGAGATAAAGAGAAACCAGTTAAACAAATGAGACAAAAATACAGTGGAACCTCGGTTTACGAGTAACTTGGTTTACGAGTGTTTTGCAAGACGAGCAAAAATTTTTAATAAATTTTGACTTGATAAACGAGCGATGTCTTGCAATACAAGTAGTATGGATACACTTTGTCTGCTGAGCGTCATGTGATCACAACTAAGCTGATGGTGGTTCTCTCTCTCTCTCCTTATCTAGCTCGCTCGCTCGCCCAGCGCGTCTCTCTCTCTCTCTCTCCTTCTCTCGCTCGCCCAGCGCGTCTCGCTCTCTCTCTCCTTATCTCGCTCGCCCAGCGCGTCTCTCTCT
>JANRMT010062792.1:41416591-41442579 GCA_026402145.1 Polypterus bichir lapradei
TACTTTTGCCACTCACAAATATATAATATTCGATTATTTTCCTCAATAAATAAATGACCAAGTATAATATTTTTGTCTCATTTGTTTAACTGGTTTCTCTTTATGTACTTTTAGGACTTGAGTGAAAATCAGATGATGTTTTAGGTCATATTTATGAAGAAATAAAGAAAATTCTAAAGGGTTCACAAACTTTCAGGCACAACTGTATATGCTGTATATATTTAACAGAAAATGGCTACCTGTACAGTCCTTTAAAGAAATAAAATTAAATACTAAATGAAAAGCAAATGAAATTTTAATGTTTACCAACTAAATACAACAGTTCTACAGAATTTTAGTTAACTTTCTCTGCAACACATGATGTTTATGTTTTACGCCAACTCTTTTCTTTGCTGAATCCACAATGGGGCTTTACAGCAGCAAATAAATGATAAAATGAGAAGGAATGAGCAGGAATGCCTGTTAGCAAGTGCAAGCGAAAGACACAACAACTGATTATCGGCTACAGTGCCATCAAAACATAAACGGCGCCTCCAGAAAACAGTGGCACACCAATGCGGTACATTTGAAAATGCACTCTGAAATCCATGCCAGAAACCTGAAGGAACCGGATTTCTGAATGTCAACCTGTATTAGAAAAAATTAAAATCACAACTTATCATTATCAGGCATATGTACATATGTAATGGAAACCGTGATATTTGCTTTTAGTGCAAAGAAAGAAAGATGAATATGGTAAGGTTGTTGTCTTTGGGATCAAATGCTATAAAATGGTAACCTCTTGATGACATTTGGCATATATAAATTGTGGGGAACAGCATGGACACAGACAGGTAGACATTGTTGCAAAGCATCACACGTGTTTATTCACAACTATTTTTTACAGACTGAAGACAAACAACCCACTTTCACCCCAAAGCCCAGGCCTTCTTCCTCAATGCCTTTTCAGGTCCACCTCCACTCCCCTCCTCCTAGCTCTGTCCTTCTCCTCACCCGACTCCAGCCATCGAATGGAGGGAGGCAGTCCCTTTTAAGCTCACCCGGACGTGCTCCAGGTGCCTCTTGATTACCTTCCGCTGGCCCTCCCAGGTGTGGCGGAAGTGTCGGCTGTGCACCCGGAAGCACTCCGGGTGTCCCTGGTCTTCTTCCCCCCAGCACTTCCGGGTGTGGCGGAAGTGCTGAGGGCCAGGTCTCCAAAGGCATTCAGGTGCCCCCTGGTGGTGACCACGGGCCCCTATAGGGGTGAGCTTCTAAGTTCTGTTCCCATGGTCCCCAAAGCCACCAGGGCGGTCGCCCCCTCAGCCGCTTGCCACAATATATATACGTATGTGTGTATATGTATATATACAGTATATGTATATATGTGTGTGTGTATATATACTTGTTAGTACAGACTGTCAGCTCTTTCACAATGGACAGAAAGTGATGTACGAGCAAAACAAGAATAGATAATTGGGAAGTGACATTGAAATGTCTCCAGATCATGACGGATATGTATTCTGGTCAAACATGCCATGATTTGGATGTAGGCTGTGAGATTCAATCGTTCAGTTCTATTTTATTTTGTGCTTCTTTGACAAAATGGAAACCATGTATCAGTCACATCTAAAATGCTGCAATCTAATTGATTCAAAATAAAGGAAGAGGCACTTTTCAAATTATACAGGGTCAAGGTTAGAATGACTCAGAGAATGGCTTGATCAGCAGGGCTTATAAAATTACTAATTATTTAAATAAAAATTTTAAGGATTCTGTATGATTTCAGAAGTAAGCAATAACAAAACAGCTAGTTGAGGCTAGGATGCCTTGATCAGGTGTTGTTAATAGGATGAAGTGGATGGTTAGACCACTTATCTCAGAAGATAATCCAAAACTATAGCAAAGATAACCACATATCATAAAATAGCTGTTGGTACAGAGGTGTGGTTTACACAAATATCTGTCTGGATGCAGCCTGACCTGGAAGTTTAAGCTTCTGTGATGGCTGATCCTTGCAAAGAGTTAGAATAGCATACAAGCACAATTCCAGCTCGTTCTGTGCCCGTTAATGTTCAGGATGGTAAAGGAAACTAATCAGTAGGTATTTTCTGTTTTAATGAGCAGTTTTCTGTCTCTAGATGTTCTTTCTTCATAGAGCTCCCTGACTGAGCTGAAATAAAATATGTTCCTGGTCTGCCATGTCTATGCTTAATAGGGTAACAGATATGAACAAAGAAGCAAGTTAAATAAAAGAAAGTGAATGTGCTGTAACGAGAGTGTATACTAAACAATAGGGAGTGCTTACGTGGGGCTGCTTGTATATATGAAAGAAAAGAAGTTTGAATTCTTTCTTTCATAAAAAGTATATATATATTGTCACGCACGCGCAATTAGGAGACCGCGGACGGATCTGAACACACCTGAAAAGGTATTCGCCGGCAGGGAATGGCTGGGTACTAACTTTCTCCCTCTTGTTTCTTTCAGGAAAAAAGACGCTCCACCGCCATAACCTGACTTTGACCGCAGTATGGTACTTCTGCCCTTCCTCCACCATCTTGCTCTGACGTCATCACTCCCATGCTCCCTCACGGCTCCTTCCCAGCATTCCTCCACTTCCGGCTCCTCCTTAATAAAATGGCCGCCGACGCCATGTTTGGCGTCGCGTGTATGAACTATTTTTGTTTGTATATTTTGACCGGTTTTTTTTTGTTTATATTGTGGAGCGTCAACAATATACGGGGCCGGAAAACCCCAAACCTTTATGTTGTCTTCTCCTGAGTATTTTACAATATATATATATATATATATATATATATATATATATATATATTGCAATTAAGAAATAAATCATTCTTCTTTGAAACACTTTGTGGGCCACTCATAAAGAAAGTCCTACCATGAGGTACATTTTTTTAATCAAGTAGGAAACCTACAAAACTGAAACCCAATGAAACACAATAGGGATAGAAATAAAAACAATAAGAATACAATATAGCATACAATACATGTAAAATTATGTACAGTATATTTGTGAGAAATAAGTTTAAAACATGTTTACATTTAATAATTAGTCTAACAAATATTATATAAGTTTAATTTAAATACAAAAATCTTCAGCATTCAGAGAAAAATATAAACTACTACTGGGGGGGCAAGCCTCCTTGGTGCCTTTGGTGCCCAAACCCCAGTTACGGCCAGTCTGCTGTTGACATTGTGAAGAGGGGGGCTGAATGCACCCCAAGCATATGCGGTCGCTCCTCCGAAACCCCCTCTTAAACAGTGATACAGTGGGAAACAAATAGTTTTTTTTTTTTTTTTTACCTCCATTTTGCTCGATCAGCTGCTGGATTGGTGCTGCTGTGCCGTGTGATCTGCATCTGTACTTCGAACATTTTAAAGTCTGTACAGCAGCTGTCCTACTCTTTGTCTTTTATTTCCGGCCCTTGGGTGTGGTTAAATCTCTTAGCACAAAGTCTCGTCTTGCGGGATGTGAGTTCTTAATATTTTTAATTTATCATTTAAAAACGGAATAAGAATCTGAAAATCTAACAACATCACATTAAAGTTTGATAAATTCTGAAAAAAATGATACTAAACATATATATGTAGGTTTTAAAGCTCGATTTATAGCTTGACAAAAAAACTTCACATAAAATTGTTGCACAAAATCTTTGCATTTTTAGACTTTTTATATATATATAGAGTAAATTTTTTTATTTTTCCACAAAAACGCATGCCAGAACAGCAGTATTAATAATTGTTGTTGGAGTGATACCTACCTGTCAACACTTATTGCACAAAGGTTGAGGATTGAAGCTGTACAGAGCATCACATCCATGGTCATTAATGCATCACAGATATACATGTTTAAAGTCCATATACCACCTAAAAACTAAAAAAAAACAAAAATGGAACAAAATAAAAATGTGTTAATAAACATCATATAAAAAGAGGAACTCTGTCTATTTATCAGTCTATCTATCTGTAATCCTGCACTTTCCAAGTTATTATTGCTAAGTCACTGACAACATCAAATATGTAGACAGTTCTGTTGAATGCAGATATGCTGGCAACACTGCAAAAATAATAATAAAAAAAAAATAAAGCTTGGGACTGGGAGTCAGAGGAACACGAATGTGTAAGAAAGGCTGGGGTTTTCACGCACACATGTGTTACTAGTATATTGAAAACGGGCCAATAAAATGCATCTGGTAATTGATGATCTTGTGTTTGAAACAGCCTATTAATATAAGTGAATTAACATCTGAGTACAACAAGGCATTTCTGAACTCGCATCACATGCACATTTTTCCAGAAGGGATATTACAGCTTGTGTTGAAGCGAATATGGGGTCCATGGTGGGTGTGAGTTCTAAAATAAAAACTTGAGCTTTGTGGGTTTGAGTGCACTCCACCGTGAAGATGTGCAACCACAGAATGTAAGGGAAGTGAGCTGATTGCCTGTTAATATGCAGGTTCTGTCACCCCAGCTGTTCCTTATTATGGCTCCTGCACCCACAGAACTATAAAGAGTGCCTATGAAGAGTGATGGAGAGATAGAAAAGGATGAGAATCAGCACAGGAGAACAGAAGGGAGAAAATAAGTAAAGTTGAGAGTTTTGTTGACGGGAGAATACTGACAATCAGTTGAACCAGCTAGAGTGATGGGCAAGAGGCTTGGTGGCTAGGAGCTTGCCCACCATGTAGAGCGAAGGGAACCGTTCTCATGGGGTTGGGATTCTTCAGCCACGCATCCAGGAAGAGGAGTGACCAAAGGGCTGTAAAGATTGCCCTGTGCATGCCAGGGATGGTGGTGGGAAGCTGTGCTTGGGATGCCTCCGCAGTGACCAACTGAGCAGGCTGGGGTGCAAGCCAGTGTTAAAAGTTTGACCCCTCTTGCTGGTG
Organism: Polypterus bichir lapradei; assembly: GCA_026402145.1. Lineage (NCBI taxonomy): Eukaryota > Metazoa > Chordata > Cladistia > Polypteriformes > Polypteridae > Polypterus > Polypterus bichir. Next base: position 41,421,475 of record JANRMT010062792.1, read on the forward strand.
TCTCAGCTCCCAAGTGTACCTGTTGGGTGAGCTGGGGCTGAGACCATGTAGAGAGACACCAAGGCTTGGACAGAAGAGAAAGAAGCCCAGATATTTTACTTCTGATTTTATTCATTTTTATTCTGTGGATTATTTATTGACTGATTTCACTCCCCATGTTTTATGGATTATTTTTTTATGTAGAACTTACACTGTATTTATTTAATTTGAAACATTTTGCTTTATTGAATAAAGTGCACTGAGCACATTGGTTTGCACCAGTTTCGTTGTTTTGTATCCTCATTCCCCTTGTCCATCTTGATACATGACCATTGATGACACGGGTTCAAGAGGAGTACACCAGCAAACTGAGCATAACACAGCTAACGACCTAATCAATTTTCTTCTGCGTTGAGCTAAGGAATACAAATGCTGGACACTGGATGATGAACTAGTCTTCTTAATTATTGATTCATACAGGGAACAAGCTACCAAGCGTTGTGCAGAATACGATGGCCTATGCCTCTTGCAGATGTGTCCCATAGTTATTCAGATTTGCTGGTCGAGAACCTGCAGTGCAAATATTTTATTTCATCTGACGACACAGAGGCTCAATTAGATTGTATCAAGTTAAATTCACTGTAATGTACCTGGGACCATTTTAGGACTGTCTCATCTTTGTTATATGGAGCATGATCATGATCGAAAAATCAATTTAAATACGGAGTTCATTGCTCCAGTAAAGAATGTGCATGATTGGCAGTGCTCTTCTTACAGCAAGGATCCCATCCTGTGCCACACATTCACTATGCAGGCCACTCTACTGCTACTACCAGACTGCATTGTTGAAACCTTTTATGTTATTTGCAGCAATGAGACAAGACTTCTGAAATAATGTGATATCCACTTCAGTAAATGCTTATAAGATAACAGAATAGTTTAAAAATGAGTGAAAGGGTACTTCAGGAAATTTACAGCTTTGTTTTGTGACTTTGCTGTCCTGAAAAACTATATGAAAGAATCTGGCTGAAAGTGAGCAGTTTATTGAAAATTTACATTTTTCTAACAGTTTTTTTTTTATATCTACTTTCCGGAAATAACTAAAATCTTCATTACCTGGGGAAATCAGATGATGCTTAATTCAATTTAAGGTGGCAAGAAATTGGAGCATACCCTAACAGCACCAAGCAGAAGGCAGGAGCATGCCCTGGAGAGAGTAGTAGTAGCTCATTACAGGGTCCAGTGGCGCATCTACAAAGGGCCAATTTAAGACCTCCAATGAACCTGCCCTGAGTCCCAAGGTTAGAAATAAATCTGAAGTACCAGGAAGAAAGTCCCCACAGACATGGAATGAACAAGCAAACTCCATATATGGAGTAACTGGACTTGAAAATGCTGGGACTCTGAGGAGGCATCACTGAACACGACTCCACTGAGCTGTTCATGGATGAAAGTGACATGTTTAATATAGTCTGAATAAACACATTACAAGTAAAAGGAAGTTCATTATCTTTAATACATTGATTCTAGTTTGTGGGAACACTCCACCCAAAATGTTTTTGTTTCTGTTATGTTACATACCCCATGTAGTTTGTAGTGATGAATGAGAAAAAAATGCAATGTCATGTTTTTGTGGAGAAAGGACATAAATATAATGGCACCCAATGGTGACCGATGTTTGACAACAGCAAATGTTATCAAAAACAGTCATGGAAAAATCTCACGTTACTCATGTCACATAATCCATAATGAAGTTGTATGCTAAACATGTGCAAAACATGCTAATATATTGTCAAATAAATAACTGTCTCACCTTCAAGAGTCCTGTCTTTAATTTATAAGTGTGATGCCGTGTGAAGGGGCTTCCTGTTTATGAAATACTTTCATTTTCCAGAGTAATGTATTTAACAGTACTCCAGCAAGAAATGCATGTGTTTTGCACATTGTGAGCATAGGACGGGCTATCTTGACATGTTGATTATGTGAGTGAGATGTTTCCATGGACGTTTTTGCCATTGTTTGATGTTGCCCAGCAGGGTTGTTCACCATTGGGTCCTGTTCTATCAGAAACTTTGTTATGTCCTTTCTCCATGAAAACATGTGATTAAACTTTTTTCTCTGGCATAATTATAAATCATTAAGTAACATATAAAAGAATATTATGTTTGGGTGGAGTACTGCTTTAAACATTAAAAAAGACTACCGCAGATTAAATAATTAAACACTTTCTAACACAAATATTCTGAAGTGTAGTCAGAATTTTGCCAAGGTTACAAATACCACGCTGTGTCATTTTCATGCGATACAGCAAAGCGGCAGGTCTGTGAAAGAGTGGCCACATTTTCCACTCTTCTAAAAACGAGCCCCCCATTAATGATTCTTGTCCATTCCTAAGCATGTAATGGCTAAGTCACACTTAATTCCTGTCAAGCAAAAAATAAATAAATAAATAAAAATGAAGTTTTACATTATTTTTTGGCAATAGGATTTTATTAGCCTTTCTTAATACCATCTGTTATCTTAAAAAATTTAATGTTTGTATAGATTCTTATTAATCAAATGTTATTTATCTAAAAATCTTTCTCAGCCTCATGTATGACCCTCATTTGTAGCTTTATTTCTGAAAAGAAAAAGTATTTGCAATAAATTAGATACTGTAAACTCCGAGATTACTGAGGCATATCAGGATGCACATAAAGTAAGAACAGAAGAGGGATGTAAACTGTGTTATTGATTATTTTGAGTATATTAAACCACTCTCAGTTTTGTTATATAAAACCTGGAAACAGCCTCTCAAAGGGCTTTCTGTGATGCCACTACAACGAGCAAGACTCTGATGAGTCAAACCAGACCACTGAACAGGAAAATCTATTTTCTTTATTTTCTTCACAGGGGACTGAAACAGAAGGAGTAAATAAACCAAAAATTGAAACTAGCAACACTTCACAGCCCTCAGTGTGTTAAGCTAAATGTTAGCTTTTTGCCCTCTATGTTTCCCACTAACAGTCCCCATATCTTCTAAAGAGGAGTAGGTGAGGAAACAAACACCTTAATGTCCTTACTAATCTCTGTGTTGTACTGCATTTCTTTGTTCCTCTGACAGGGACAATAATAAATAATTATAATTACATATACCACTTTTCTCACTACTCAAAGTGCTTCACATAGACAATGGGGAACCACTTCAGCACCCACCCGGATGATGGAACAGCAGCCATTATTGCACCGGTACGCTCACCACATACAGTATTAGTTATTAGGTGTTTAAGGAGTTAAAGAGGAAGTTATCTAGTAAGGATCAGGGGATGACCAGGCTTTGGTGGGCAATTTAGCCAGGACATCAGGAAACACCTTACTCTTTTCCAAAAATGCTCAGGGATCTTTTATAACCACAGGACAGTAGGACCTTGGTTGTATATGTCTTCAAATGCGCCACGCTAATTTTTATAGCAAGAAATGTCCCCATCTCTGTGCTGGGACATTGGGATCTAAATACATATAGAACTTAGGGAAGCACCAGCTGCTGGCCTCACCAACTCTCCTTCCAGCAGCAACACAAGCTTCTACTAAGTGGTCTCCCTTCCAAGGATTGACTGGGTCCAAACGTTCTTACAGTTGTGCTTGAAAGTTTGTGAACCCTTTAGAATTTTCTATATTTCTGCATAAATATGACCTAAAACATCATTAGATTTTCACTCAAGTCCTAAAAGTAGATAAAGAGAAACCATTTAAACAAATGAGAGACAAAAATATTTATACTTGGTCATTTATTTATTGAGGAAAATGAGCTTCAGATGGATTACCTGTTTGTGGAGTCAGGTGGCATTGATGCCTACCACATGTACCTATCAACAATTGTGCAGACCTTGGCTGTCAAACTCAGAGCCTTGTGGGCTGCTGTAGCAGCAGGTTTTCATTGTAGCCATTTTCTATGACCTGATTTTTAAGGACCATAACCCTTCATTGTTTCTTTTCCCACACATTCAGCAGCCAATCGATAATGAGGTGCAAAGTGAGCCAATAAATGACCATCCAACTCAGGGATCTCAAACTCAGTTTTTAAGAGCTACTGTTATCTCTCCAGTCATTTTTAAAATTAGAAACCAGTTTTTGCACTTAATGAAATGCATTATTTTTATTGAATTTCTTACAGCATCCGTGCTCTCATTCCCCCAAACCAGGCATTTCCAAAGCTGGTGATTTCCCTTTTTTCTGAGAGCACCATTAAAATGTTTTGTGGTTTACAGTAGATCAGTATGTCTCAGATCTTCATTTTTTCAATTCAAATATTTTATAGAAATAGATATTCTGTGATGGAGACAAGGTGCAAATGGGATCAAGTCAACAAAAGTCACTTAAAATGTAAGCAATGAAGACTGTTCCATTAGCAGTGGTAACAGGTTGCTAATTACAAACTTCCTTAAACAGTAAGGTGCAGCCACTGCAGCCCTGCAGGATCTGAGTTGGACATCTATAGTCTAGTCTTGACCCATCTTAAACAGAAATCTTGCCAAGCTCCATGTCATGTGTAGAAACTAGCAAAACACCTAAAGTGATTTGTGTCCATGTAGAATTTGAAGGGTCCTGACATTAGCCCTTAGTGAGGTGTAGGTATCCTAAATACCATAAACACCAGCTTTAAACGCACCCATATAATTTCAGGGAACAGTTCCCAAGATTGTATTTGTCTGTCTGCCAGGTACAAGAAGGTCACATCTTCCTTTGTTCGCAGCTAACCTGTGTAAGCTGGAGTAGGTGGAAACTACAATGAATAATATATCCCAGAGACAGGGTACCTTAACCCAGCTAGGATGCCACACCAACAGATTCTTGGCTGGGTCACAGCTTTGTTGGGTAGCAGAAGCACAGTTCCATTGTTTCCTACAGTATATGGCATATGCAAGAATCCAAGTGCTGTCCGTCATTCAAAGTTGCTAACATCCTCAATTTTTACCTCTGCATTGGAAGTGTCCTTTTAGGTAATGGGTGAGCAACTGGATCTTTGACATTATAGCATCACCTGGCAATTGGAAGATTAGCTGGACATGCTCAGATTTATTAAACAATATAGGAAGTTGCTTGACTTGCACAGGTGAATGCCCGATGCACTAACTATGGTTAGGGTAGAATTGTCGTCCAAAGCACGTCAGCCCCCCTAATAGGAATCACTTGCTTGGCTGAAATGGTACACATGGTGATAGTTCTCCTAGGGTCTCACAGTGTATTGTTATGATGTGTTTGATTGGTCTCTGAGGTGGTCCATTATGCAAGTTAACCTTTGCAACATTTTGCAGGTAAGCAAAAGTTTCTCATATACCCTATCACTGAGAAATTCTGCTCTGTACTTGTAATCATATTGCATCGATGATTACTTGTGTTTTGTTCTGCGTATTTTATTGTATTTACCCCCTTTTTTGACACCCATTGCACATCCAAACCTTTCCTAAGGTTACTTATATTTTTTTGGGAGTTTTTCTTTGTCTTATTAGACAGTCAACGCTGGAGGACTGTCAAAAGGCAGGGCCTGTTAAAGCCCAGTGCAGCACTTCTTGTGTGATTTTGGGTTATACAAAAATAAATTGTATAAAGGCACCCCCAGAAACATGTTATAGGGAGACAACATAGAGGCAGAAAAATATAATCTAAAGACAGACAGGCCAGGGTGCTCTGCATCTGAAAATATAATTCTGGAAGGCAATGTACAACAAATGAAAAGTGAAGCTGTGTCTCCTCCACAATGGTGAAGTATAAAATCATGACTTTAGCAATGTGTAGCACTCTACAATAGAGGGACAATGAAGCTGTACTCTTCATTTATAAATAAGAGGGTGTGACAGAGACAGGAAGGCCCCAAAAAGGTACGGGACAGTGTACCAGCACTGACGGCCGATGAGGGTGTTTATCGAGAACAGGGTTTCTTAAACTTTTTTAGTTATGACCCAGTCTTGCCTTTTTTAGTGTCTTTGAGACCTATACAATCGTTGATAATTGTCAGAGCGGAGGTGAATGATCATCAGATGGAGGGAGTAATTGAGGGGGATTGTTTGATCAATATTGATTGCTTAATCAACCTACGGCAACCCATTGTGACCCACTTCACATCCCGTCTGCGTCCCATATTACCATTAAAAACAGCAGTAACTCACGACCCAACGGCAGAGGCCCTCATCTGGAGAAAGAGAGAGTAGTAACTTTCTACAGCTAACAGTGTTTGATGCTGTGTCTTTAGCTAAAGAAAGAAGTACGTCACAGAAACTGGTGACTGAGGGCTTATATCCAGTCAAAGATGAGGGCAAGGGAACGTGCCTGTTTAAGAAAGAAATTCTAAAACTCAAAATTCTAAAAATTCAGAGGGGGTTGCATGCCACTGCAGGCAGCAAATGAGGCTGTTTGGAAGGCAAAGAGTTGCGGCTGGAAATCACTTAGGCTACAGACCATCTGGGGGAGGTTTGTAGGAAGTCATACAGTGGAAGTTGAGAAAGAAATGCTGTCTCAAAAAGTACATAGGGTAACCATACCTTCTAAAAATTAGATGGCATAAACACCAGCGTTTTTAATGTATACCCTTTAGGGTTATTTTTTAAATTATCAAGACTTAGTTCTGACAGTGCATTAAAGTACCTGCTGACTTATAAGATAGCATGACCTGGCCAAAATCAAATGTTAGCAAACTGCAGGCCACTAAACAAACAACCCAAGGTAAGCACACAGCAGGCTTCGGTACATTACCTTACAAGAGCAAATGTAGGAGCGCATCATGAGTGGAGGTACAGTAGCTCTGGACAAAGTGTGTCATACGCAGCTGTGGTCTGCAACACTCGGCCAGATGTGGAACAGAAATGCTTCAGTCAGTGGTTTAATTTGTAAGGGCAATACAGAGGTTTTGAAAAGGTTACTTATGGAAACTTTACAAAATTAGTGGGGTACACAAAAATTGTGGACACAAAGTTTATTAAATGTAGTCTAGATTAGCTGTAAAGGAGCTATTATACATAAAATATAGGTTTACAGAGTGAGGGAAATTGTAGGATATAGAATTAGTTTATTTGGGTGGTGTGTCATTCTTTTTTTTTTGTCTACCCATTCATATACTTGTGCACATGTCACAACATGGCGGCTCTTCACTCTGTTGAAGTCTTTTTTTCTTTGAGTGGACACAGAGATTGCATTCCAGCATGGACTGATAAATAATAATAAAGCAGGATTATACAAGTTCACAGACAAATGTGAGTTATGGCTAGACATCAATTGCTGGCAAAATGTCCGTCCTGTAATCTATATATATAATTCACTAAGGGCACGCAAGACACTGAGCGCAAGCAAGACAGAGCCCTGCCCGCCAACTCTAAGACCATGGGATACGCTCGACAGAGCCCCGCCCGCCAACTCTAACCCTCCTACCGCCTCATGGGATACGCACGACAGAGCCATGCACGCCAACTGTAACCGTCCTCCCGCGTCCAGCGTCACTCTCGAGGCATGTCCACTGCCTGCTCATGTGCCCGCACACAACAACTCACCAAACACAGCCTCAGTTGCTTATGTCTGTGCAAAAGTCCACATGCACCTCTGAGTCACGTTGACTTTACACCGCACGCAAGATAGAGAGCCACGATCACCAACTCACAGAGCCCCGCCCGCTAACTCTAACTAAGGGCAAGCGAAACAGAGAGCGCACCCAAGACAGAGAGCCACGCCCGCCAACTCACAGAGCCCCGCCCACCAACTCTAAGACCATGGGATACGCACGCATTTAGTGTATAAATGAATATAAATAATTGCATGTAAACGATTTGCCAAAATCTGTTGTATGTAAACGATACTGTTTAAAACGTTATTGTTTTTTCATCAGAAAACCCGGTTTCCACGTCTACCTGTATTAGTTTAAATGGCACTTTTACCACTTGCAATAAGGCGGATGCGCTGACTTATCGTGTCAACTGGGCAACACAGTGAATGCGGCGTCTATCTATATACAGGTATGTCTATGTTTTCCATAGCCTGCTACAGGAAGATACTCTCTCGACTACTGGCATTGGTTTCGCTCCTTGCTATTTTCGTTATACTGCGACGGTGGTTTCCTAAGCCTTTGTTATACTGAATTCCTTTCTCACCGTTTTCCGTTCCTATTCTTACACCACCGTATGCTATGGCGGGCTTTGGCTAGTATGTTATATTACCATCTAAGAACTATTCACTTTTACCAAAATGTAAAGTTAAACACAAGAAAATGATTAGTAACCGCTATATAGCAGATAGGTGGGCACCCTTTGTTTTGGGGACAGTTAACTCTTAGAGGCTAGTTGTAAAAGAGTTTGGAAGTATTTTCTTAATAAATATTTTTTTTCTGGTGTCATAATCAACAAAATACATATAAATAGGACAAAGAATGAGTTATCATGTCAGTCGGACAGATACCATCATTAAGACTACTTGTGTTTAAGAAACTACAGCTTAGGAGATGAGCAGTGGGTGTCTGTAAATAGAGGCCTGTTGGTTGGCTTCAGTCATCTTCCTTGAAAACTGAACAGATGGAAAGAAAGAATATGTCAATGTGAGTCTTTGCAATATTTTAATAAATCTTTGCTTCAATTTTGGCTGTAATTGTACTCTATTGTATAATACTTATTGCCATATAGTATTTTAGGAAAGGAAAGCAAAAATTCCCAGAAATAAGTGGACCTCTCGAGCTCCACAATCATTAGTAGTTAAAGCAAACTATAAAAAGCCTTCTTAGGTCAAATAGCCACCATGCTGCTACTGGCCATTCTGTAATGTACCACATTATCCATGTCACTAAATGCCGTAAAACAGTGAGGGTATTATTAAAAAGGATAAGTTTGGTAGTATTCAAGTCAAAGTTATTTCTGCATAATCATCATATTTTATTTAAATTATCAGTTTAGATTTTATTTAAATGATATATTGATTTACCAATTGTGTCAACTGAAGTTAAAATTGCTTCACTCTAATGCAGCAGCTTAGGAAAAAATCTAATTTATGACACTCTGGATTAAGATAATAGACGCCCACTGCAAGGTCATTTTTCATTAGGCCATCATTGGAATTCTCTTGACATCTTGTAGACCCTTGCTGGCAACAATAGCAAGCACCGGTCCTGACCAGTTTATTCTGAGTAAAAATGATGGAAGGATCAGGTAGGAAGTGTGTGTTGATTCAGGTTATAAACAGGTTGTTAATTTGGTAGAAATCAACATCACACCAGTCATAATGCAACATCAAATTTGTTTACAAACATTTTTAAAATCTTGAACTTCTACAGTACTTAATATGTATTATAGTAGGGAATAATCTATTTAATAACATGTATTTATTATATAAATATGAAACATTCATAAAAATGCACACTTACCTCAGAGTATACATACAGTGGGAGGACCAGTATGGCTAGGAGGAGATCTGCAACAGCTAAGCTGACAATGAAGTAGTTAGTAGCAGTCTTTAATGATCTTTCTGTTAGTACACTCAGGCAGACCAAGATGTTACCAAGAATAATAATTAGGATGAGCGGGATTCCAAGAACAAGTGCTGAGTAGTTATAGTCCACATCATCATCTTTCCAAGTTTCATTTGGTGTTGCATTGACCATGATGGCATCACCACTCTCTCAGTACTTTCAAGGACTGGCATCAGCATCTGAAAGCCACCATACAGTGAGTTGCAGAGGTAGATTGATCACTGCATTTGTAAAAATTGGTTTAAAACTCTATAGTTAAATAAATACATGAATCCTGTTATAAACATGAATTTTTCTACTACTAATATCAATCTTCAGAACTTCCTTAACCCTTTGTGACTTTTACCACATTTCCCCAAATTAACAAACAATAAAAAAAAATTTAACTTCCTGCAGCATTGTAGCAGCATTCACATATTAATGGCAGTCAAAATCTAGATTAATCTGTTTTGTACTGATTATGCTGAAGTTTTATCAAAGTGTCAGGTAGAGACTTTCAGACGTTGACTTGAAGTGGACTATGACACTCTTTTTATGGGCTGGGCTGCAGACATTTCTACTTGAACCACTTCACAACGTCATCCATTAGATGCCTGTATTTCATCTTTTGTTCTCCACTTATACAATTATTGATTGCTGACTTGTCAGAGAACTTCTGCAGGTATCATACCTTGAATTTGAAATCTAATGTGTAAGGGGTGAGTAATGTTAGAGCCAGAACAGTCCATTGGGCAGCTGACCACTCATTCTGATACAAAGTTATAGCATCTTAAATTATTGCTTGCCTCCTAAGTAGTCATTAATCGAAGATGCTATGGGGTTATCCATCTTCATCTTATCGCCCAACACCAAAGTCTACATAGAGATAAAGGCAAAAAACTTTATCTTTACATACCTTCATTCCCACTGCAGATGAGTATAGGCCTTATGTAGCACGTAGACAATGGTGTTTTTCACCCCAGTGTGTGCTCGATACACAAGCTACATGGGATCAAATGCTGGTTTTACCTGTGGTTTCACCTAATAGAATGAAAGCCTTCCAAGGTTTCAGTGGATCTATATTCATTCAAAATAATCAGGGTTACCTTTCATTTGACCCTGGAACAAGGTCTTCCACAGCTATAGGGCTCTTTTCAGACTGCAACTTTGTAGAACTCCGCACAATTGGCTGGAACACACCTTTACCATCTTAAGCTAAGGCTATTAAGGCCTTTAGTGTTGCCCATACAGAGTGTTCCCATCTGTCTTTGCCTGCCCAGAAGGTCATCCATCATCACTTCAAGGGACAGGAAAAAGTAAAGTTGAGAACAGGCGTCACTGTGGATAGGCCAGGTGTGAGGATTTTAAAACTGAGAAAAGGAGGCCATGCATAACTGTGTGAAAATTTGGGCTGACGTTGAAGTGTAAAGAAGACATACGTTAGTACTGTTGAATGCAAATTAAGTTCACTTGTCTTTCTCAGATTCTCCATGTTCATCATACTCCTGGCTGTTTATAGTCAGTAATTCTACTCATACAACTCCACACATCTCTCATATTTTGTTGCAGCCTGTTTTCCTTTTCCGTCATGTGTGTAGTGCTAGTTTTAGTTCTATTGTCTCAAGTACACATTGTCATTTTCTATTACTGTGATTAAAATGTATGAAAATGCAGAACTCCATTTAATTTAATAGAAAATATAAATGACCTGACCTGAGGTACTCCTTACTCCAGTTTCTACACTTACGTTACCTGTTGATGCAGCGCTCCAGGCCAGGTCACTGTCTGTGTGGAGTTCTCTCCCTGTACTCTGGTGTTTCTGCCATATCGCAGTGATTTATGCATTGAATTTGTTGGTAACTCTATGTTTACACAACCTTGTGGTTATCGATGGCACCCTGGCCAGCTTTAGCCCCTGAAGCTGCCCAGACAGGCCCTGGCTCCTGGTGACCCTGAACTAGAATATGTAGGTGCTGATTGGGTAGATATCTTCAAATACAAGGCATTAACCAAAGCATTTTAAAACTACTGCATGTTTGCTCTTCTTCGACTAACTCTAAACATGCTTTATCTCCTACTTATTTTCTATTCTGTGACTCTCTTTTGATGATCAGTAGAGACTTTAAATCACTAGTAATTATAAGGTTTATAATTATGAAAACATTTCATAATATAAAAGAAAAAATCAGTGATTGTTTTATTCATTTAATACTTTAATCTGGCCAGCTTCTCTTCAAAATCCTGCTCCAAATTCTCAGTGTATGCTCTTTTCTGTTTTGTGGCTTGTTCTCTGTGGAACTCTCTGTCTCGGTGTGTTTACAAGGCTCCATCAATAATTTACAAACCAACTCTGTCTCTCCTCATAAAATATCCAGTGCTCATTATATACAACACACATAATATCAGGACCTTCAGAGACTTGTATATTGATAATGTCCAGCTGGGTTCTAAATGTGACTTGCACAAAGACACTTACCCTATTACAAGCAAGTCAATGACTTTAGTGGAAAGAACATGGCAGAGCTGGAGCACACAGAGCAGCCTGCCTGGGTCCCGTGCCGGCCAAACCCCATTCCCCTTCCACAATCTGCAATCTCTCCTCACACTTACATAAAAATATAAATGCATATATGTTTAAATATTTTAATAAAGTGAAAAACCTACATTTACTCACAATGAAATCTAAAATTTGTGGGAGAGCTGATGCCTTGTTCAAAACTGGAGGCATGTCCCCCATCTGATACCATGTCATAGGTCAGGGGTCGGCAACCTATGGCACGTGCTGCGCGCCATGATTTTCAATGGCACTCTGATCGAATTGAAATATAGTACAAAATTATATTTTAATTACAGCGCATGCGTTTGCGCCGTCCCCTACATTTTGCACATGCGACTCACATGTAAAGGGAACCCATGTGTTCAGTACAGGCCATGGTATGTTAAAACAAACCTCTTCATATTAATAAGTAATATACTGCAGTAAAATGACCTGTAAAAGACAAAAACTTGATGTTTGCTCTTTTCATGACACCTGGGCAAATGAATATGGATTTGTACAATAAAGGGATCGTGCTGTGTGTGCATTATGCTGTGAAAGTGTCATGTGTCTTACGTCAAGTGTACAAGGACGTTATTATACTAAACATCAGTCCACGATTAAAAACTCTGATGAGAAAAGTGAAGCTATAAAAAGGACTGTTTCTGGCTTAAAGAAACAAACTACTTATTTTAGTCAAATAATTGGAACCAAAAATAAAGCCACAGAATGTAGTTTTTGAAAAAATTGACAACACATTCTTTTCACATATGATCCTATGTATTTTAAAATACTGAATGAGCAATACTATAAGATCTGGTTATAAATGGGCTTCAAAAGTTAACCTGACCAATTTTGATACGATATATAACAAAATTGGTAGAATTATGTTGGCACGTGGAATAACATTTTAACATAGGGTTGGCACGACACCGCTGAAAGTCTGCTGACCCCTGTCATAGGTCATCCTAAATATTATTGCAAAATGCAGTGCAACTAAAAAAAACAGCTGGTGGAAAAGAAACGAGGAAAACAGGCAGGGGGAGGATGTAAACGGGGCAGTGAAAAATGCAGGTAGTGAAGATGAAAAAGACACATGTGGTGAACTCGACAGCATGGGTGCTTGTGAGATGCCTGAAGGTATTGACAGCATCAGTTAGGATGAGTTTGGAAGCTATCTAAATAACTCAGCCCTGCTCCCTGTCACCAACCACTCCACACTAGGATCTCACATTTACCCTGTGACAACAACCTTCCACCCTGGATCCCACTTCATCCTTGAGACAGCCATGTCCATACTCCTCCATCACTAAGTACTACAGAGACTTTACCACTGAGGCGCAACCTTGACAAAAGAATGATGTCAAAGCTGTACAACTCTAAAACTACAGCTTTATCTTCCACTACAACACATGCATAGATATTTGGAAACAGCATTTGGAACAAGATCTGACAATTAGTGTCTAAGGCAGTGAATACAGGGCACGCTCAGATGAAATAAAATATTGTTTTAGTTTGTACCAGAAACAGATTCATTCTAACTATAAACTGTGTATATTTCTCTCAGCTCATACTAACACCTACCCAGGAGTACCCCCAATATGTGAGAGATCCCATAAAGCGCCAATGTCTCTTGGTCACATGTTCTGACTTTGTCCCTCTCTTATACAATATGTACACTTATTATTTAAAATTTATCATAGATCTTTTTGCTTCTGATGGAGAAATGTGACTGTGCATTGGGGCCATTGTGTTAAGGTCAAAATAGAGTTAAAATGCATGTAATCTTGTATACTGTATGTCATGTAAAAAAACTTCAAAATGCAAAAAGCTTAATAAAGTCCTTAGCCATTCTGTTCAGTCACTTTTCTCTCTGACTAACGCTACTAATGCAGGATGAGAACACAGTTTTTTTTTTCTTCAGCTCCTAAGGCTACACAACAGACTGTCAATATGACACATGGAGGAGGGTTCATGTATCTGATGTCATATTTAATGTTTGGTGCTTGTATTCAAAGTCAAAGTGAACTTTATTGTCATCTCAATAATACACAAGTATACAGATAGATGAAATTGTCATTTGTTTGTCTTGTACTATGGTCACTAGTCTGGGGGAGATATGCAAGCAAACATTTCATTGCACTGTGTACACATGACAATAAATATGAACTTATATGTCCTGTTAATCATCGAAAACTTAAAAAAAATGGTAAGATATCAATAAAGGCTATACGAGTAGATCAGTCTCTTTATCCTCTCTTTACAGATCTCTTCTTCTGCCATTAACTCTCTGAACCATTCTCTCTAACGTATTAATGCTCTGCATTCTCCTTGCTCTCAAATGATTCGTTTCTATAGTGCTTTGTTTTCTATTTTTAATGTTATTGTCTTTCCAAACTCCTTGTGTCTGTCATTGCCACGTCTTTATGTTGACTTGTGCTACCATTTTACTTTTGCTGAACCAAGCACTTTTTTTTTAATTACCAACTATATCGCATGTTGTAATCTTACTTGCTAAATAGAATGATGGACATATTTTCTTTCTTAAATACACTCAGCACATAACTTTTTTTTTAGATTGCATGTACAGTGCCTTGAAAAATATATTTAGCCCCCAAAGCTATTGTCATAATTTATCATCAGAGATTTCTAAATTTACAATAAGAATCTTTCTAGCTGATCTACAAAACCGTGTACATTATGCCAAATTAAAGGAAGCATATTCAACAGCTCACCAAACAGGAAAAGTCAAAATTATAAGATGTCAAAAGTCCTCAAATCCTTTGTAAATCTGACTAGCTTTGCTCAAGTGCAGTGTGTCACCTTAAATCCCCCCCCCCCCCCCCCCCCCTTACTTACTGAGGTTCAACAGTATGGTAGGCAAATGAAGACAAAGAAGCATTCAGTACAAGTTAGAGATATATTTATAGAGAAGCAGACTTTCCAGCTGAAATCAATGACTTCCTGATTGACTGGGATATAAATGTGAGGAGACACTGAACCAAATTTCCTTATCCAACCATCATCATGGCAAAGAAAAGTGAACACTAAATCTAAATGAGGAAGAAGTGTGTTGCCCTTCATAACTCAGGGAATGGTTTAAAAAAAAATAGCTACTCACCTGAAAATGCCCGTTTCTAAAGTTAGGGCAATAATAAAAAAAATGATCATCAACTGGAACTGTGACAAACTTACAAGGAAGAGGACCCATAATTATAAAGAAGCAGACATCTTGGGAAGGTAACAAGATCATCTCAAAGACCTTGCAGCAAAGTGCAGTCCACCAAACTGAAGTGGAAAAATATAAAACTATAGTCACAGCGCCCTGGTCAGGCCATCCCTTTAAACTTACTCGCTGAACAGAGAGGTTCTGTGACGCCAATTTTCACGTTGAGTGAATTGCAGAAGTCATTGACTGAGATAGGAAAAGACGTTTACAGCTCAACAGTCTCCAAGGCACTGCATAAAAATGGCCTTTATAGAGGAGTGATAAGGTCACAACCCAGGCTGAAAAAAACATATTTCCTTGCCTGCAAAGAATTTGGCAACCGCCACTTAGAAGATACTGCAAAGAGGTGCCAGAAAGTCTTAGAGTCTGATGACACTAAAATGGAACTTTTTTGGCTTGAATGCTAAATGGTATATACAGTCCAAATCTAAAACTGTACCACTGTTAAATATGTGCTGGTGGTCACTTCAGGTTGTGGGGATGTGTATTACCAGTAGAAACTGTCAGTCTTGTTAGGATTGATGGGAAGATAAGTGCTGCACAATTCAGACAGCCCCTTGAGGAAATCATGTTCCCCTCTGCCCGAAATGAACTAGTGAAGAAGTTTTTCTTTCAACGGGACAATAACCAAAAGCACACAACCAGAATGGCAATGTTTCTTCAAATTAAGAAAACTGATGTCCTTAAGAGGCTCAGTCAGAGTCCTGACTTTAACCCCAACAACCATCAACTGCTGCTCCTCAACTAATATGCTCAGCCAGGGCAATTTTGCAAGGTGGTTAAGACAGATCTTGTACTATCACATTCTGCAAAATTAATAGAAAATGTAGTCAAAAGAATGCTGAAGGTACTGAATGATGGGATGAATACAAACAAATTGTTGACATTACCGATTTTGGAATTTAATTATTTTTAAGTGGTTTTTATTTTTATTTATGTTTTGGACAGCACTGTGAAAATGAGTGTTTGCTGTTGTCACATACAGCCAGGAGTCCTGCTTGTCTGGGACGCCAGCTGGAGAGAATGTGTTTAAGGCATTATCTCCCTCTTGCTGTGGCTCCACGGATTCATACAGGGCACGCTGGGAGTTGGAGCTCGCTGCAGCCCTGTTGGGTTCTCTGGATGCCACCAGGCAGAGCTGTACAAATGGCAGACCCCTTTATGACAGGAATGCCTATATACCCGGAAGTGCTGCCATTAAGAAATCAACGGTCACCTGGAGTACTTTTGGGTGCTCTATAAAAGGATCCAGCTACCAGTACTCCAGGAACCAGAATCGGTAGAAAGTGGATGAAGCTGGCCGGAGGAGAAGTGGAGGAAAATGAGAGAGAGAGAGAGAGAAAGAAGAGAAGACAAAGACAAAGTGCTGTGTTTATTGTGTATTGGTGCTTGTGCTGTGCCGCTGTGGTTAGCGAAGGAGAAGTGCTTCCCCCACTATGATAAACATGTGTATTGCACAAAATTCGTGCCTGGAATCTGATTGTGTCAGGTTTGGGCATCTGGTGCACCCCCTGCAGGCCACACTGTATAAAGCAAATTTCCAGTCAAATTTAGGATATAGCAGGTTGGATAATGGTTGGTTGGTTGATCAAAACCCTTGTGAAAACATTTTTTCAAGGCCCTGTAACACCTCTTGGCTGCTTTTCAAATGTGATTCTGCTTGCAAAATCTTAAGTCTCACTTTGACGTTCCTTCACTATCTCCAGCTTCATCAGCCTGAAGTGTCTGCCTTACATCTCTTCGACCTTATCATCCTCTTCTCTCTTGCTAGTTCTCATAACTCTATCCCATAGCTCTCAGGGGTCTCGGAAACTCCTCTCCTCTTTTCTGAGATACCATTTTTCAAAAATATCAAATTTTCATCAAGGCATCATAAACGTTCATTTACTCAGTTTAAATTTGTGCATAGGTGATATCTTTCCCCTTGTATCCTACTATACGAGGTGTGGCAGAAAAGTAATGAGACTGATTTTTTATTTACCAAAGTTTTTATTTTTTTTCAAACATCAATGTTATCCCCTTCAAAGTAGTTCCCTTGGGCAGCTACACACCGATGGAGACGTTGTTCCCACTGTTGGTAGCAGCGCTGGAAGTCTTCAACCGGTATGGTCTTCAGCATGTCCATTACACTCTTTTGGATGTTTTCTAAAGTCCCGAAATGACGTCCTTTGAGGAAATTTTTCAGTTTAGGAAAAAGGAAAAAGTCACACGGATTGAGGTCAGGTGAATAAGGAGGCTGGGGAACCACAGGAATGCCTTTTGAGGTCAAAAATTCTGTTATGGAGAGGGCAGTGTGACATGGGGCGTTGTTGCAAATGTTCAGTCAAAATTTGATGAACGGTAAATCTGTTCAAATTTAATTGTTCACTCAACATTCTTAATGTTAAACGACGGTCTGATCTCATAAGAGTGTTCACACGTTTGATGTTTTCATTGGTTTTCGAAGTTGAAGGCCTCCCTGAACGGTGTTCATCTTCAACGTGTTTTCTGCCTTCCAAAAATGATTTGTGCCAGCGAAAAACTTGAGATCGGGATAAAGAATGTTCCCATTAGGCCTGTTTTAACTTTTCAAACGTCACACTTGCCAAGCTTAACACAATATTTAATGGCACAACGTTGCTCCAAATTCCGCTGTTCCATTTTGCGTGACGCACAACCAAAAACACAACTTCGCTAATAGCAGTCACAAAAATCACGTAGTTAACGGAAGGAGTTGAAACTCGCACTGAGCTATGGGAGGGTACTGATACACGTGCTCTATCAAGGACAACAGCGCAGCGTTGCCAGATCGCTTGCAGTGTTGCCAGTCTCATTACTTTTCTGCCACACCTCATACATTTAATAGGCCTAGATCCCCACCATTATTTTTGCCTCTGGGACATTTATGCACGTGTATTGGTTTTTGTCCCCCTCTTCTGGCTTTCTGGTCTCTAATCTTCCGCTTGCTTTTGTCAATGCCTTTAGCTCCTTTTCCTACTCCTTTACCATATATTCCTTTATCTGTAGACCTTTCAGACCTTGCTCATTCAGTGTAAGTCTCTTACATTTTGGCTTGCTCCTTGACAAAACACTTCAGACCTGATAAAACTGAAAATCTGGCCGTCTAACTTTTATAATTTGTTTTTTTTTTGGAACCGTTTGCAGCGTTTCTCTGCATGTCTGGGATTTTACTGCTTCTAAGCTTAAATCTTTTATGAGCACAAACGTTTGATACAGTTGCATTTGGGTTTATTTCACGTATTGATTGCTTCTCATTATGACATGTTGATTCCCTTTTGATTTTTATAATAAAAAATTGATGATAAAAAAAAAATAAAAAAAACAAAAGCAATTCCAGGTGCATAGAAACTTGCATGGGAGTGAAGCTCTGAAATGTCACAGCCTACTGCATTTCAGGTCCCATCATCCCTGTTCATGTTGATGTACTACTTGATTATGTGGTTTTTGTTTCTTGAAAAAGTAGATTCAGTACCAGTGCTCCTAGTCAACTAATCTTAAGCTTGCTTACCCTGCTGGGACAATGCAATTACTAATTATTGAATACCTCTGTACAGGTTCTGTTACTAATGTTGATGCTTATGTTGTCATTTGCCATTAGTTCTGTGATAACACTGGTATGGAATATTAACAGCATTAACTGATTTGTTGGCTATGTTGTTGGAACTGGACATTTCACCTTCGCTTCACAAACAAGAGCAACACAGCAGAATTAATTTCTGTACAGTATATAGTTTGGCACCAGCTGGCAAAATGCATTCACAAATACATCCATAATGCGGATACCTAATATGAATGTATCAGCAGAGAGAGTTCTATTATACAATTCTACAATTTATGCAAGGAAAAGTGAAACAATATTTTTTCAGTTAGAATATGTCAAGACAGGATGCATACTGTAACCACAGTAGCTTATCAAACTAAATTAATTAATCATTTTATCTATCCTTGGGACCAGTGCCTATCCCGGCAACATTGGGTACAAAGCTCGGAACTGACTGCTTAGGACTGACTCTGGAGCTGTGAAGCAGTAGTGTTATCCACAGTGCATTCTTCTCAAAAATACATAATGCAAAGTCATTTAATACTATTATTTATATTGAAATATTAAAAGATCCTTAAAAAATGTTAATAAGTGTATTTTCCAGGACCACACAGTGGTGAGCGATGCTGTCATCTACATGCTAAACAGAGCCAACTCCCATCTAGAGAAACAGGGTAGCAGGGTGAGGATTGTATTTATTGACTTCTCTAGTGCATTCAGCTCATACTGCTGGGGGAGAAACTCCAGTCAATGCGAGGATTGCATCCTGGATAATGGAGTACTTAACTGGTAGATTGCAGTTTATGTGGCTTAAGAACTTTGTATCTGAAATGTCAATAACAAGCATAGTGGTTCCACAGGGAACTGTACTGGCCTCCTTCCTGCTTATGCTGAATTATGTCATCTGCTAACATTTTCTGATGACACAGTCACAGCTAGGTGTAAAACTGGTGGACAGGAGAATGAATATAGGATGTTAATGAAGGATTTTGTTGAACCATCTGCGCCATAATATTAATGAGACAAAGGAGAAAATGATTGAGGGTCAGGAGGGTCAGTGCTATTTTGGAGGGTTTAGCCCACTTTGCCCCTTTTTCTCACTGATGATGAAGATGTGGAGAACATACAACCTGAGGGTGCATGTGAATGACAGGCTTGAGTAGAGTACCAGCACTGAGGCTGGATAAAAGAAGGGTCAGAATCACCTAAATTTCCAAGGAGGCTGAGGTCATTTGGTGTATTCAGGCCATTCTTACATGTTTTCTATCAGCCAGTGTATTTTTCTATGCATTACTGTACTGGGCAAATTAGTGCAGCTGATGCCAACAGGCTAAATAAACTGATGAAAAAGCCTAGTTCAATCTTTGGAGTCAGGCTGTGCTCACTGGAGGAAATGGCAGAACAGAGTTCACTCAGGAAACTGCTGACTATCCTGGACAACGACGCTGTGTGCTGAATGGCACTGAGCCCGTCGAGCAGACATCTTAACAGACATTGATGCAATGTGCTAATGACTGATAGCCTGTACTGTAGAACTTTAACTAGTAAGTAAAAAAAAAATCTAATTTTCTAATCATTTTACACTTAGGAAATGCCTACACTTTGTTACTTATAAATAATTCTTGTTATACATTTTATAGAAAAATGTATTCTTTTAATTGGTAGTTTCTATGTATTAGAAAAGGATTATGAACACATATGAAAAGTAGACACTATATTTTGTTAAGTATTAAGAAGTAAGAGTTAGGAGTTAAAAATCTCATGCCTATATATTTTTATTACCCTAAAGTTAAAAGTCTGGATGTGCAGGAGAGTTGTAAAGAGATGAGTCCCTTGATAAGAAGGGGAATGTAAACTCTTGGTTTGTAAATAATTGGTGAGCACTAGGAAAGAAAAGGAGTGTAGGTAGGGCTTGTCAGAAAGATATGATGGACAGCGAAGAGTTTGACACCCACCCAGCCGGGAAATTATGGTAGATTAATTAGGGGCTGCTTGAGAGCAGTGAAACATCGAGGAGTCAGATGAGGATGAATAATGACTTGTGTGATATGAATTGCAATAAATGTAATAGTTGTTTTAAGTTTTTTGCTCATTGTTCCATCTTAACTGAGTCTATATGTGCGCCATACAAAAAAGCTTAATTCTGTTGTCTGTTCTGAAGTCTCCGAGTGCCTTCACTGGGGCTGAGGGTGTCTGCTTCAACAATTTCCACCTTGTTAGCATACTTAAGATTAAATACATTGTTGTTATACTGTGTTTATATTGTGTTTCTGTCTGCTGTTGTGAGTCTACAATTTCCTTTGGGATTAAGTATCTATCTATCTATCTATCTATCTATCTATCTATCTATCTATCTATCTATC
>JANRMT010062792.1:41442971-41470532 GCA_026402145.1 Polypterus bichir lapradei
ACACACACACACACACACACACACACACACACACACACACACACACATATCTATGGGATGTGCAAGGAAGCTAGAATACTTGGAGTTGGGAAGAATGTGCATACTACAGACAATAACCAGGTCAGGATTTGAACTCAGACTGCTACAGCAATGCTGAGCATTGTGCCACTTTGTCATAGCAAACTGTAGCTAATTATTATTCAAATTACAGTTAATATTAAACTTAAAAAACTTATAATTTGTTTACAAAATTTATATAAGCTCAAGTTTATTTTATCTACAATTGCCTGTATAAATACTTCAAAATCTTCAGTCTCCTGGTTGTTAGTTACAGCCATCATGATCAATCAACTCAAAAATGATCTTTTATGTTGTATATCAAAAATTAAGCAAACTAACAAATTGTATATTAATACTTGTAAAATTAATATTTGACTTATATAAGTAATTCATCTGTTATTAGAGGTGACAAGCTGATCAGCACTGTTGGCTCATAGCTCCCTTGGATTTGTCACCTAGCTCTGTCACTGTTTCTATGGAGCATTGCACATTCTTCTTGTGTCTGTGTAGGTTTCTCCAGTTATTCTGCTTTTTCTACAAAAGATGGTGAGTGTTAACCTGCTCTAAAATGACTCGGTATGATTCAGAGAGATCCAAACATGAGAGTGCCCTTCAATGGACTGCCACCCTGCCCATATTGATTTATTTCTTGCACATGTTGTTGGTGGGTCCTGGGCTTCCTGAAATGCTGAATTAAATTAGGCAAGTTTAGAAAATTGATGAATGTATGCTATTAGAAAGAAGACACTTTAAGGTAGAAATAGGGCTAATTTATTAAAAAAAAATTATATACAGTGTATTTTAAAAATCAATGAACAACATGAAATGCAAGAAGTAATAAATGGGATATTACAGTCTGAAGGAGAGCAGTAATTAGAAGTGTTGCATTAGAAAATTTCAGTAAATGGTAAATCAGTGCTGTTGTTTCACTAGCAGTGTAAGATAGCTGATTATAGACTGATGCCTCTGGTCTGAATTACTAAAGCTCTATTTGTATTATATACAGTACAATAGCTGTAGCCTGGAAGATCTGCTTAAAGGTCCGGTATGTAATAAAGGCATACATGATTTTGTCCACTTATGGAAGAATAGCAATTCAATGTACATACAGCAGGCACACTCCTTATTTCTAAGCAAGTGAAATGCAAGTTTACAGACATACAGTACTTGCAGGCAGGTCCATCAAGACAAATACACACAGAAGAAGCCTTTCTACACAAACGTTTTAAAAGATATTCATATTTTTGGTGTTATATTGCATATTAAAAAGATAATGCAAAGCTTTCTGTGAATGTGGGAAGAACATGCAGTAAGAAGTAAACAGGAGTAAATAAACATCTGAATGTTATTTGCAGGCCCATTAAGAACACTACAGGCTTCTGAGAGGTACCAAAAAGGTGACCTTAAGTGGGAACACTGCCATATAATCTGTTTTCTTTTTTTTTTTTAAATGGAACATTTGGAAAAGAGGCTGAAGTTAACAGTTTCAGGAATGATAATAATAAGAAAAGTATTAACTTACAATCAATTTCCTGTAACACTACTGTCCTTTGCCCATTGACAGTATCAGTTTATTAAGAATAAAATCTTGTAAAGACTATAATTGTAAATTAATCTAAATCTGTTGAGAAAGAAATTGGGGCTGGTAATGTGGTGCCCTGAGTAAAAAGGGGCAGGAAAAGGGGAAAACAGCAGGGCCCAAACCTGTTATACTTCATATCTTGTTATCAAACAACCCTTCTGTAAGAATAATGTGTGGTCAGCTACAGGGCTGTATGCCTATTATATATAAGAAGAGGACCTGTGATGGTGGCAAAAGGAGGTCATCAGCGGTGGTTGGGCTGTCTAGTTCCTGAAAGATTCACAGGTAATACAGCCTTGATAAGCGTCCTCCTTGATACTGTACAGTTCCAAAAGTGCCCCAGAGGTAACTACTCTAAAAGCACTACATTCCTGCAAAGGACTAGGGGAAATTGTTTGGAGACACAAGGAATCTGCCCATTCCTCCAGGTGACAGCACTTGCAAGGGATAAGAGAGAAGTGCAGGCACCTGGGACTGCTAGAGGGAGAACTGAGAGGGAATTCTTCAGAACTTAAGTCTGTCATGAGCCATGTGATTCTGGCACAATTTTAAGCCCAATTAACAGATCCCATCTAATTTTTCTGAGTCAGCCCAAATTTAAGCTTCCTCAACAGTCATTTCATTTGCAGTATGAGAGGGGGCTGGGGTGCCCGATTGCATCTTACGATTGTGCTGTCATATAATCGGAAGAATTTCTGTCATGTCAGAAATTTCAGTTGTCTACCTTGTAGTGTAAGCAGTCTCACAAGCCAATATTTTTGATGTCGTCGTCAAATTTCCCGAAATTCACTGTGCAGCGACCATAACGAGCGTACGCAAGCAAAAATAACAATACACGCAGACAGAACACATTGTGTGGGTGGAGAGCATGGAGGCAAGGTCAGCCGAGATCTGTTTGCAAATCTTATGCCCATAGGACTTGTCTTCCTCATCATACCATGACTGGTAAGAACGAAAGGTTGGCTGAAGATAGCCCAATGAGAAAAATATCTTAGGAAAGGTCTACTGAAGAACCTGAAATAAACACACACAGAGGTAAATTGCATTGATTACATACCACCAGTTCTCTCTGTAAAATAGACGGACCTCATTGAGTGCATATTTCCAACCATTTGCGTGTCCACCTTTTTCTTTTCTTTGAAGTTTCAGAGCACATGGAAAAGAGGCAGCAAAACAGCTCTTTTCTTTGTTGGCATTGTGAGAAGCATGTGGCACTATTGTTTTTTGAATGTGTAAAGCTTTATTGCAAAATGTGAATGGATCAAACTGTCTGTCTGGGCAATCTACACAAATAATTTGAGCACCAACATTGTAGCATGTCAATCGGGCCGAATGTGCTCCTGTAGTTTGAGCACAAACACGATTGGCAACTCTACCATGCAGCGTGAGTACTCACTTGACAGTGTATGTCCAGCATTACAAAGATACATTCCTGAACCCTGAAGTGTTTCTGAGGATTCCCTTTGAAATAGCTCTAAACTTGGTAGTGAGCTCAGTCTGGCACGCAGGTTGTACAATGGAGGTTGAATTTAAGAGATTGCTGTTGTGCTTGTGTCAAATGTTTTGTTTGGTCAAGCCACCTCACCTAATAGACAGGATTCAGAATCTGCATAGCCAAGCACATTGTGGTGCTAGAATTTTCTTTGTTTTTTTTTTACTCTGCATTTATTCCTTCCTAATATCTAATTTTGCTGTTAAGAAATGTACTATCTTAATAAAAATCTTCTGTTGGAACTTCTTCTTCCAGCTCAAGTTGCCAAGGTATGCCTGTTTGGTGGGTGACCTGTAGCAGTGCTCTTTTTTATTTAAGTGGCCATTTCAGCCTCTGGCTACTGGTGCTCATTTTGCAACAGCTTCACTTAACTTGTGCCCTGGTGCCCTGGCTGAGCTTGAAAACATCTACTCATGGTGGCACTTAAGTAGTTTCATGATTCAGGATCAAAAACTTAGTGCAATAGGAGAGAGGTGGCTTTAATAACTTCCCCCATTCATCACTCAAAAAACAGAAAAAGTTTTATCACCATTTTGCTTTATATGGAGGTAGCCTGAGCACTGAATAAAACTACATGCAGTCTCAAAAGGCACATATACCCATCAACAGTGTCTTAAAGAATAAAGAACATAGCTCAAATGGAAAAACCTTGTAACGTCACTCAAGATAATGCAGTGTACAGTCACTGAAGTGAAATTTGCTTCCGAATGCCTCCTCCAGACAGGGTATCCCTGCGTATTGTGCAAGATGAGTCATACATCAGGGACATCCATTAATGGAAGAGCTAAAAAGGCCTTTCTTTATCCTTTTATCCATTGTTGTTCTGCAGGCTTTCAAGCAGCAAGCAATTGGGCATATAATTTTAATGCAATTTTATTTTACATTGGAGAAAACTGGTGACAGCCCTGAAATTAATACTTATTCATAAACTTAATTTACACATAAACCTACTTCCTGTTACAAAATGTAATAATGTCCATCTCGGATTCTAGGGTAACCTGATTAAGGACAGCTAAGAAACTGAGGAAAGACGGGGGGGGAAAAGTCAAACTGAACAAGGAAAATAAAATGAGTTGCGATATGAATAAGAAATAAATTGTTTTTAAATTGTATGCTTGCAAATTTTAAGTTAAAAAGGAAAAAAAAAATAACTCTGATGTAAGCTGGTGAGATGGGTGGTTGGCATTGTGGCACACTTGTTAGCTCTGCATAATTACTCTCCAGAGATCACGGTTTGATCCCTGGTTATAATACAGACTGCAAAACTGTTTGTTATCTTAGCAGGCCTCTTTATGCTGACCTGGTATTAATCTTAGTTAGAAAATATGAAACTGTCTAGGTCTGCTTCATCTCAACATTGCCAAGTGCTGGAAAAAGTAGGTACAGCAATTGAATAATACAAGCTAGAAAAATAATTGAGAAACAGTAACGTTTTGATCACCTTCCATGTACATATATGATATAATGTGACCTCTGGGGGTGCCACTGAGCCCCCTAGCCCCAGACACAACCATCCTAAGAAAGTCCTGGGTCCACACCATAATGTTCAGTTCACAATACTTCTTTACCTCCTCCAGGTGAGTTTCACCCTCTGCCTCTCCACTCTGACGCAAGTGGAGTACACCAGACTGATTCCTTTTATGTTGGACCCGAGAGTACTTCCAGTCCCAAAGCATTGCCTGATGGAAGCACTTCCCAGGTCAAGCGGAAGCCCACAGACACAGGGAGTTTATCTTACTGCAACGCTCTCTGGCAGGCAGCACCCAAGGACCCCAACAGGGTTGTCACTTAGGATTACAAATCCTATGAATCCCTGCGGGTGTCCATACTGGGACCACACTGACTGAGCATTGCCCATCTATTGTACTGGAGAAGGAACTGCTCTTGACAAACAGCCTCCCACAGACATCCATTGATGTTTTACCCCTAACTGGGACAATAATCCAGCCACATCCCTGGTGGGTTATGCATCCACTCATGTTGTCCTTCCATTATGGTTTTCTGACTGGGCAAGGGTCCACCTTTTGTTCCAGTCAGGATGTCAGTCCATTCATCATGGCACTTGCAATATGAATATATTGTAAAATTTCAGAATATTACAAATGGGCCTTCTTCAGGGAACAACTAATAGGTTATAACCTACAGACATTCTGCAGCAGTTAGGGTACAATTTGCAGTGGTGTTCCAACTTCTGTTGATTACTTAAAAACCCTCTGTCTGTCTTAAAGCAGAGTTGGAACAGACTGTGTTACTACATCCTCTGAAGTACTACTTGGACAATATTGCAATATAGAAAGTTGTAAATTCCAGTGATAATGGGAAGAAATTTGACAAATGAAATGACACAGAGCATTATTACCCCTGGGCCTTTCATTTAGAGAAATTACAAAAAAATCAAAGTGTCAGTGAGTATGATGTCCTACACAATCCAAAGGCAATTGGAAGAACATCTGATGGGAAGAAATTTGGCACAGCCAAAGATACAACCCAATCAGAAAAGAAGTTTCTGAGGGTCACCAACTTACATAACAGGCACTTCACAGTACAACAGCTTCAAGCACAGCTCAACAATGGTTGAAAAAAGCAAGTCTGAGTTTCTACATTAAAGAGGAGACTTTGTACAGTGTGCAGTAGTCCACAGCCGGTACTTCAAGGTCCTATTTTGTCCTTTTAAAAATGGTCTCTCTTACTGCCACTTGCTCTGTCAAAACCTACAGCACAGTCTCTACTTCACAGCTTACCCAACCTTCCCAAAAACGGAAGGAGACCAGTTGTTATTTAACAGTATTTGCATCATACAATAAGATTAGGTAAAGTCAGAGCTCACTTTCCTAAATCTTCTGAGTTGCAACATTGGCTGCTATTGCACATGCTTCTTTATATATTGTTTTTTTTTTTTTACCTTAATTTGTGAATTTTGAGTTTAACATGAACAAGCTGCTATAATAGCAACGCATTATTTTACCTTGCAAATGGTAAGAAACATTTTTGTCCATAAGGACAGTCCCTGTTCGTGGATACCTGACTGATGATTTGGAATTAGAAAAAGATAAGATATGTTTAAATTGAAGATGATAGATGAATGCCATTAAAGCATAACAGACCTGTCAGTTTGAGAAGACAACTTAAGAATGTTTACTTTAAGTCTAAAAGTTATTATCTTGTGTAGAATTATTAAATTACTAGGACGTGGTCTGATGTGAAGCATAGAGAAGACTACATTGCCCCAAGTCAAGTAAGATTAGGAAATGATTTATTTTACAAAGCACAAGTTCAATGTTTTCATAAAACACAACTGTAAACATTACATACACATGATATAGTGGCTGGATAAATATTATACTCTTCGTTATTGTTATATATTCTTATCTTCTGTAAATGTCTAAATACAACCAATCCCACAGGATGTTGAACAACAGAAAAACTTTATTTAATGAAACTGAAACAACCGCAAACGCGTATACAGTCATCCCTCGCTATATCGTGCTTCGACTTTCGCGGCTTCACTCTATCACGGATTTTAAATATAAGCATATCTAAATATATATCACGGATTTTTTGCTGGTTCGCAGATTTCTGCGGACAATGGGTCTTTTAATTTATGGTACATGCTTCCTCAGTTGCTTTGCACAGTTGATTTCATACAAGGGACGCTATTGCAAGATGGCTGAGAAGCTACCCAATCAGAGCACGTATTACATATTGAATAAAACTCAATGATATACAATATGCTTCCCGCGCGGTGCTTCGCACACTTAAAAGCTCTAACAACCCGTATTGATTTTTGATTGTTTGCTTTTCTCGCTCGCACTCTCTCTCTCTCTCTTTCTCTGACATTGTCTGCTCCTGACGCACTCCTTTGAAGAGGAAGATATGTTTGCATTCTTTTAATTGTGAGACGGAACTGTCATCTCTGTCTTGTCATGGAGCACAGTTTAAACATTTGACTAAAGGGTGTTATTTCATGTCTAGAGGGCTCTAACAATATTAGAAAATGTATTTAGAAGGTCGTAAACAGGTTTTCTATGCTCTTAACTACGAAAATATTCAATTTATAAATAAAGAATCCTACTTCGCAGAAATTCATTAATCGCGGCAGAGTCTGGAATGGATTAACCGCGATAAACGAGGGTTGACTGTATCTTTCTCATACACTGGTCTCCCTGTTGCTCATTCCAAACACACTGTTTGCTCTAAACTCCACACCTCCTTATTTATATTACACATGCGCACACAACCATGCCCTTTACCATATAAGAAATAACAGGATACCTCTTGACAGTTACAAATCAAGATGAATACATAACACTACATAACAGTTATTATATAGATTTTATTTTGTGATAGTTGCACAGAGGCTGTAGTGGCAAAATGCAGTCTTCAGAGTGATTCGATATTTGCGGTAATGTTTCTTTTACTCCTTTTGACAGAACACACTGAGTACAAATTAAGTGGTAAAAAACCTAGATGTAGTTAAAATAAATGGTAGAAAGATTTTTGAAAAAAACAACAAAAGAGTGTCTCCTTGTAAAGTACAGATACTTAACATAAATTTCTTTATCCTGTGACAGCTTTGGGTTAATTAAAAATCATATTTCAGAGTTTGTTTTATTATTATTATTATGTTAATAGATGTACAAAAGTGGTAAAAATTGTGCTTTCTTATAAAAGAACAGTAAAGTAACAGAGGTGCTATTTAGCATATCACTGAAAAGCTCAGAGTCATCTGTTAATTAAATTTTCAAGTAAGTTAGCAGATCAGTAAAAATTCCATGGAATGGCATACTTGTACTCCAGTCTTTTACAATCCCTCTTTTTATATTGATGGTAGGTCATGGGTTTTTTTTTCCCCCTTGGCAGTCATTGGGAGTTTGCCTACATGAAGACTTGATCAATTGGTCGAGGTGTATGATGCTCCAATCTTTACAAACTTGCCTTAAACTTCTAAGTTTGTCTTTTATCTGCTACTCACAACTCCAGTGCTCAGGACATAAGGTATTCTCACTATCAGACCCTCTTTCTTCCCACCTTCTTTACTTCTTTTTTCATTCCTTTTCACCTATGAAGAAACCTGCTTCCATCCTTTACTCTGTGCTCTGCAAATCATCCTGCAAACGACTCCCTCTAATATCATCTGGTCTAATGTTCTCCATGGCATGGCATAGTTAGGAATGTTCAGTTTTGCTCTAGGAATCTTATTAATTCACACATGTAAAATTCTTTGTAGACTTTTTCCCACACCTAGGAAATATTTTTTAAGGGGTATCTCCTCTGATCCACTTTGCCAACTCAGTTCGCTTTGTTTGCCTGGCACCTTTTTACACATGTTCTGGCACTGCCCCTTTGTTTTGTCTCTTTGGACACACGTCTGTCACTTTCTATCTTGATTTCTTTCTTTGACAGTTAGCCCAATGCCCCAGACCCTTCCATTATTGAGCTTCTCTACCCTCACTCTCACTTCTCACCAGTGTGAATTCTTCTGTCTTGCTACATTAGCAGCCAAGTTATTCCTTGCCTTTCAATGGACCTATCACTTTTTAACAGTTGTTCCTCATTTTTTCATTTAATCTGCCTAGTAATGTCCTCATGCTGAATCAGTCATGCTTCAATTAAATCCATCAAGAGCTGGTCTGCCTCGGATCAGTTAATTAGAACCTGTTTGTCTGGACCCCATTGTTATTGTTCTTTTCATTCTCCCAGCTTGTCTAGGCAGTGTGGCTAGTTTCGTATTGTTTAGTTTGTTTGTTTTTTGTTTTTCTGCATTTGTCGATAGATTCTTACTGGGGGATGAATATGGTGTGGTTTGGACATGGGGGTTTGGGCATTGTAACTTCTTTTATGACAGTAAACGCTACCACTGAAAATCAGTTGTATCTTTCTACCAAAATCTCATGGAAATATTTAATATCAATAGGATGTTTCGGGTTAAATAAATAAGTCAGATCTGCCATGCACCTTTGCTCCTCTTCTTTGAGTAGCATATTTGAGAATAAATAAGTGGTGCTGCAGTCTACAGTAGAGTAAAAATAATTAAGACTAATTTTATTGTTTCTTTAATTCCTTTTTAAATTGTTTCCTGATAATTTGTAGCATGACATTTTAAAACAAAAAAAGGCAGAGTATATTTAACTTAATAGCAGTCTTTTTGAAGCTTTATGTGTTAAGGTGTTACATTGTGCTTGTTTTTTTATGTGAAAATATCACTGATGATAATCTATATGCTTCATATTTTCAGTCGATTGTAAAGTATGTGTGATAGCACTGGTAAAAAAAATTTCATAGCTCAGATATGTACTGTATCTCAATAGAATATCTTGTAAAGCTTTTGCATAGTTTTAATTTGCAGCAGGTCCACCAGTGTTGAATAGTGTGTTTCTTTAACCTAACAAGCCAGGGCATTAAAATAACAACTCGAAATCGATAAGGTAAAATTAGAGTGCTGCTGTAAGATAATTCATAGACAGTGTAACAAAGCAATTCTTTTGCGTCTTTCTACTCCTAGAACATAAACAATGAAATCAAAATTTTGAAAACTAAGTGTGTTTGATTTCAAAAGGTCCAACAAGGCGGATAAACACAAACAGTGTTAAGTACCAAATGAGTAGACAAATTAAAGCGTAAACGAATGGCCTACTATCTTTTCACGATACGGAAACCAGTGTCTGTCTGATAGGACAGCTTTCCCTTTTTTGGATCTCGCGTACTGCTTGCTCTTTCCTTCTCTCTTTCTCTTTCACACACTTTCCAGAGCATGGCCTCTTCTCCTTTGAGTCAGTCAGTCTCTGCCCCTATGTCTCAACCTGACCGCACCTTCTTCATCAGTATTGAGAAAGAATAATTTAAATTAAGCCAATCAAACAAATATAACCTAATACAGACACTAAGCTGTAATGTACTAAGCTAACTTTTAAGGTAGCTTTTGATATTGTATAACCAATTATTATGTGTGATGATCATTATGTGTGAAATGTAAGCTATATTAAGAATGTGCTGTGCATTAACTGACAGTATAACACTAATCCTTTTATAAGCTGAAATAAGATTCTTAAATTGTAAATGCCTCATAGCCATTGAAGTGTTATAAACCTGATAGTGCAGAAGAATAGGGAAGTACATGTTTTGCAAAGTGCTGTCTCTGTAACTGTCTTGCAAACCTAACCATAAAGACTACCGTGTACTTCTGCATGTAATGATTTAATGTGTCACCTTAAGCTACTTGCAAACTCTGCGTGACCTCAAAATGAACTGCCATACTTCCTCTTTTTATTCTTGTAAACAAGCTGAGTATCAAAAAGGAAAGACCTCCTGCTGACAGGGGGCTGCGGTCTGACTTGAGCTGTCAGTGGAACTGTGCTGACAGCCGCTGCAGCTTCCTGCTCACCAAGAATAAAGAAATTGCTTTTTACTTTACATTGGTGTTCGTCTCCTGTCATTCCTGGCTTTCAGCGACCACAGTATAAAGCCCTGGAATCACTTCTGTCGCCAGTTGCCTTTGGTGTGTTTCTAGTACAGCCACGTGAACAATAAGCAGTGAAATGGAGAATCACACTAGATCAATATAAATGACTTTAAGTATTGTTTTTTCATTCCATAGAATATTTTAACTTTATATTTCTACTAGACACTTGCAGCTGATTCGAGATGAGTGATGGCTCGGGTCAGGAAGGACAACATCATGTAACAGAGCGTTATCAGTTGAATTGAAAACCACATTATACTCACATCCTTGAATCAAAACTCAGCCCCACCCTATAGTCCCCCAACATTTCTTCAAACAGTTGCATGATAACTAATGAGCTTCTTCAGATCTGACTCATCTTTCACTACTTCCAGTTTTGAAAGGAATGCATTTTTTATCAGATAATGTGGTGTGCTGGGAATGTTTACAACACACACAGCACAATAACCTGGATTTTTATTTCTCCCAAGAATTTTAAAATTCAGTGTGTTGACCAGTGTGATATTACATTCTGGATTTTTTGAATGCTGTGAAGAAACAAGTATTTCTGGGAGAAGAGAAATTGTGTAATACTAAACGCAAAGACTGTGCAGCATCCAGTTTGTAAAGTATAAATAAATCTGCATCCAGTACTGCTCACAGAGTGATGGCTGCTATTATTGCTCAGTAACAGGAATGCGAGATATCTAGTACACCACCATCAAATGGACAAGAAAAACAGTCATTGGACTAATTAAACTGATATTTTTTTATCCGAATCGGTTGCCTACATTGCTGTAACATATTTGACATAATGTTGTAAGCCTAGTAATAGGACAATAGCTGCTGGTGGCTTTCTATTACAGGGATACCACATATGATCTCCAGATAGAAGACCCTGTCTGTCCCTTCACCCTAGAGCTGTGACTTGTCCTTAAATACTTCTTTCTATAAAGCATCTAATTGGTCACCTAGCCAGGCTAGTCTATATCATTTAAATGTAGGAGGAAACATCAATGTCCAGAGAATAATATGAGCAAGAAAAATGTGTAAACTCCTCGCGGATTGACTGGACATGGCATAATCCTCTGGTGTGAGCTAACAGAACTAATCACTTCACCACACTGTTGTACATTTGAATAGCATGAAATATTAATTAAACAAATTTGTACAACAAGAGAGCTGTTAATGTAAAATGAGGTAATACAATACAGTATACACAGAACTCTAGTGCCTTTAAATGTTATTATATCAATTATAGTTTGGAAATTACATCTTTCTTCATTGGAGTGATTAGGTTCAGCAGGTGCTCTGGCATATGCATTTATTCTATTGCTTTACTGGTTATTATTATCATTGAGGCAGAGCTTTTAGCAAATATGTAAATTTGTCATTCCGGCAGGGATAATTTGACAACATTACCGTTTTAAACAGTACGGTATACCCCATGGTACTTCACTCAAGACAATCAATTGTTC
This sequence comes from Polypterus bichir lapradei, assembly GCA_026402145.1. Lineage (NCBI taxonomy): Eukaryota > Metazoa > Chordata > Cladistia > Polypteriformes > Polypteridae > Polypterus > Polypterus bichir. The sequence continues at coordinate 41,455,022 of JANRMT010062792.1, forward strand.
ATCCATGGTAATTATAATTAGACTAATATTACAGGATATATTTACATTTTGTTCTTACTGAATATCATTGCACTTTATATAAAAATACATTATGAAAATTTGTTTAATGATTTCTCAAAATAGACCCCCTAATTAAGAGCTCGATCAATTCCCAGCCTTCTTTGTTGCTGGGACTGTCTGGGTATTTGATTTTGATGTTGCACTCTGCTTTCTTCTTAAAAACTCTCATTTTAGGTGTATTAGCTTTTTATTTGAAATTTGAGTGTGAGTGTTTTCCTCCTGTGGACTTGTGTTTCTTCCAAGCCTGATTTCTGCCATACTTTATTCAACTCCAGAGTTTTGTCGCTTCTTGTCTACTTGTTTCTGTGCTTCTCATGTGGATTTAAATTCCTCTAAAGTATGCATGTTTAAGTTTTTTTTCTTCCACAGATGTTTAGGCAACAACATAACTCATGTGTTGTTATATACAAAACCATATTGAAAGTCATTCTGTTAGAATTTATTCTTACAGGGGAGCTGATTGTGAATGACTGGAGCAGGAACAGACAAGTTTGTGTGTGGCCTATGATGAATTGACTAACTGTGGGACAAATTTCTGCTTTTCCACTGTTAATCTACAGTTTTTGGTTAGTATTTAGCAAGCTGCCATAGATAACAAATTTCAGTGAACTAAGATGTAGTAATTATACAGCTAAATGTTACACTTCACCTCTATTGATCTTTCTTTTTTGTCTCCTATCTGACGCCCTTACTCTACAATGTCACTTCGTACTGAACACATTATCCTCAGCACATTACTTGTCCAGCCTTTTATCTTCTTCAACGCTCTTACTCTCCCTCCTCTTCAACGCTCTTACTGTCCCTCCTGTCTATAGTGGAGGATGCTGTTTTTCTGTACACCGCCAATTCCATCTTAATTCTTTTTTACCTTATTTACCTACTGCCGCTGGACTACTTGATTCACCAGCATACATTTATGTTACACTCCAAAGTCAACAACACCAAACTCTTTGAACAAAATGTCTCCTGGATGGACATCCATAATGCAAAAGCTGACACCATACCCAAATTACCCAAATCAATGTCTGAATGTCTTTTTCAATACTTAGCTGACATAAAGGAAAAATAACTATCTATATCAATATAATATGTGCGAGGAGGTTGAAGTGAAACAAAGATTTTAAAAAGAAGCTGTTCAATACTGTCAGGCTCTTACACTACTCTTAAAAAATGGCCTTCGCCTGAGCACCTATTGTCCATCCTGCAATATCTTACCTCCTATGTGATAAACATGGATGTCTACCTCCTTTATGTACAATATTAAAACAAAGGTTAAAAGAAAATACACACAAATTAAGGAAAAGGAATACAAAAGGGGAAACACAATATTTTTAAAACGCTGTTAGATTGCAGCCAGGTCTGATACCTGGCTTAAGTATGTTTTTCATGTTTTTTATTGTTTTTGAATTATTGTTTTATGTGTGTTTTTGCCATTTAGTCATTTTGCATTTAATACTGTTTTGTTTAATCATTATTTAGTATTTATGTATTGTATACACGTACATATGTTCCCTTGACATATTCTGTGGGTAGAACCCACCATTACATTATTGCTGGGGGGCCACTCTTGGTCAATTTATTCTGTTTTAAGAGCACCATTAAGTGTTATGAAGTTAGGATCAAGTACAATCATTTTTAACTATTGTTTGGATTTTTTATGTTTCCTAGTTATTTTTATATGGATTCCTGACTCAGAATTTAGATTATTGACTAAACTTGTTTGCTTTGTTTTAGTTATTTTTGTGCCTCTTTGTCCCCGGCCTTGCCTGTTTGTTTCTCCATTTTATTGTTTAATAAATTATTGAAACATAAAAGAGCAATGTTTCACATTTTTATGTGAAAATAAAACAAGTCAGTGTAAGGATATTTTACTCTGTTCTTTTGCCTGTAATTTTGGTTTGTGCTTTTTGTTTTGTTGCTTAGTTTTCTCTGCTCTCCTGGCTTACTGACCCTTGCCTACTTCTGTGACATTTTTCATCACTTGGTCATTTTTCATGAAATCTCTTGGACCTCCTGTTCTCTACAGTATTCACAACTGTGTTAAAGTAAACAGTTTGCTTTAATTTGAAGTCATTCTTTGTTTGTAGAGCTCCTTCGTATAGATTGCTGCTTTAGTCTGTATTTGTTATCATTTTTTGTTTAGTGCTTTTTTTAAATTTATTTTGGTAACAGCCTTTATAATTGTTAATAAATGAAGATGTGTTTCTGGGATTATGGACTCTTAATGTTTAAATCTGTTTTTTTAAAGTATTTAATGTATTTTAATTAATTAATGATTAAAATTATTTTGGCTGTTGCTTTCTTATTTGCATGTTGTTTTGTTAATTATCTCTTTGGTCTACAGTTAATGGGTTGTTTTTGTTATCAGCTCTGTTTTGTTAATATATTTACTTACCTTTGCTTCAGTTAGAATGTCCCATCCTACGTCTTGTCTTTATTTAATAGTTAAGAAATTTTGGCAAGCCAAATGGAATGTTTGGCAATTTCATGATGCAGTTTTTACTTTTCCACCAAAGCTTTTCACTTTTTCAATGTGAAATTTAGCATCAAGTCCTTTAAAAAGAGACCTCCAGTTTTCCTGTATGTGAAGATGACATTTGTAATGTCACATGCCAGGGCACATGTTTGCCTGCTTTTACTTCACAGTGACTCACAGTGAGTGTACGCATAACAATCACTGCAGTAATATTTTGTTCATGCAGTCATTTTCTGTACCCAGAAGATGATATGATAATTCTAGTCAGCAGAAGATGGTGAGGAAAAAAAAATTAAGTAAAAGCCATGTGTGTAAAATGCCTATATATTTTCTCCAGCTCAAGACACACAGAACCTGATTTAGTACTTTCCATTCACCTCGACAAGTCAAGACGCTTAACTGACTTGCTAAACCATGGTTCTTGCAAGAATCTTTTCAGTAACAAATCGTTTTTGTACAATGAGTTTTGAATCCTGCTTCTAAGCAAGAATGAAAACATGAGTATGACCTAACCACTTCTGAGCAAATGACAACATTTACTGTATAAAATATAATGCATGTACACTCACTAGGTTAAATTATTAGGAACCATATATTAATACTTGGTATGGCCTCCTTTTGCTGTTAAAACAGCCCCAGTTCTGTGTGGTATGGATTCTACAAGATATTCCTTTAAGATTCTGGACCTTGCTGACACAATTTCTGCAGACTTGTCAGCTGCACATTCATTCCGTGACTCTCCTGTTCCACCACACCCCAAAGGTGTTCTATTGGATTCAGATCAGGGGACTGGAAAGGCCACTGAAGAACACGAAACCAGTTTCAGATTAATTTTGCTTGGTGACTTTGTGCATTATCATCCTATAAGTATTCATTAGAAGTTAGGTAAATTGAGTATTGTTGCTGACCATGTGCATCCCTTCATGGCCACAAACAGTCTGTGGCATTTAAGCGATGATTGATTGGTATTAACAGGCCCAAGGTGTTCCAAGAAAGCATTTCCCACACCATTACACCACCACCACCAGGTGGACTGTTGAAACAAAGCAGGTTGGGCACATGGTTTTGTACTTTTGGCACCAAAATCTGACCCTACCCCTCTTTGTGCCTCAGCAAAAATTGAGATTCAGACAAAGCTACTATTTCTCCAGTCTTCAGTTGTCTAGTTTTGATGAGGTTGTGTGTATTGCAGCCTCAAATTTCTGTTTTTTGCTGCCAGGAGTGGAAACTAATGTGGCCTTCTGCTGTTGTAGCCCATCCGTCTCAAGGTATGACGTGTTGTGTATTCTGAGATTCTCTTCTGCTGTCTACAGTTGTTCAGGGTGGTTATCTGAATTACCGTAGCCTTGAAGCTTGAACCAGTCTGACTATTCTCACCAGACTCCTCCATCATCAGCATGGCTTTTCCATCCAAAGCACTTCCACCAAGTGGATGTTTTTTTGTTTTTCAGAACATTCTGAGTAACCTGTATAGACTGTAGTGTGTTAAAATCCAAGGAGATCGGCATTTACAGAAATACAATGTTCGAAATCACTGAGATGACAATTTCTCTCCATTCTGGAGTTTAATTTGAACATTAACGGAAATTCCTGACCTGTAACTCCATGATTTTACGCATTGTGTTGCGGCCGCATGATTGATTGATTAGTTAATTGCATGGTTAAGTCAGTGTACATGTGATTTTCTAATTATTTGCTGTGTGAGTGTATCTATGCTTCTTCTGGTATCTTTTGGTTCTGCATTTCTAATAATGAAGTTTATTTATAGAGAATATTAAATCTAAAAAGTCACAAGTTACAATGGACAAAACCAAAATAAAAAAGACCAAAGTAATCTGAAGAAAAATAAAAATGGTTACAGTATGTCTTTAAATGAATTTTAAAAGTAGGAGACTTAGGTGCTGGGGGTAAGGCATTCCACAGTTTAGACACAAAATAATAAATGTGGGAAATACTAACAGAACTGCACATCATGATAGAATGCACAGAATTCAGAAGCTAAACTGTGTAAAAATTAATTAAAAAATAAAGGCTAGTTTTGATATCAAAGCAGAAAACCAGTTTGTTGCATTTTGTCACAGTACTTTTCAATACTTTTAGAAACTCTTTATATGATCGTAGTGTACCTGCAGATTTGTTGTTCACCATTAGCATTCAGCACGCCTACGCTTGCTTCTAAGAACCTGAACATGATTATTTAACGAAGATGCAGGCTTACAGAAACTCACATTTTTCCATTAACATGAGGTAGAGTATCAAGGGTATCTTTACATGCATTATTCAAATTATTCACTAAATCTTTATTCTTGAATTGCCAAAATACTGACTGTTGTTATTGTTAGAGAAGCAGCTGAAAATGAATCCAAAACTAGAGAATTAAGATTGCATAAGTGCAAGGATTTTCTTATTTTAGAAGGAACAAAAATAAGATCCTGTAGAACAGCCAAGTTATGAGATATACAAAAATGAGATTATATTTACCTTTAAATGTAAAACTAAATCAAGCACATGATCATGCTGTTATGTGTACCTGCTAACATGCTGAAACTGAATAAACAAAAACATTTAAAAATAATCCCAATAATGCATCTAAAAATTAAGTGTATGAGTAAATTCACCAATAAATAATACTTTCTAATAATTTAATCTCTTACTAAAATACATTTAGACTTACTAATTAACCTAGCACTGCATTTTTCAACTTTAAATCTTCATGTATATTTGTCTTCTTGTTTCTCCCATATAATTTTATTTCATACTGTCTTTTGAACACTTTTTGATGTTAATTAACAAAACGAGTTTATCTGGAAAGTTTACAGCGTAATGCTCATACCTTATCTGCTCTGAAAGAAAAATTAATTGTTTACAGGCTACTAAGGATTAAAAGCTGTTTGCTGCAGTAAAATGTTACTTGTACAGGCATCTGTCATAAGACACGATGCTGTAAGTTGACCAAGGGGCAGCTTTTCCTTTTCAGGTGCCGCTGTCCCAAAAATCAAAAATAAGACAAAGATAACTTCTGCTTTAAGAGATTAACTGGAACATATGCAAAAAAGAAATGGATGGCTGATTTACACAATAAAAACAGAATGCTCAGATAAACAATTTTTTGCTCAATTGATAAGAAAGGGGTGGGGATAGAGAAAATATAAATAAGCCAACTGAAAAGGAGAACTTTGCTCTTCTGCCTTGCATCACATGAATCCATGAACTCACCTGTGCCTGAATAAAGACTTACTGTATCTGATTAACGACTCCTGTCTTCCTCTGAGATTTCTTCCACGCTGCTTTTTTCTTAGTTCCATTCTTCTTCCATTCTTAAGTCATTTTTGTACAATTAAGATGGATCATACCCACTGATTCTACTGAGGAGTGGGTGCGATCGAGGTGGTGTCCTCTCTAGGTATTCGAGGGAAGACTATGTGAGCGAGAAGGATGACTAGGGGACAACCGACCCTGAGCGGTCTGGCAGATGCCGATGGAGGCAGCCAAGACAGGGGTTGGGATTGAACGAGCAATAGGTGTCACATACAGTAAAGTGCTCAGAAAGTGAAGGGTTCTGAATACTTTCTGAATCTGCTGTGTCAGTGTAGCTGTATTTTAATACATTCTTGTTTATTGTGGTATCAGAGTGGTGACATGATTCAAAATTACAATGTACTCTTTACATGATCGTGCTCTACTACTACTGCTAGTAGTGCTAACAGAGGCAGCAAAGATTTATTTTGCTTATAGTTTTGCAAAATTTCCCCTAAATTTTGTTGCACATGTGACTGTACATTTGGGAAACGTGAAGCTCAGTAAAACCAAGTCTTCCCTTGGTTACAGTTTTTTAAGGTAGGAGGAATGGAATATTGCTCCCTGAATGTTATTCCACAGCTGGAACTGCTTTCTCCTTCCTTGGCTGCCCTTCAATGCCGCTCTCATTGTCTAAGGCTTTCTCAAGCAGATGCCCTCATCTCTCTCGTGCAATGCCTTCCTGCACATTCACACTTCCAGGTCCGCCTAGAACCATACATTTCAGGTCAAAGGTAAAACCATCTGCACTCACTTTCTCCTGGGACTCACTGTTGGGCACATACTCAGGCCAATGGATTCTTTCAGCATGGAAGCACCTTGAAAGTACATGAAGATTAAGTGCTCCTCTCTTGCCACAAACCTCTGTACTTAAAATTAATTTTGCCATGCTTTTGCACATCAAGCAGGCTATATCCAGTATGTGCTAATGATACAATTTTGTTTTACAAAATTTTTCCAAACCAAAACTCAGATTCAGTTTTGCTCAGGTTGCTTTGATCATCATTAAGAATGAACTTTTACATGACATTTTGATGACATCATGCATTATGTGCTTGACTTTAAACACAGTACCTCATCCCCCTTAAAAGGATATTTGACTTAAATTCACTTTATTCAGACCAAAAAGTGTTGAGCATGAGCATTAATAAATGTACAGAATTTGTTACAATATTATAAATTGTATTCTCCTTAAAGAATATTCCCAACCCTTTTACTTTTAATCCCCAACAGGGCAAATCCACAGGGTTTTAGGGCTGCATCGATGCCTAACCTGCACCTTCGTTTTCGTCTGGGTTTTGTTTTCTCCCAGTCCCTCACCATAAGTTAAGTCTGCAGGAGTACGGCCTCCTCTTAAATGAGGACTCTAAGGTGCTGTGGTCATTACGACTTTAAAATCAAATAACATTCCATACAGATAAGTCCAAGTTTTACAAGACTCAAAACAAATCAATCCGACCCATGAGAAAGAGAGCTAGGCCAGCAGAGTAAAACTTTAAACTAGTAAAAATAAGTAAACAAATAAATTGATAAATGAATAAAAATAAATTAAGTAAAAAAATAGGGGAGAGACTCTGATTCCTCAATTAAAATGCTTATTCTAAAATGTTATTGCTTAGATACTGCCAGGTTTTGAAAAAGTTTTGTACAGATCCTCTAAGTGAGAATTTGATATTTTCCAATTTCAGATAATATATAACATCAGTTACCCACTGCCTTAAAATGGGAGACTTTTAAAAACACTTATTTACCACAGCATTTTGCTGTGGCATTAGCTGGCATTTTGCTTCTCTGATTCCTCCCCTATTGTGCCTGCTAAATTTCATTTTTTAAAGATGATTTGTTTCATTTTGGGGTAATCATTTCCCGGGAGATATTTAATTTTGGAGTAAATTTCTTGCATTTTTGAAAAGTCTTTTGCATTTCGGATTCCCTGGGTTTTGACCTGTTTTTATGTATTTATGATATTGTCTTTATATTTGTGTTTGGCTATGTTAATTGAGATTTCTTTGCTGTTTATTTACTTTCTTTGTTTGCTGATTGCCTAGTTTTCGCTATTTCTGCTTTCTCTTGTAGTCATTACATATTAATTATTTAATTAATGTTTATTTGTACCTTAGGCCATTATTAGTTCTTTGTAATCAATGTTTTGTTTTTTCTTAGTTGTTTTGTTTTTTCATATATTTGACTCTTTTCTGTATTCACCTGATTTGTGATTGTTAATTTAATCATTGCTAAAGCAAACATATTTGAATAATTAAAGTTCTGTTTATATCAGAAGGATTGGCTTTCCCTCTTGAAGCTATCAAATTACAAAGTACAATCCATACTTTCTGAGAAACTGCGAGTGACTTTATGCTAATTTGCCTTTGTGGATGCCAAACGTTGAAGCTCTTTAAATTGAACTTGGTAATGGTCACAACAGAGCCATGACTGGCATATTAACTTCAGAAAAGCAAAGAGAAAGGAGAATAGAAATGCACTGCATCAGTAAGCTTGGCTTTATTATAATTCCTCACTATCCATCTTAGCTTATTTTGAGCAAATTATACATTAAGGTTGAAGCCTGGACTGCCTTTGAAAAGCCAAACCTGATACAGCATTAATAATACAAGGAGTATTGAACAGAAAAACAAATATATCCCAGGTTGTTACAAAGTCAGTTACTTCAGCGCAGAGAATGTTTCATCATTTTGTCAATAAATCATAAGGCAAAGCCCTATAGTTCTGGTCCTCCTGTCAAGTACATTTGCTTTACTGGATGTTGCCTAATCCAGATGTGGCTAAGCGGTTTTCTTCCACTGACAGCAGAGTCCCCAGACTGGCTGCAGGTTTTACTTCTGCTAATCTCTTATTGGGAGGCTGAATTGTGGCTTATAATGAACTCTCACTTTCATTTACCAATTTCTGCACTTTATATGCAGATTTGAAATACCCCTGTCATGTGTATTTTGCATTTTTACAAAGATCTGAAGAAGAAGTGAGATTCCCAGAACATTACTGGAAAACTTCAATGTGCTTGCTAAATATTCCAGGTTAACCTAAACTGCGGCAAGAGGCTTAATTCTACAGAAAAAGGATCAAAGCAAGTAATTATCAGGTATACTTGTGCTTGTTCAATACAAATGAAAAGCTATTTTAATAAAATTGTGAACCTAAAGCATGAAATTTATCCTGCTATTTTTTACACTACACATTCATTCTATAGCTTCGCTGAGTACAGAAACAGGACAATAAACAGTGTAATTAAAGGGAAGGCTTCACTCAAAAGTAGGAATTTATTTCTAATTGTTAGATTGGTGGTAAGTAAAATGTACAGTTAGGGTACCAACACTTGGTACCAAAGGCCTGTCAGGATAATCTGCATTCAAACGGAGAGCTCGGTGCTTGGATGAACCATGGATTGAATATCCAAATGAAGTATTGAACTACAGCTGTCTGCAACAATAAATACTCTTGGGTCAATTTCAAAACCGCCCTTCTAGTTTGCTGTGTTCAAAATACCATTATACTCCAAATTTGTGAGGAAAATTAGACTAACAACCTCACAGCAGCTGCGCAATACTTTGGAAATATTAGTCAAGGCTTTATTGGTCATTTGGATGACTCACGTAAAGATACAGCTGCTCCGGCCTGCCCGTGGCCACTTTTGATGATTTGCCATGCACTCAACATTATTTTTTAATGGGATCCGATGAAAATATTTGGAGGTGATTACAGAAGCCTCCATGTCTCATGAAGAAGTTTTATCTGCAATGTATATTCGGTTTCACAGATGTGCCTTTCAAATCAAGAAGATGCTAATATAATAATGTTGATGCTTTGATGATTTTTTTTATAAGAATTACTGTGTGACATTGAGTATAACTTAAATGGTGAAGTAGTTTTGATATTTCCAACATTAGTTTCTGTTGTATTTTAGAGAAAAGCCAAGAAAAATGACACCTTTTATTGGCTAACTAAAAAGATTACAATATGCAAGCTTTCGAGGCAACTCAGGTATTTAGCATTTATAATCTTATACAGTACATTTAGAGTACGTGCATCAGCTACATTATAAAGATAATTTAAACATTGCTCATTTTAACTTCTTAATTGGTTTTCCATTTAAAATAAATATATGGAACTTTTATTAGACCCAATTCTAAATATATTATTTTAGGCAACAGAGGTGAAAAATGCAAAACTGACTTTTTGTCACACATCTAAAGGATAATGGAACAGCTTGGCACTTAATACTGAACCGCTCAATATGTCAAAGACAAAGACATTAAGAGAAGTGAAAACAAACAGGATTATAATATTGATTTCAGTTTTAACCAGAACTCTGCCATCATGTTGTATCTTCAGTATTATTGAATATGTTTTTTTTTGTAAGAAGTGCTAAATATAATATTAAGTGAGGTTTTATAATTCATTCTTTTTAGACAGTAAAGTTTTAATAAAATGTTGATATTTGTAATAGGGATGGATGCCATGGTGGAACATTACATCACAGCACTTGTGTTCTTTTGTTTAGTTTCTGTTTACATTGCCCAGTGTATGGACTTTGCAGGTACTCCCTATGTCCACATAGATTAGTAGTGTTAAATATGTAAAAATAGGACTCAAATTCACAAGGTGGAAAGATTTTTTTAACTTCTTGATTGAGTTTTTTTTTTTTTTTTTGTATAAGAAACTGCAGTAACAAAACACAATCCAATAAAAAAGAACGCCGGAAGTAAATAATGTGTTCCAAAGGCAGTCAACCCTCACCAACCCAGAGAGCTGCACCACAAGACAGTGGCATCTAAAATCGATCTTCTTTTACAATAAAGCAGCAAATACAACAAAGAGGATCTGCTCTGGCATTCTTGCTTTAGAACTACCTTTATGAATATTTGACATATTCTAAAAATTCTGGACACATGCACGTAAAGAGAATTTGATATATTTTTTTTTTCATTTGAGCACATCATATATTGGAATACTGCCCATTGAGTAAAAAAAAAATTTCAAGAAAAAAGTATGTTTTTAAATACCACAACGCTCCTGAACCACTGCTGCAAAACACACAGACATGTCTATGTTGTAAGTGCCATATGGGGTTGTCCACCATCCTGTCCAGAAGGCCAGAGTGGAAGGACAGAAATGGACTGGTGTCCTGACCAGGGTGGCACATGGCACCTTGCCAGTAAGGAAGGCCAGAATAATGAAAGGACCAGGGGAGTTAGCTTCTCCGGCGTGTATACTCCTCTCGCGTGCTAGGAGGTAGCATCCATGTGTTGCTGGTCATGTTTTCCAGACCACGGGGCAGACTGGGAATCGTAGTTCCATTGGCCCTACTTGGTGTCATGGATACCACTAGGGGGAGCTGCCTGACCTGGAAGTACCTCCTGAGGACTTTGCTCAAACACCAGAAATACTTCCATGGTCTGGCTTTAAAGAAGCCCTCCACCTCACCCCAGGCAGTTAGAGTCAGGAGTGCAGGTGGGCAACACTTGCATGGAGGAAGAGTAGAAAGAGGAAGGATACAGTACACAGTTCTGTGCAAAGATACTTGGATGAAATACAATCATTATATGTGAACCTGTGATGGTGTTTGGGTCAGTTATGCCCAGGGTTTGGGGTTTAGCAACACCACTAATAGATGTACTCATCTATACATTTAGCCAACTTACCTGTTGGCTAACAATGAAATAGAAATCAACTTTCTTACTTTTATTCTCATCAAATATCTGGCCTTCCTATATTCACTCCAGAGAACCTTTCCTCCATACTGAGCACAGGAGAGGAACATTAATTTGGTTACAACGTTCACCTCTGGCTTATGAGGACATTTTCCTAAGTATCAAAGCTAACTGGCTAAAGCACCATCTGAACTGCCACTGTCTTTTTTTTTTGCCTTATTCATATTTTAGATAGATAGATAGATAGATACTTTATTAATCCCAAGGGGAAATTCACACATTTTAACACTGAGGAGTCCGTAAGTCTCCTAAATTTGACTACCAAATTAAAATGGCAGCAAAGTTTCCTTTACTATAACCCAAAGGCTAAAAGGATGGGTTCTAAATTTCTAGACCTTTGCTTTACACATTGTATTTCTAGATATTTGGTTTAATGCTTGAGCTATACAAATATAAGTTACTACTTGCTTTCTAGGGTAATGTTATTTATTGTATATATAGGCTTGAGAACTGTTTTTGCTGTTCACAATGTGGGATATTGTTAAACAAGGACCCAGACATGCTGTTTGTCTTTCCACCTTGGGAAACCTGTTACTGCCATTTTCTATATATCTGATTTGCCTAGAGATGTTGGAACAGTGCAGCACACCGCTCTTGGTCAGTCCTATTGGCTCTGCTAACAATGCTGCTAATAACCAAACCCTGTAGTTCACATTCTCACAGCAGACAGGACATACTTGAAACTCTGTTAAAAAACGTTGGCAACACTTGAAGATTAAGTACTACCAATAATGTATCTGTTATTCACAAACTGTTATGTAAAAAGACAATCAGCAAAGGCTACTTGTAGACTTTATAACCCTTCCAAAGCATTGGTAAAGAGGGAGCTGAGCAGTCTTGTGGCCTCGGAACCCCTGCAGATTTTGTTTTTTTTCTCTAGCCGTCTGGAGTTTTTTATTTGTTTTTTCTGTCCTCCCTGGCCATCGGACCTTACTTTTATTCTATGTTTAATTAGTATTGCCTAATTTTATTTCATATTTTGTCTTTTTTCATTTCCTTCATCCTGTAAAGCAATTTTAGCTATATCATTTGTACGAAAATGTGCTATATAAATAAATGTTGTTGTTGTTGTTGCAGTGTGGCACAATAAATGTTTGTGATTAGCTGGTAAAATTACTTTTGGATAGTTTTTACAAGCCTTATACTTAAGTATGCAATATTGAGAGACACATTCCATTTGCACCTTAAGGTGGTGAGGAGGTGGCAACAGGTTTGCAAAAATAGGCAACGGTAAGTAGGACCTTGAGAATTAGAAGGATGTCATCTCAGCAGGTGGAAGGACCTATTTGGTCAACGGCTGCTATAGACATGCAGGTGGCAGACGATTGCATGTGATGCAACGATGATATGCTGTTACATAAGGCCAGTACTAACTAAAACACTTGGGTATGGGGTCTGTGTAGCTTGTTGTTGTGGTTCTGGTAGCCTTGCAAAAGAGGTGATACTCAGGAGGACGCCATCTTGGCCTGGTGAAAAGACTGTTTGATCTGCATTGTCATCCAATGACTGCCACAGAATTGGCAAATACAATGCTGTCTTTACCAGCCAGGTAAATATGAGAATGTGATTCAGGAAATTAACAATTTAGACCGCAACATCCTGGGGGTCTCTGAAACCTTCTGAGATGAAGAAGGATAATTTACCACAACACTGCCCAAGCAGTGACGATCAATATAGAGTGACATATTCTGGTGGTTCAAAAAGAAGAAAGTGAGATGGAGTAATACTAAATAGCACTGCAAATAGAGCCATAACAGCACATGAAGCAGTTTCAGTGAGAGTAATGCATTTAAAGCTGAACACTAAACTTGTACTTATGCACCTACCAAAGATGCTCATGAGATAAATAAATAAAGCTTCTAAAATGAACTGAGCACAGGTATAAAATCACACAAGAAGAGTAATAATTGTCTACAGATTATGGATGTTTTTAATGGTATGGTTAGTAGCTATCATGTGGGTTTGATAGCAGGTCCTTATGGACTTGGTAGACTTGTGCAGATAACACAATCTCACTTTGACCAACACCTACTTTCAGCAAAGAGAGGAAGCTAGATATACCTGGCGATCACCAGATAATCTGACTAAAAATCAATTAGATTTTATATTGACTGACAATTGCCACAGAAATAATGCTAAGAACAAGAACATCAAGATCAGGAGCAGAATGTGGCTCAGATAATAATGCAGTAGTAGCTACTGTAACAGTGAAACTGAATAGAATTAAGAAGAAGAGCAATGCAACAGAATGGTTCTGAGATGGAAGCTGTTAGGAATTAATTCACAGTGATGTTTCAGGAAAAACTGACTGAAAGTGGAAGGCGCCAGGCAGCAGAGGGCAGTACAAAGCTGAGGACACAGCTTAAGAACTGCATATCAAAAAGACTGACACCCTGTGTGCAAATAGAGGAACTGAAATGAAACAACAGTGGATGATGCCAGAAACTATGGCCAAGAGAGAGAAAGGAAGAAGTAAAAAAAACCTTAGAGAAGGATGGGCAAAAGTATAACAGGTGCAAAAGTCAAAATGCCAAGAATTGGATGAACTAGACAAAAATATTCTCATCTTTTCTAAAAAAAAAAACTCAAGGAATTAACACAAATAAGAAAGGAGGACTGTAGAGACATCCTAAATGTAATATTATAAGGTCTATAAACTATATCAGCATAGAAGAAATTAAAGTAATTATAACGAAACTGCTGCACAACAAATCTGAAAGTAAAGATGAAATATCAGCTGAATTTTTACATCAACTTGGACCACAAGAATTAGAAATTATAAGAAAATGTATCAGTGTATGAATTTCACCTTGGGATTAATAAAGTATCTATCTATCTATCTATCTATACATAACAAAGAGGATACCAGAGGGCTTCCTAAAATACATATTTCTACCACTGCCGAAAGTTAACTAAGCCATAAACTGCAATGATTACAGAATGATAAGCTCACATGCCTTGAAAATTCTGACGCATCTGATAAAGAATAGGATTACACCATTAGATAAAAGAAACCTCTCAGAAGGTCAAAGAGGCTTCAGAAAAAGGAGAGGTACATGGGAAGCAATTCTCCAACTACATATAAAATGCGAAAGATGCAGGTTGTGAAAGCTCGGGGCACACCAGAGAGCCCCAAACCCCATCACAAACACACCAAGACAGTCCCAGGTTCAAATAAATAGGTATTTATTTCACAAATACCTCACAAAAACCACCAAAGCACAAGTTATCTCTCTTCCAAACACCTCTCCTCTCTCCACTGCACTGCTCTCCTCCAGTTGAGTGTTGCTCATCCTCCTCCCACCTCTGACTCCTCTGGACAAGGCAGTGCAATCCCTTTTTTTGAGGACCTGGGAGTACTTCCAGCGACGTGACATAGCCAGTTGGAAGCACTTCTGGATTATAAGAAAGTCAGGATGATCCTCCCCTGGCAACACCCCCTATCGTCTGCCAGGGATCCCCACAGGGCTGCTCTTTTGGACTCCAACTCCCAAGCAGCCCTGTGGGTTAAAATTGGGGATGAACTGCTCCATGCAGTGCTCTCCTGCCAGTTCTTTTACTCTTGGGGCATCCCATCCAGGACAGGGCACCCCGACCAGGTATTTCCCCTCATTTAGTCCATCCTTCCTAGCATCTCAGCAGGGTAAGGACTGGATGGGACAATCGATCGTCCTCTGTGTTATCTACAAAGTACAGGGTGGGCCATTTATATGGATACACCTTAATAAAATGGGAATGGTTGGTGATATTAACTTCCTGTTTGTGGCACATTAGTATATGTGAGGGGGAAACTTTTCAAGATGGGTGGTGACCATGGTGGCCATTTTGAAGTCGGCCATTTTGCATCCAACTTTTGTTTTTTCAATAGGAAGAGGGTCATGTGACACATCAAACTTATTGGGAATTTCACAAGAAAAACAATGGTGTGCTTGGTTTTAACGTAACTTTA
>JANRMT010062792.1:41475532-41549746 GCA_026402145.1 Polypterus bichir lapradei
TGGTGGTCCACAATATATATATATATATATATATATATATATATATATATATATCTCCATCTATCCATTATCCAACCTGCTATATCCTAACTACAGGGTCATGGGGGTCTGCTGGAGCCAATCCCAGCCAACATAGGGCGCAAGGCAGGAAACAAACCCTGGGCAGGATGCCAGCCCACCGCAGTGTATATATATATATATACACACACACACACACACAAGCACAATTCTAGAGATCCTTCCAAATAATAAATCAATTAACATTTGCCCTCTTAATAGTTAATAGAGTCAAGATGGGTTTAAAATTCCATCACTGAGTATTTTGGGATAAGTCTGCTTAGCACTACACATCAGGACACTGGGCTCATTGCCCATTATTTACGTGGCTGACACAGTGCCACAGGTGAGTAGCAGTTTTTAACTCCTGCCTCAAAGTGTCAGTATTGGTTTGACTGAACACTCTTGAACATAACATTTTCAAAGATAAATTTTCTCTCACATTTAAATAATAGGAGTTCTTTAGACTTGCGTATGGATATTGTACATCATTATTTTAAAACTACAACTTTAACATTTGAAAAGATTAGAGTAGAAGCCACAAGAATCAACACAAATGCCTCAGTAATTCTCCACTTTTTGTTTTTTATACTTGAATGGCACCTGTGTGAAAAATTTAAAATAACACAGAGTTCCATTTTATCCCTGGGCATAATGATGCAAGAACCAAAATAAGATGCCATGCTGGCATATAAATTATGTAGAAAACATGACAGGGATTGGCTTTGCAATCTAGAAAATGTTATCTTAAATAATATTTTGATGTTCACTCTGTATTGACAATTTGCAATGCTGCTGTTACTGTGAAAGGAATATAGAACAGTAAGTTTTTTTTTTTTTTTTTTCATTAACATGACCCCGAGCAGCATTTTTATCAACCATATGATAAGCTTTCAAAAGGTATGTATCTACAAATCAGGTGTGAGTTACTCTCCATTTAGACTCCAGCTCAGCAGGAAGGCTGAAATGAGAACGCCTTTATTTAAAATAGATTTCCTCTCCCTCATATCTGTTATATCTCAATTTCAGCATCAGTGCCCATCATGTGTATTTTTCAGAATGACAGTTATTGTCACAATGCAGTCTAACAAAAATGCTGAGGAAAGGAATCCAGTACAGAAGAAGCACCTGGATGATACACCGGGACAACTTAGCTAGTAGCTAAACAAGTGAGCTTGATGGACTGAGTGGCTTTCGCCCTTTCTTTTGTCAAATTTCTTATATTATTATGCACAGTAAGTAGCTGTTATTGTCTAGATATTGAATTCCATTGGCAAGAAGAATCTTGAATAATACAACATTCTCAAATTCACTTAATCCAATTTAGGGTCATGGGGGACTGGAACCCTTCTTGGTAGCCTTGGGCACAAGGCAGGGAACAGCTCTTAAAAGGACAACAGGCCATTACAGAGCCCACTCACACACATGCCCAGGGGGTCAACATGGAAAAGCCATCTAATCCTACCCAGCATGTAGAATGAACACCGGACTACCATTACAGAACTCATCCAGTCAAGGGGAGAATAATGCACATGGATACGAGCTGACATAAGACCTGTGAAACACCAATGCATTTAAACACTGGGCTAGCCACAAGTAATATGTTAAAAAGTTTAATTTCTTTAAAGCAGACTTTAATGTTAGAATACATGGAGTCAGTGTGCACCTTCTAAAGAAAAAGAAATACATAAAATATCCAGTCCCATCACATATGATCTTCTAAAACTGCTTTTCCTGGGGAGGACTATGGTGTAAATTGTATATTTGAAAGTTGATTACATTTGATAAAGGCAGATAAAATTACATTTTTGTTTTTTTTCTCAACATGTAATAAATGTTCACCTATTTTTTTTTACCTAGTTGGCATGTAGCTGTTTAGCTGACTGCAAAGTTCCATGCTTCAGTTGTCTTTAGATTAAAAATGTTTTCTTTGTAATAAGGTTGCTTTAAAAAATGATATCAAACTCAGCAAGATTTACTTTCAGTAAGCTGATGTTTGTAAGACACAATAAAAGAAAAAACCCATATACAGTATAGAATTAATGGGTTTGTAAATGAAATCAATATTTAATGTGGGATTGTGTAAACTTCACAACTCCCACAAAGTGGATTATAACATCTGTGACAAACATCATTTAAGGCAATAACATGAAACCCAGACGACAGAAATACCCCGATTCAAAAGTGTGTAAGAATAAATTTGCTGCTGAAGTTTACATGACTTGTGTGGAAATTTAATTATCATCATTATACACGCTTACATTCAGTATTGCGGATCAGCAAAACAGGAAAACAAAAACATCTTAACTTTATTTATTTTGCAATGGCAACAGACAGACAGATCCATTGGTTTGACATGTTAAAGGCAAGCGTTGAATCATATTTGGCATATTTTGAATGGTAAATTGAGCCGCAAGGGGTTGCAAAGTGGAGTCTGACAATAGTATAGCTTTAAAAAATGAAGAAAAATTAAGATGTCCACAGAAAAAAAATTATAATTTTTCTTATGCCAAAGATTTCATCCTTCCATCCACATGCTGCACCCACTTAGGCTGTTACAGGGTAGAGTAACCCCACTTAGTTTTAGAATGTGCAGTTTTTATTTATTTATTTAGTTTATATGTTTATATTATAATAAAAAGAAATGAGATCACAACAGATGACTGCCCTTCACTAGCTCCATTATTACTACAATGTGAAAAGATACCTCAAACCTGACCTAAATTGTTGTGCACTTTATAAGATTACTCATATAATGTTTAAAGTCCCACATCAAGCAGAAAAAATAGTTTTTAATTGATATAATTACTGCATCATAAATTTAAGTAAGTACTGTGTTGTCAAATAATATGAGATATTAAGTGTCCTTTAAGTTAGAGAAATGTACTGTACATGCCATTTTTGTTGAAATGTGCACTGAAATTTATGGCCCCACCTGGAAACGATTGGTCACAAAATGGATAACAATAACATCACCAAATATGCAAAATGTCACACAAGTGGAAACAAACTTATAAGATAAATTAATAAAATATGTGCCATTTGCTACTAACCAAATCATCAAATTATCAGTGGGTTTAGGTCTTTGAAGGCCCCCAACCCTAAAACTGGCTTTCTATGATAATACCAGTACAACAAAATACAACTTACAGTATTTTTGTAAAACGCTTTTCACTGAGTGCAAGCACAGAGCGTTCGGACCAATTACCAGTTAAAATACAAGTACACATGATACTAAATTCTAAATACAGTACTGGTATATATATAAATGCAGATTTGTTAAAAGACACAGTAAATAAGGTAGAAACGGATTAAACATAAAGTGCAAACCAACAATATCTGTCCACCATCAATTAATTGATGAACTATGACCACTTGACCACAGAGGAGATTAAAATTGTAAAAGTGAAAGTCAAAAACAAAGTCACAGTCCTAACTGGCCACCTACCTGCTCCTTGGGATTCTAGAGTAGAGACTGTTCTGAGCCATCCAATTTGAAGAGAGAGTCTTTCCATTCGATGACTACAATTAAAACGTAACACTAGTGTGTTTTCACAGAATGGTATCCCGGATTTTTATTTTTGGAAGTTATTTTTGCTCTTACCCTTGTAATGAATGGTATGTATGGGCTGGCTTCCTTGCCGGGATTGGTAGCGGATCCTTGAACTGGCCAGGATGCCAGAGTAACAGAGAGATCGTAGGAGGCTCTGTTTTTCACGGCAGTATGCTCCCCTGTTCTGCTAGATGGCAGCATCCCTGGGCTTCGGTACCCGTTCCGAAACACACAGGGAATGCTGGGATTTGTAGTCTGACAGTGCCACACTGTTGGGGTCTGTGGGTGGTGCTAGGGGGTGCTGCGTGAAGTTACACTCTCTGCTGTTTGGGACATCCATATGACCCGGAAGTGCTTCTAACCAGCGAAGCCCTGGCACAGGAAGTATTCCCAGCTCTTCAATAAAAGAAACCGCACTATCTCATACAGGTGAGTCGGAGCTGGGAGAGGAGACAGGCAACATTCGCCTGTCACCAATAGCACTGAACAGGAGGCAAGAATTATGCATTAAATTACAATTTGGAAGTATTTTTTTAAAAATGAACCCCTTTGTTTTATACTTGTCTGAGCATTCATGTTTTGTGCTTTCTGGAGCCCCCTGGTGACCACACCCTGTACTCAATAAAAAAACTTTCTGCCATTAGTCGGCCTGACAACCATCTACAATAACTGAAAAATGCGTCACAATGCACAAGGTCTCAATAAAGAAAAGGATGTGCTCAGAAAATACTCCATAAGATTCACTTCTCTGGGATATGAGATAAATGAGTGAGAGCTTGGCTGCCTGAACTTTTTAATATTTTTTAGAGAGTCTTGCTCTTTGTCCAGTATAGAAGAGCCATTTCCTCTTTTTGCAATCCAAAAAACATTTAAAGAAATTGCTGCCCATCTTTTATTTCTGATTTAGTCTACAGAACACAAATTTCAAGGATCTCACCATTAAATTGGCAATTGGCACATGACATGTTGCATGTTGATGATCAAATACACGTTAGAATTTCAATGAATAGATTATAAACAGAACTGGAAGCTTACCCCTAAGGAGGGACCGCAAAAGGAAGTATTCCTTATGCACTAGACTTCAAAGCATTGCTCAGATATTACATGAAATTAGGGTTACTTCACTTTTTTGCCTGTCTGATAAATTCAAGATGGCGCTCACAACTAAGACTAATCAATACGACAAAAGAAAAAAATTCAAATACTGAATAAAACAAATGATAAAAAAACAAACCTTTTTAATCCAATACAATAAAGACCGAGAATCTGTGAAATGTGAATAAAAATTGTTTACCTCACTCCAGACTGTTTTAATTATATTTATACACATTTGAATTACCCACTAAGCAAAAATAAGTTCCACAAATGCTCAAGTTCATTTTTTTCAACACTTTGCTTTATTCTTCTTCACTAACATTCCTTAAAACAACCTCCTTTAGCTTCCCAACTAGATAATACAACAAATAAAACATGGTTCCTTTTTTATATTTTTCATTCAAGATATGCAACACTGGGTGGTAGCTTTGCCACCCCACAGAACTAGGGTCATAGATTTGAACCCTGCACCTGGTCATTGTGCATGGTGAGTTTTTATTATTCCACAGGCATTTTGTATTTTAGGGTCCTAGTGTTACTCTTTATCATGTAGACCTAACAGAATGCCTCAAATCCCATACTCTTCTCACACTTGTAGGATTGACTGCTATTGTAGTTCCATATTTCACCTTTTCTTTTACCTCTATAAACCTTGGCAGTTAGATGGAGTACTAGATCATCCAAGAGAGAAAGTTATACTTTTATTAGGTATTGTTCAAACTGATAGTGCCAAAAAGAAAAGCAAAATAATGTGTGAATACCATACAACCCAACCTGGTACTAATGGATGGTTAGTCTATTCCAGGCAGCCATTTCTTGTGTTGCTTGAAATATTTGCTGTTAAGTCAAAGGAGGTCAGAAGCACCTTAGGAGGTTAGGAGCACGCACTGATACAGCGCATTGCCGCAACCACCACACGACAAACCAACTCAGGATCCCAGATTATGACCCGAGTGCAGCCATGCAACTGATGACACCTCAGCACCACACTAGTTCAGATGGAGTGGAACAGTGGGAGGTTTTTATGGTGGCTGGTGTGCCAATTCTGCCACCAACTCCCAGGTTTTTTCCTGCAGGCTGGAGGGCCTACATGCAGGGCTGGATGCAGATGAGCATCATACCGAGGATGGAGCAATTCCAGGTTAAGGGCCTTACTCAAGACCCCAACTGAGTAGAGTCACTTTTGGCATTTTACGGGATTCGAGCCAGCAACCTTCTGATTGCCAGCACAGATCCCTAGCCTCAGAGCCAGCACTCTGTCCTTAATTTTAAAAACTTGCAGACGTTCATTTCCTATTTTTGTACACTCTTGTTTCTAAAGACTTCTAAATTCCAGAGAAGAGTGAAATCTATTTTATAGCATGTATTCATACATAAACTGTGATTTGAAATGAGCTTTTGTAGGTCCAGCACTTTAGATGATTGTCCCAAATCTCTGGGAAAATTGTTCTCTTGCAGTTTGTCTTAAATGTCTTGTTAAAGCTGCTGGAATCTTTTTAGGGTGATAGCTGTAGGAGAAAAGCAGACCACGGTGGCAAAGGTGGTATAGCAGAATGCATCATGGAGAGGATGGGCAGCATTACCCTTGATGGCCACTAATTTTGTTAATGTCTTCTTTTTTTGCCACTGTCTACATTGAGTCCAAAGTCAGTCCTGTAACTGGCCTGGCCTTCCTGATTAGTTTGTTCAGGTATTTGGCATCCCCTAAATTAGTCTTACTCTCCTAGCAAACAGCAGTATAGACAGTACTTTAGCAACTATGGATACCAGCATGTTTATATTTTTATTTATGTTTATTGTTTTACTATCATATATATGACAGTGTCTTGTTCTGTATGAAGGATATATTTTAAAAGCCAAAAGCAATTTTTTCTCATACTCTTAATTCATGAAACATTTAACATGGTGTCCTCAAGCCTACTTGTATTCTTCAGTGTTTTAGGAGGCCAGCACCATTAAGTACAAGACATGAATCAAATGGGACAATTCAAACATATGCATGCGGGCCATTTTGAAATCATTAAAATTAATACACAGGTTATTTCTTTTTGGATGTGGGAGGAAACAGAAAAATTCACACAGATGACAGGATGCTGTGCAGTGTAGAACAAACAGTTCAAATCCATAATGTTGAATCTTTTTGAGGCAGCAGCACTAAGTACAGTGCCACCTTCTGTAAAAATTTAGATTTTAATATGACAGAATACAGATCATTCATTCGTTTTTTTAATATGTTTATTCTCATAGAGGGTCAAAGATGGCAGGAAGAGTAAAACAAGAATCAATCCATAAATGTGCACACTCACACACCAATACTAATGGGTACAGGAGCAGTTCAGAGTCAACAATCAGCATAACTTCAATGCCTCTGGGAGGAGGAAAAACATTCAGAAGAAAACCACACAGACTTAGAGAGATAATATTCAAACCCTACATAGACAGTGACAGAGTGGATCACATCATGGAGTTATGAGGGAGCAGTACTATTGTACCTTCTACTGTCTGTTTGCAGTGACAGTGTTGACCACGTTCAGAAGTTTACTTACCTCGGCTGCGACATCTGTTTCTTGGGGGACTCCTCCTATGAAGTCAGCTGACAGATTGGGAGAACATGGGAAGTCATGAGGTTGCTGGAAAGGGGTGTGTGGTGCTCTTGATATTTTTTGCAAGGGAATGAAGGTCGAACTCATTTGAGTCCTGTTGCTTCCTTTTTTGCTATATAGTTGTGAGACATGGACGCTATCCAGTGGCCTGAGATGAATACTGGACTCCTCTGGTACTGTGTCTCCTTGGAGAATCCTTGGTTACCTCAGGTTTGACTTTGTGTCGAGCGAGCAGTTGCTCGTTGAGTCCTGAATGAGACACTTGCATTGTGAGGGAGTGTCAGCTACGGCACTACAATCATGTGGTGCAATTCCCCAAGGGTGATCTGGCTCACAGGATCCTCATTGTTGAGGACCCGAGTGGCAGGACCAGCTAAGGGGATGCCCATGTAACACCTAGATATGGCAGGTAGATGGTCATTTCTAGAGGGTGTGACTGGACTGCATGTCTGTCTGGGGTGTTGCCACCTGAGATTCAGAACGGTTTTGTAGTGTGGTGGATGCAGCAATGCACTGTACCAGTGCATACTCCCTGGCCTGACCTGACCTGATTAAATCCAAGTCTTTAGTAAAGCCACTCCTTTAAAATTTTAAGTTTGGACGTTACTTATTGTGTATCTTCAACTTTTACTGCATGTCCATGATAATGTCACAGGTCAAGGGGAACACATATCATATGCCTATTAACCATATAGCACTGTAGCAAAAAATGGCAGCACTCAAGAAAGCAAATACATAAAACTGAGGCACCCATGAAAAAGAAATGCAAAATATAGCAAAAGATGATGTCACACAAAATGAATAAAATATTTGTGTGTTCCTGCCAATTCTTGTTCTGAACTTGAGGATTCCTAAACATAAATAAAACAATGACTCAAATATGCCCAAAGAGGAAGAACTGTCAGCCCCAGTTAGACACACAACAGGGCACCAAGAAATCTTTATAAATGAAAAGATCTATTATACAAAATGGTGACACAAAAATAAACTCTGAGTGGTACAGGACAAAAAGACACATAAAGCGTTGTCTTCAAAATAAGTATTCCCACAAGCAAAAGCAGACCCAAAATGACATCCAAGAGGCCGATTCAAAGCCAGAGCAAAAGGTCACAAAAATCCAGAATTGGAAAAAAAGCAGAAAAAATAATCACAAATTCAAATAAACTCACCACACCACAAGCACATTCGCAATGAACCACAAGAAAGTATGGGTTGTCCTCAGCCTTTATGGTCCATAAAACACATGAAACATAAAAGAAGATACATTGGTACATAGAAACTAAATGACCAACAATATTAACATAAACAAAGGAATCAGAAATGAACAAGAAAGACATTTAAGCAGTATTTGAACCCCAGCCAAGTGAGGAACCCTGCCTAAAACATGAACAAGTGTGAAATGTCTTATCACTTCTAATCTACAATGTCCTTTTTAAGATTTTTTTTCTGTCTATATTGTGTAATCTTGTTCCAACCACTCAAAAAAATCACACAATTATGATTGTATAATATTACCAATGTATTGTATTAGTTTTAAACATATCATTTCCTTGCAACTGGTACATTTGCTTTTGTCTTCTAGGGACAAGTAGAAACAACTTCAGCAAGGATTCCCTGGTCTATACAGAAACAGAAGTCAATATATAAAGGATCCATTTAGATTATAGCTAATATTTTTATGTGGGGTAAGATGCATTTTCCAGCTTGGTTACGGTACTTTTGCTTGTGTGCATTGATTATTATAAGCAGGCATGCGTGAATGTGCCTAGTGTTATATGGGCAGACCTTTCAGATTTGATGAAGCAGGCATTGAGGTGGTATATATTCTGGTGTGTCTGCTCTACAGGAATACATACATATATAGGTTTTAGCATTTATTTAGTGAAAGATGTATGTAATTTAGAGCTTAAACATTTGTAAAAGCTAAATTGCATGAGAAAGTATGTTCATAATGCAGTTACAAAAATGTACAACAGTTTTGTCTAAACATACTTAAGAATCATTAAACCAAACCATGTACACATGAATCATGGGATATATAATGGGAATCCACCTTTGATGCCTACTTTCTCCAGTTCAGCAGCAAGATGCGATACAAATGTAATTAAAATGAGAGCCTCATTAAATGCAGAAAAAGTATGCAAAACAAAGAATATTTCACTATTTTGATAGCATTGGGCACAAAGCAGGAAACAGATTTGGCCCGTTGCAGAATATATGGACACATACACTCAGCATGCACAGAACCTTCCTTTACTGCCTATGAATGGCATACTTCTCTTTGACTGAATAATATGTGACATTGCTATAACGTATATGATGTAAAATACTCTTGAAAAAAATATCACTCATTATATATGTCATGAATTTATTTCTTACTCTTTAAAAAAAAAGTTCTGGTTGTCAATTTTACACCTTTTTGTTAAAAGAATACTTTAGAGGTTGAGAAAAGAGAAAAATGTGGGAAATGATGAATGCAAGATTCACTGTTACAGCTTTATCAGCAACAGCAAATAACAAAAAGTATTACAAAATATAATAAAATATCTTATGCAAGAGAAATTTGTTTATATTACACAACAGATCTCAATGGGAACAAAAAATCCTGCTGGATATCTATACTGATATGGACTGGGTAATGTGTTAGGAATGAAAGGATACCACATCGTTTGATGGAAATTAAAATTTTCAGCCTTCAGAGGACTGAATTCAAAGACACCCCGAAAATCAAAGTGAAAAAATGATGCAGCAGGCTAGTCCATTTTGCAGAAATTTCATTGAGGCAACTCGTGACAATGTCGGGGCATGCTCCTAATGAGACAACGGATGGTGTCCTGAGGGATCTCCTCCCAGATCTGGACCAGGGCATCACTGAGCTCCTGGATAGTGTGAGGTGCAATCTGGTGGTGGATGGACCGACACATAATGTCCCAGAGGTGTTCTATTGGATTTAGGTCAGGTGAGTGTGGGGGCCAGTCAATGGTATCAATTCCTTTATCCTCCAGGAACTGCCTGCATACTCTTTTACATGAGGCTGGTCATTGTTGTGCACCAGGAGGAACCATGGACACACTGCACCAGCACAGGGTATGACAATGGGTCCAAGGATTTCATCCTGGTACCTAATGGCAGTCAAGGTGCCGTTGTCTAGCCTATGGTCTGTGCGTCCCTCCATGGATATGCCTCTTCAGACCATCACTGACCCACCACCAAAGCGGTCATGCTGAACAATGTTACAGGCAGTATAATGTTCTTCACAGCTTCCCCAGGCCCTTTCACTTCTGTCACATGTGCTCAGGGTGAACCTGCTCTCATCTGTGAAAAGCACAGGGCGCCAGTGGTGGACCTGCCAATTCTGGTATTCTATGGCAAATGCCAATCGAGCTCCACGGTGCCGAGCAGTGAGCACAGGGCCCACCCTCATGAAGTCTGTTTCTGATTGTTTGGTCAGAGACATTCACACCGGTGTCCTGCTGGAGGTTATTTTGAAGGAGCAGATACCGGTCCTGCTGATGATGTTAAGGGCCTTCTATGGCCCTGTCCAGCCCTCTTAGAGTAATTACCTGTCTCCTGGAATCTCCACCATGCTCTTGAGACTGTGCTGGGAGACGCAGCAAAACTTCTGACAACGGCACGTATTGATGTGCCACCCTGGAGAAGCTGGACTACCTGTGCAACCTCTGTACGGTCCAGGTATCGCCTCCTGCTACCAGTAGTGACATTGACCGTAGCCAAATGCAAAACTAGTGAAAAAAAAGTCAGAAAAGATAAGGACGGAAAATGTCAGTGGCCTCCACGTGTTAAACTATTCCTGTTTTGGGGGTCATCTCATTGTTGCCCCTCTAGTGCACCTGTTGTTAATTTCATTAACACCAAATCAGCTGAAACTGATTAACAATCACCTCTGCTACTTAACTGACCAGATCAATAGCCCACAAGTTCGATTGACTTGATGCTACACTCTGATTGAAAAGTGTTCCTTTAATTTTTTTGAGCAGTATATATTTCTTGCTGTCTGTTGAAGCATGTGCTCTTATTGCATGGTTGCATTGTATTTCGAGCAATGTAATATACATTTAAACAATTTAGTTGATTTTCATTTCCACAAAAACAAAATCAAAGCTAAATAATTTTTTTGTATGAATCAACAAACAAATCAACAGTGACCTTGCTATGTTGACTGGAAATTCAAATATACAGAATGATGTGGGAAAGGGAGGCATTCCAACGGATAACACAGAAAATTTCCATAACATATGAACACATCAAATCACCAATTACTTCTTCTTACCAAAAAACTACAATACCAGAATACTGTCTTGCTGATTTGCAATTAGTAAGCCAAGAGAGGGGACAAGAACACAGGCCACAAGTAATTCTGCTGCAGGTGTTGTCTGCCATTTATGCAGGTCTGACAGTACCTCAAGGTTTATTTCAATAGCAATAGCATCTGGCCTTGAACAACAAGTAACAATTGTAATCTTAAAAACTTCATGAGCAACTTTTACTAATAAAACAACTTCATGAATACAAAAAAAAAAACTTTATTTGGCCATATTCCTTAGAATACTCAATCCCTTTGACTACTAAACAACTTGTTATTATGCAGTCTGATGGATGCCTGGTGTCAAAGCACTGGAAACTCGATAGCCCCCATTCAACAAGTCTATGGATGCTATAGTTTTTCCTTAGAGGCTGCATTCAACACATCTAGGTTTTTTGATTTTTTAGTGCTGCTATAAAGCATACAGGCTCATTGGGGCACAACTGCTTCTGAAAATGAGGATTCAAAATCATTTTTGTTCCAGTCCACTGTTTAATTCAGACCATTTCTTGTATTAAGCATATTACTATTACTTTTAAAAAACACAGTGATTTGAATTTGATTTCACAAAGAGTGTTGTCCAATTGTACTGTACTATACAGATTTATAATCCTAAATGTACAATTCTAGTGGGTAACCAAAAAAAATGGAGACATGGCAATTTAGGAATTGCTTACAGGTAACTGACAAAATAAAGATTTTAATTTGAGATATGCTTCTAGCACCAAATTATTACTCTAAGTATCTACTTTTTGATGAACAGGGGAAGCAGTGATGGAAGTAACATAAAGACGGCGGAAATATACTTATTTGGAGACTCAGTTCCTATCATGTGATTAATCATATGACACCTGCAGGCGTTGTGCTAAAAATAGGAAGTGAGCCAAGGTTCCCTATTGTGGAGCTGACCCGGACACAGACAGGCGGACATGTTATAAATCATCACCACACATTTATTATTTACAATATTTACACAAATATGGTCACTCAGACCCAGTTCATTAGTGCACAAACCCCAACTCTCAGTCCTGGCCACACAAATGCCTTTCTTCGGGCCACCTCCACTCTCCTCTCTTGCTTTGTCCTGCTTCCACCCGACTCCAGCCCTGAATGAAGGGAGACGGCCCCTTTTATATTCTCCCAGATGAGCTCCAGGTGATTCCCGACACTCCTTCATTGGCCACGCCCCAGCGTGGCGGAAGTGCCGGCTGTTCTCCTGGCAGCTCTCCGGGCGCCCTTTTAACTCTTCCCCCCAGCACTTCCTGGTGTGGCGGAAGTGCTGAGGTAACAGGTCCCCAAGGCATTGGGGCGCCTCCTGGAGGTGACCACGGGCCCCTACAGGGTGAGGCTTCCATGCCCTCAACCCGTGGCCCCCAAAGCAACCAGGAAGGCGGCCCCCACGTGATCCAGGGTGGGCCTTGACCCTCTTCCGGTTCCTCACGGTGTCCCAGCCAGGTCGTTGCACCTGGCATCCCTGACACTATGCAAGTGTGAAAAGAATGGAGAGTATCTGGATGTCTAAAATGTAGTTGTAGTAGCTGTCATGGTAGTGTTGTGATAAACAAGAATATTAAATATTAAAGAATATTTAGGAATGGCACTGCTATTTTAAAATTTATTTGTAAACCGTTTACAGAGGGTTTTCCCATGAAGCACTGGGGCAACACCACTTTTGATGTCATTGACAGAACAGTATTAAGATCAACCTAAAATAGTCACAGTATTTGAGATTGGACCAAACTTAGCATACTACTTACTTTGAACTCAGATTACTGATATTTTGAAACAAAGCTCTGCCTTTTTCATTGTTGATTTATAGCACATAATTTTGCTTTGACATTTCTCTCTTTTTGACTTTTGGTTTTGACCCTTGCTTTGCCTTTTTACTCTCTTCTTTTTCTTGAACCTCACTCTTTAATTATTTAGGCTGAATGCCCTTTTCACAGTCATTACACCATGACTATGACGGCCACTCTAATCACACTTCAGTTTTCTTGCCACGTCCCTGGAAAGGAAACATAACCATTTGGACTCAAATATCTGTTTCTACAGTGAAGTGCAATTTGAAGCATACAGTATACATATTTATTGTATGTATTACTATTTTATTATCTGTATCACCCTCTAGTATATTTTCTGTTGTGTGGTATTTTAAGACCAATTTCTCTGAATGAGAAATAAAAGAAATCAAAAAATATTTTTAAGATTCTGCACCAAAGGCAAACTTTATTTATATCCCTTTATGGTTTTCAATATTAGTTTGTAACTATGTGCATAAATGTGAAACATTTTAATTGTTAATATGGCAAATAGAAACTGCTACAACTGGTGCCTTGAAAAATGTATTGTATTTTTATTAATTTTATATTTCCACAATTGTTTAGTTTTAGAAATGCATAAATTAATGATTTTTTGCTATATAAAAAAACAAACAAGAAAGTAAACCTAACTGGAGCCCATGACATACAGAACTATCCATCCATTCATCCATTATCGAACCCGCTATATTCTAACTACAGGGTCACGGGGGTCCGCAGGAGCCAATCCCAGCCAACACAGGGCGCAAGGCAGGAAACAAAACCTGGGCAGGGCGCCAGCCCACTGCAGAGCACAACATACAGAATTAGTGAATGGTAAAAATGTTATACAGAAAATATTGTGAAATGAAAACAAGTTGGCACACTGGCAAATGCTGTTGCCCCACATTTCCCTGGGCACATTTTGGTTTGCTTGGACTGGCACCTGTTAATGTTCTCTATGTATCAGTATTGCTTTTCTCTGTGTATTTCAATATCAGAAAGACATGCATCTCTACACTGTTTGATTTGTGCATGTATCACAAGATTAATGACTACATAACACAATTTCAGCTTTATTTTTAAAACATACAAATTAGAATGATGGAGGAAAAAAAAACAGAAAAACAAAGGTCGCTAAGTACGCAAGTTCTGCGCTCGGTTTTGCAGACTGGCGGCACCCAGTGTCAAAGTAGTGCTACTGTTCATGTCTGGTTACCCTTTCTTTTTTAGATCCACATCCCTGATACAGCTTTATAAATACACTGAAATTAACTGCATATTGTTTATTAGTTTAATGCATCTGATTGTAATTAACCTGTAACAATATAATGGTCCATGGAATGGCCAATCTATTCCAAATACTATAGCTGCTTTAGTGTTGTTCCTCTCACTGTACCTTCTTTTTCTTCTTCTTTCAGCTGCTCCTGTTAGGGGTTGCCACAGCAGAACATCTTTTTCCATATCACTCTCACTGCACCACTCGGAGCAGCTGATCAGAAAGAGAATTATCGGTATACAGCATCAAGCACACACTGCCTCAGCCATGCTGCCTATTTGAACTGCTTGTCACATGGCAAACACTTCAAATCCTTTCCTGTATGGACCTCGCGGTTCAGAAAGAGTTTCATCACAAGAGCTCTAAATGCACTCAATCAGTCCATCAAGTGCTCCTTGTAGAAATGTTTGTACTTATTAGTACAATCACCCCACTGTAAACTTGCACTACAGTTATAATATTGCACAACCTGAGCCACTTTATAAAGCGCGTATTTACATATGATGACGATATCATTTTTAAGATGAAATGCAGCAAAATATATTTATTATATTATACAGATGAAACTTTAACTTAATTTAAATAATCTATATTGTTAATAATTAAACATGTGAGGACACGGTGTCGCTGCATTAGCAAGGATCTGGAGCTCCGTTCACGGATTGTTCCTGCCTGCGCTGTATTCTTGCTGGGACTGGCGTGAAGGATAGAATAATTAAACACGTACTATTTAAAATATTTCAATGTTCCTTAAAAGTTTTGAAGAATCGGCGTTCTAAGCTTACAGATGGATTAACGTCTATTACAGAGCTGATTATGTGGCGATTGAGCAATAAATTATTTCATCGAAGGACGCACACAATCACTGCGCCACCGTCTTCCCATGTTTAATAACATGCTTTAACTCCTATCATCATGAAGATGATATCAAGTATACATCTCAGTATTTTAATTATTCAGAGAGCTCTAATATCACGTATGTAATGGATTCTGTGTCCTGTCGGAGGAACAGAAAGCCCGGAAGCAAATAGTGATTCACACACATAGAGCACATAGAAGATCAAATACAAAACAAAGCATTTAACGTGCTACTTTAGTTACAATGGGATTTGAGAAACTAGTAAATTTAACGATTTGAAGATGAAGTTTATGATGTTCTACTTTAATGACAAAATAAACTACGTGATTAAAGTGGACATTTCGAGATTGTGTGCCTATTTTTTTTTCTCTATACCCTAATAAGCTTTTATATGATACTCAAACAGTGGGCTACGACTTGCCTTTTCACGGCAACTTTGATATCTGACAACTTCTTTTTTATTTCGGGCACTGTGCAACTTTGTGAACTTGAGCTTTCGAGTTTCTGCGACATTCTATGTCACTCGATCAGCTTCCTTTTGTTGTTTATACCACTGTTTAAACCAACAAATAATACGTTTTTCCTTGCCTCCACTTGATATTCGCTGAACTTCTGTTTCCCCCGTGCTTTTGCCAAGGCCTTTTCACAGAACGCTGAGCTTAAGGGCTATTTGTATTGATTTGCATATTCAAAGAGGCGTAATTCTGGGAGGAGACAGGGCGGGACAGCAGGCGCGTGCATGTGCGTTACTTTTCACGCTGACCGAGATTTATGTAGTGGAAGAACGTGGAAGCTGGCGTTCGCACAGATTTATGCATCTGGATTTTTTTGTGTGTAAGCACATTTCTGCTTTTGTTCTTACACCATTTTATAGTGTGAATTGTATGTATGGCCTTATGCATGAGGCCCCTGGGCTTTCGATGCATGACTTTCTAAAGCTATGTGTTTGTGGTGTCTACAATATATTGTCAGCCTGAAAAAAACAAAACAAAACACTACAGCTGTCCTCACTGCAGAAACAGCTAGAAACACATTTTGCTGTTTTTCATGGGTTACCATTTTCAGACAAGTAAACCTCATCAAAAATGAATAAGAAAAATGTAAACTGACTTCCTGTATGTATTGTAAGAGACGGCCAGCAACCCAATCCGGCCAAGATGCCCAAGAAGTGAAAGGATGGGGGAAGGCAGGCTCTTTAGGGTACTGTTGCCCCCAGAACGCTATATGGCAGCTCCAATGGATTGCAGCAGTGCCCCAGATTCCCACAGGGCACTATAGGACTTGGAGATCTGTTGGGTACCATGGGTGCCACCAGGGGGTGCTGTAAAAATGGAGTAGCCATGTGGCATGGAATTTCCACCTAACCCAGAAGTGCTTACAGACCACGTGGGTGGAAGAACAGAAGCACTTCTGGGTTGGACACTATAAAAGGACTTGCCAACCTCACAGCGATGAGACAGAGGCAGGAGGTGGAGGACAAAGCTTGTGAGGAAGAGTGGAGGCAAAGAAGAGAGAGAGAAAAAGGACTGTGTCATTATTTGGTGCTTGTGTATTGTACTGTACTATGCTGTGAAGTGGGGGGCAAAAGAAAAACTTCAGTGCTGTGTTGAACTTGTGTCTCAGCCTGTCTGTGTCGGGATTTGGGGAGTGGTATGCCCCCTGCTGGTCCACAGTATCTAAATTTTATTTCTTTTTCTTTTTGTATGTGTGTGTGTAAGATTGGGGGTTACAAGGAGCATATTTAGGATTAGGGAAAATACAGTTTCCAGTTGTCTTCTCCACTTCAGCCAATAATAAACACATCATATGTATGTTTATGAGGGACAGAAGCTTGGCTTTACAGCATTTTGGTCAAAGTAATAACACAAAGAAGAAGAAGAAAAAGAATAGTAGCTTTTGCATGTTCCGCTTTTGTTATTTTGCAAAAAAATAATTTAGCAATTCTGTTGTGAAATGTATGTATACAGTATCTCAAATTTAATTTCATTTGCCCATTTATTTGTTTAAACTTGTTTAGCCAAGTGTCAAACAATGTCTAGTAATGGTGCAGTCCCGACTTACTGTGTGACCAGTACAATGTTATAAAAGGGTTCTCTTTACCACCACTCAGTTGTCTGATGACCGGATGAAAGTGGGGTGTTGTGGTACCTTCAGAGTGCCATAAAGATGTACTCCCAGACACACTTCAATATTCCTCTCAGCAATAAACTTGAATTATCCTGCTCGAGCCCTCATCCCCTGCATGATATTTTTATAATAGCACACCTACATTTAATGTGTCCAGTCACAGAGATTAGCCTCCTGACCCTAAGGTCCTGAAGCACTTGGCTAAGCAGGTGAAACAGCTCCACATTCAAAGGGAGGACTTGAAAGCCATCCTGGAACACTCTGACCTGATTTCAAGGAGAAACGTTCCACTTCCCAGAGACAAAATTGAGGCATACCTTGCAGTGTGTAATCTACAAAACACACTTTGGAAATCAAGACTAAGTATCACTTGAATCAGTCTGTCTTCCAAATGAGACTCAGATGGTTCCACTAAAGCAACTTTTTTCTCATTAACTCGAGATAGATTTCGGTAATCCACACTAATGTGTGCAATTGTGATATTAAAGCAATCCTAAGAAGCGATCATGGAGAACATCTATCATTGCTATAAAGGACACAGAGGAGACTGTAAGACCTACAGATTGTGTGCCTACAACATTAAATGTGAAGTTTATATGGGATGTATGGAGTATTATGGGATACCATTCTTTTAGTTTGGAGTTTTAAATGAACCTAAAACAGTGTTATTCCCATTAAGAAAAACTAAAACGAATCATGGCATTAATGCAAGCATAATCATTTCATTAAATAAATAAAAATGAAAAAACATTTTCATGAAACATTTCAATGAAAACGAAACTCATTTTTGTGATCTTAATTTTGATTTTACCACACTAGTCTTTGGTAATAATATACATGCTAGTGTGCAGCTGCTGGTAACGTTATTAAACATTATTTAAAAGAGGGGTATTAATTTGTGTGGAAGTATAAAATACCCCTCACTACTGGTGTCAGAATCTGTGGGTTTCACTGGTGAAATGAGCCATCAGTCAGCTTTGCCTTCTAGAACTGGCAGCAAATATCAAAGCCTCATCACTTGTCAATGACTTATTCTGTGGATTTCATTGGCCATAATTGACCATCAGTCACAGATGCTCTGTTGCCAGTGAATGGCGGGCAGCTTTCACCAAACCTTAAGGAAAAAGTGCTTAAAACATGCAACATGTTACATTGAAAGATACAGCTAAGTAGTTTGAATATTAGAGCCATGGAAGATTTGTTAGGCTTGAATAGCCACCCCGACTCTTCAGATTCATTCAGTATTTAGACTGGAAAAACACCAAAGAACGTAAGCAATTTCTCCCTCATTGCTTATTTGCTGACAGTACCCTTATAGTGACAGGTTAAGTAGATGTGTAACATGCAATCAAAGTTGAATATATATGCATATACAAACAGCTTTGGCCCTTAGAACCCTCAACTATAAATTTCACTCCGACTGATATGTTTGCTCAGAATTAGCCTGACTGATGGCACAATGCAACTGGACATATGTCACATATCAATTTCTTTAAAATGCACTGACCTGTGCTTTGATGTTACTGAATGATCTGTGGTTTACAAAGCCAGTCTCCAATGGGCTGAGGGCTGCTGTTATTTGCACTTGTGAGCAGTCCTATTGTGCCTATGATGTTTGGGAAGCCTAAGGAACATCACTGAGCCTATCACTGAGTAAACCTTAAATAAATACATTTTACATTGTTTCATTTACCAGAAACTTCAAAAGAGGCCTTCTTGATTTAACAAAAGTCTTGATGGTCAGAAAACACCACAAAAGTATTATGAGGCAGTATTAGAGCAACAGATACTTTGAAAAACTTCTGACATACAAATGACTATTTAAAATTTTCAATATCACCAACAATGTATTGCACAGAAATTTGGCAATTGTTGTGATGGTCAGGCATTTACTCTGGCAAATTGACTTGGCAATGTCTCAATTCAACTAATTGCATACTGCATAATATTGATTTTTGCCAAGATATATCTAATAAAAACAGCGGTCAATAAAAGCCTTATGTGAAATCCAAGAACTCTCATTCACAGGATTTTCAAGAAATGGGCACACCATGGCTGATCCTAAAGGACTGTTCAGAGCAAACTGACGTTAGATGAACTGAATCAATCCACAAACATCTGTATGCAATTTATCAAGTACCAGACTGAAATTGCCAATTTTTGAAACAAGTGCTTCTATTTCAGTGGCAGCTACTCAATTACAAAACATTTTTTCTCTGTCCCAGTGACAAAGAGAACAATATCAACTATTATAAAGAACAATATAAAGGCTCTATGCAATTAATAATTGAGCTGTGCAATCCACTCCTTTATAACAACATGAATATGTTCCTAAAATAATGTATTTTTTATTGAAAGACAACATACCTACAAATATTGTCAAGACATATACCTGTATATGAAAAATAACATGGGGCTTTCTTTATAATTATTATTTGTGCTGGTGGTTTAAAAGGTCTGCTTAATTAGTGAACTCCCAGTTCAGGAACTTTTCCAAGGAAAAGAGCAAACCATAATGTACTTATAGTTGATCCTAAAAGGTCTTCAAATGTGACATTTACAATGTTTATATATTATGATATAGATAATAAAATATAAATAAAAGTAGAACAACTCTCATTTCAATTTTTCTTTTAAAGTTTTTGCATATGAATTCTTTGCTGTGCAAACTACTACCTGCAGTCCATGGCCTACATTGGCGTAAAGATAGGGAGCTTAGTTTGAAAATTTAAAAATGCATTAAAGTCCTGGGACCTCATGTATAAACGGTACGTACGCACAAAAATGTTGCGTAAGCCTGTTTCCATGCTCAAATCGTGATGTATAAAACCTAAACTTGGCGTAAAGCCACGCACATTTTCACGCTAGCTAAAACCCTGACGTACGCAAGTTCTCCGCTCGGTTTTGCAAACTGGCGGCACCCAGCGTCAAAGCAGTTTTACTGTTCCAGTGTGGTTTCCCTTTCTTTTTTAGATCCACATCCCTGACGCGGCTTTATAAATACATCGAAATTAACCGCTTATTGTTTATTAGTTTAAGGCATCTGATTGTAATTAACCTGTAACAATATAATGGTCCACAGAATGGTCAAACATTTCCAAATACCATAACTGCTTTAGCATTTTTACTCTCACTGCACCTTCTTCTTCTTCTTTCAGCTGCTCCTGTTAGGGATTTGCTATATTGGATCATCTTTTTCCATATTATTCTCACTGCACCACTCTGAGTATTTATATCACTGTATCTGAGTGTGAATCACAGCTGTACAGCAGCTGATCGGAAACAGAATTATCGGTATGCAGCATCAAGCACATGCTGCCTCAGCCATGCTGTCTATTGAACTGCTCTCACATGGCAAACGCTTCAAAATCTTTCCTGTAGGGACCTCGGGGTTCTGAAACAGTTTCATCCCAAGAACTATAAATGCACTCAATCAGTCCATCAAGTGCTCCTTGTAGAACTGTTTGTACTTATAAGTACAATTACCTCACTGTAAACTTGCGATACAGTTATAATATTGCACAACCTGAGCCACTTTATAAAGCTTTTTTTTACATATGATGATATTTTTAAGATGAAATGCAGCAAAATATATTTATTATATTATACAGATAAAACAGATAAGGACAGGAATTAAGGGTTAGTACATTTGAAAGAGACAGTACTGCTGCGATAAATTATTTCATCGAAGGTCACGCATGGCGCAGCATGCATCTTGTGTGAACAATCACTGCGCCACTGTTTCCCTGTTAACTCATATCATCATGAAAATGATATCAAGTATACATCTCAGTATTTTAATTATTCAGAGAGCTGTAATATCATGAATGTAGTGGATTCTGTGTCCTGTCAGAGATAGAGAAAGCCTGTTTAAGAAGCACGTAGTGATTCACACACATAGAGCACATAGAAGATCACATACAAAACAAAGCATTTAACGTACTACTTTTGTTACGATGGGATTTGAGAAACTAGTAAATTAAACGATTTTAAGATGAAGTTTATGATGATCTACTTTGATGACAAAATAAACTACGTGATTAAAGTGGAAATTTAGAGATTAAAGTTGACATTTCATGCTTTTTCCCATTGTGTGCCTTTTTTTCTCTGTACCCTAATAAGCTTTCATTCAGGGCTGGAGTCGGGTGGAAGAAGGACAAGGCACGTGAGGAGTGTGGAGGCGGCCCGAAGAAAAGGCATTTGTGTGTCCAGGACTGTGTGTTGGGGGTTTGTGCACGGGACTGGGTCTTAGTGACCATAACTGTTGTAAATATTTGTAAATAATAAACGTGTGGTGGTGAGTAACAACATGTCCGCCTGTCTGTGTCCGAGTCGGCTCCACATCATATATACTAGCAAAATACCCGAGCTTCGCAGTGGAGAAGTAGTGTGTTAAAGAAGTTATGAAAAAGAAAAGGAAACATTTTTAAAATAACGTAACATGATTGTCAATGTAATTGTTTTGTGACTGTTATGAGTGTTGCTGTCATCAAGGATTTGATTATCATTATTTCTTTCAATCAGGCTCGCATTTGGAGGATGTGTTGTGTTCAAGTTACATTCTGTGTTTGTCAACCGTTGTAAAGATAACAGGTTTCATTCATCGAAGTGTTCAGTACCCAATCTAAGATGTTTAACAGGCATTCCCGGTATTAAGTTGTGGATTTGCCTACGAATATTTAGCATCAGCGTGTCTATTAACTTAATTTAAACTTAAGCTTTACACCTTGCTTTCCTATTGATATGTCTACAAAGGCTTGTTGAGCTTCAGAGGGTTGTTCCTTTCTTACTGCATCAATGAACAGCTCGTCTTCCTCTTTATCTGACACATCACACACTGCATGCACGGGTTTACCTTTCCGAGTCCTGCAAACTTTAGTGAAGTGGTTCAATTTACCACTTTTTTACACTGTTTTCCTTTAGCTGGACATTGACTTTTTCCACCGTGTGCTTTGTTTCCGCAGTAGCTTTAATGGATTGTTCTTGTATTGCCAAGGACTGCTTTTGTTATTGCCATTGGACTTTGTTTTTTTTTTTGCTTCTTTGTAAGGATTTCTATTTTGTATTAGGACTTATTTGCTTTTGGGTTGCCTTATCGGCATCTCCTTTTGCCTCTTTTTTGCTCATTTAAATATTTTGTATATTTTAAATATCTTCTGATTTTTGTGAATCAATCTCCCTCTATAAAGATTTTTGTTTGCCCTTTCATCCACAAGCTTCATGGGGCTTGGGCTATATTTTGTGAACATTATTTATATATTTTGAACTTTTGAAGCCAAAAATCCACTTGGCCTGGTGTAGGCCGAAACAATAATATAACCAATAAAGTAGTAATTCAGGCTGCTCTAGATTATCTGTATCTGAACAGACTAATTAGGATTTGAACCTGCTTGGTGATTGTATTTTGGAGGCTTCATACCACTTTGTCCATTGTGTGGTGCCACATCACAGTTTAGAGTGTTTTTGGCTTGTTTTAAATTGTGTATGTGTTTTCTTTGTTACTCTGGCTTTTGTATTGTTGGCCTATCGTGTTGGCCTAAAGTGTTTTGGACGTTTGTAAATTAAGCTTTGTTTATAGATAGATAGATATACTTTAGTTGTCCTCAATTATAATGTTGACAATTATTTAATAAATCGGATAAAGTAAGATAAGGCTGTTTTTGGGAACCAAGATTATCTTTGAATCATTCAAATTCATAATAATAATTCACCATGGATTGAGTTTTTTCAAATTCTTTAAAGGCTTGCCTACTATATTATCATCATTTGAAACTACTTCTTATATCCTTTGATGCTACACATTCAATACTTGCTGATTAATAAGACTAAAATAAGAATGTGAAACTTCGCTGCTATACTGACTTGCAAGAGGCAGTAAAAGAAAAAAGAAAAAATGACAAGGAGAATCATAGTCTGAGAATGAGCCAAAGGTCAAAACAGGGAGACAACATGATTGAGTGTCAAAACCGAAATGAGAACTAAAAATTTAAGTAAAAAAATACAAGAGCAGAGATTCAATAACTGAGATAAGTGTCAGTGTGCACTTTTCGTGGCATTACACATGTATTTTTTGAGCACGCTCGTGTCGATCAAACACAGGAAGCTCTGCAGTCTACTTGTGACTTAACGGTGTGAGAAGTAAGTAAATAAATCAAGGTAAATAATATTCGATCTGGCTTTTATGTTAGTAACATATAAATGTTAATATTTTGGGCACATGCACCATCCAGATCTAAACACTAGCATGGAGAGTCGCTCGCGTACTGAAGAATCTACAGCTGCAGGTGGAAGGTGCCATTAGCAATGCCTTAGATGGAACTGAAGATAGTATCATATATGAAGAGAGCAAAGAAAGTGATATCAGTGATTGTGAGCAACTGAGCTTCATAAATTCTGACACTAGCGATGAGGAGTTCTTGGGATTTCCAGAAAACTAGAAGAGTGCTTGAACCTTAAAGTGTCTCCTCATTTGTTAGTGACAGTGATGATGGTTCTTAATACCGCTGTTGACTTTACATGGTTGAAATATTATTCTGCTATATTTTATTAAATATATTAGTATACCATTTGGTTCAGAATATTTTTTTTCTTGTTTTCCTCTAAACCTGGGTGCGTCTTATGGTCAGGTGTGTCTTATGCAGCGAAAAATATGGCAGTTAACTGAATATTAAGAATGAAAAATACAATTGTGACTTGCTTAAAAATTAAATACAAAAACAATTAAAATCTTCCTTTGATAAGAGCATAAAAATAAAACACATACATGAGAATAAAGCAACCCAGTTTTCAAAGTACAAAAAAAAACAAATAAACTAACAATTTATCTAAAATCAAAATATATACAGTATATACATTTTAAAGCAACACGAAACCACAACAGGCTCATCCAAAGTTTACAGTAAGTGGATCTTGTCTGACAAGTGTTTTAAGTGACTTGAAAATGGACAGTAGTTATTTTCACTGTTAAATTCAAGAAAACGTTTGGTTCTGTACAGATAGCCCAGAAATTACAATAACCCTGACAACCTGTAATAAATATTGATTGAAAGAATATAAAACTAAATATGATTTTTATGTTTTGACTCTTGCACTTCTTTGTTTTTGGAAATATGTTTGATATTAAATGAATAAATACATAACTTGTTGCATAGATCTTTTCTTATTTTTTGTTTCTTTTTAAATTTAATTGGTTTCAGACCATTATTACAAAACACCCAACAAGTCAATAATGCAGACACAGTTATATATTGAGAGTTTTATCTAATACTCACATTCAAGACCCATTTCTCCCACCAAACAAGAGAGTAAGAGTGTAAATGAGCCTAGTGAGATGTAGTCAGTTAGAAAAATATAGCATATTAAACGATCATGTTGAAGAATGCCTGCTGAGAACAGCAGTAATGGAGTGCTGCCATTTTTAGAAATTTTTTAACTTAATTTTGAGAATGTTATGTATATAATATTAACTAACACATTTTTTTCTTATAATGCTGATGTTCTTAGTAAAAATCCTACAGAAGCTTATCCCTGAATCTGAAAAAAAAATCACTGCGTTATTTCACAAATATCATTTCTCAAAGATATTGCCTGCTGCAGTCGGTAACATCGTACACTCATGTGTTTCAGCTGTCTAGTGACAACTATTGAGGGAATAGTTAAGCACACATGTAGCTTGCAATGAAGTGACAAGAAGTGAACAAAAAGTTATACACTTAGTTTTAATCAGGCTAAAGTTTAGTACAGATATTTAAACACAGGCAGATCCATTGAAGATTCATTGCCCCGTCAAAACACTGATGTGAAAACAGGGCTACGTGATATAAAACATAGTTCCCTAATGGGTAAGAACTGTTTGGATGGTTTCCTAAGTGTTACTCAAGGTACACATCAACATCTCACATTCACTTGTTTTCCCCATTGAAACGTATTGGGCGAAACTTAAGTGGAGCGTTAC
Organism: Polypterus bichir lapradei; assembly: GCA_026402145.1. Classification (NCBI taxonomy): domain Eukaryota; kingdom Metazoa; phylum Chordata; class Cladistia; order Polypteriformes; family Polypteridae; genus Polypterus; species Polypterus bichir. The sequence goes on from JANRMT010062792.1 coordinate 41,501,180, forward strand.
ACAATGTTACTTACCTTCTATGTGTTGAAACCACTTGTATCACATGTGAAAAGTAGGTTCCTAACAGAACTTTACTGTGTTAATCAGTTTCTAAGTGATGAACCAGTTTTAACCCTTCTTTTAACTTGCAGTGCTTTTCAGCTCTTGTAACGTGCCCGGCTGCATTCAAGTTACATTCACGTATAACTCAGTGCCCCGTCAAAATAATATAGTTATATTATAATACTAGCAAAATACCCGCGCTTCGCAGCGGCGAAGTACTGCCTTAAAATTTTTATTAAGAAGAAAATTTAACCTTTTTAAACTGAGGGAAAATATGCCAATAATTATTTGTTAAGGATCTCTTTGTATACCATGTTGTCAGTTCGGCCCTCCGGTTGTAATATGACCAAGCTGTGCGCTGAGCTTACTCTTGAGCATGTAACTTACAGTTGGCCATGTGAACAGTAATCTTGTTTCAAATGTCACAGCTTGGATTGCTGCTGTCATAATCGGTTTGAGTTTCATGGTTTGTTTCAATTACAATAGTATTTGCAGGATTTGTTGTGTTGAAGTGACATTCGGCATCTGTCAAGCATTGTAAGCACACAACCGGTTTCATCGATAAAATCACATCCAGCTTTTGAGAGTTTAAACACTCATAAACATCAAAGTGTCCACTACTGAAATCGTCACCTGTGAATCTAAGATGTTTAAGAGGCATTGGCGGTTGTCGAAAGGTGTAAAATATTTGGCCATTTCGGTACACTTGAAAGCGACAACCGAACAATTCAGCGGCAGCCATCAACTCACATGCAGAACCATAGGTGAAGGGCTTAAGCATTTCACTCTTATAGTGCTCCTGTGTAGTATAATTATTTCCTGTACCGTCATCAGTCCACAACTTGAACCTGTCCCAGTCATTCAATACATAAGACACAATGTTCCTCCGGATATCAAGAGTGAGTCTGATATGGCCGTGCAATATGTAACAAAGAGAATGGAAAAGGTAGGTGCCATCTCCGGGCATGGAAACCACTCAGTAAGTGACAGTTCTTTGATCGATAGTGATCACCTCGATAGATATGGTAATGGGGGTTGGAATGATAAAGGAAATGGGTACCTGAGCAATGTAAAGTAAGTCTAAAATACCTATACAATAACTATAATTGTAATAAACAAACAATAAAACAGCGGAGAAGCCGTGGATTTAACAAAAAGGCTGTAGTTATCAGTAGGGAGACGTGAATCCCGTGGCGAAGTAAGGAAGGGAATGTAGAGACCGGAGCGACGGACGGTCTTATATAGGCAGGCAGCCAACAACGTGGGAGGCGTTGGGATGGGGGACCCAACGCCACCTCACACAGTGACTGAGCTGCAGGCTATGGACGTATATATGTACGTAAGTAGGATTCAGTTAGCGTTGGGAACCCATGTACCAAATTTCTTGAAGATGGGCCCATAAGTAACAAAGACTGTTGAAAAGTTCAATATGGTGTCCGACAGTGGCATCATACCACCGAAATAAGTACGTACATTGGTTTCGGTTAGTGCAGGGAAGCCGCCTATAAAATTTCGAGAAGATTGGGCTATAAATAAGAAAGTTCAACATGGCGGACGTTGTTGACCATTATGACCATTACGCGTAAAATTTCAAAATGAAACCTGCTTAACTTTTGTAAGTAAGCTGTAAGGAATGAGCCTGCCAAATTTCAGCCTTCTACCTACACGGGAAGTTGGAGAATTAGTGACGTTGGAAAGTTCAATATGCCGGCTGACAGTGGCGTCATACCACCGAAATAAGTACGTACATTGGTTTCGGTTAGCTCAGGGAAGTCACCTAACAAATTTCGTGAAGATGGGGCCGTAAAAAAGAAAGTTCAACATGGCGGACGTTGTTGACCGTTATGACTGTTACGCGTAGAATTTCTAAATGAAACCTGCTAAACTTTTCTAAGTAAGCTGTAAGGAATGAGCCTGCCAAATTTCAGCCTTCTACCTGCACGGGAAGTTTGAGAATTAGTGACGTTGGAAAGTTCAATATGGCGGCCAACAGTGGTGTCATACCAACGAAATAAGTACGTACATCAGTTTCCGTTAAAAGTTCAATATGGCGGCTGACAGTGGCGTCATACCACCGAAATAAGTATGTACATTGGTTTCGGTTAGCGCAGGGAAGCCGCCTACCAAATTTCGTGAAGATGGGGACATGAATAAGAAAGTTCAATATGGCGGACGTCGTTGACCGTTATGACCATTACGCATAGAATTTCGAAATGAAACCTGCTTAACTTTTGTAAGTAAGCTGTAAGGAATAGGCCTGCCAAATTTCAGCCTTCTACCTACACGGGAAGTTGGAGAATTTGTGACGTTTGGAAAATTCAATATGGCGGCCGACAGTGGCGTCATACCACCGTAATAAGTACGTACATCGGTTTTGGTTAGCGCAGGGAAGCCACCTACCAAATTGCGTGAAGATGGGGTCATTCTTTTACCTACACGGGAAGTTGGAAAATTGGTGACGTTGGAAAGTTCAATATGGCCGCTGACAGTGGCATCATACCATCAAAATAAGTAAGTACATCGGTTTCGGTTAGCGCAGGGAAGCCGCCTACCAAATTTCGTGAAGATGGGGCCATAAATAAGAAAGTTCAACATGGCGGACGTTGTCGACCGTTATCGACCGTTATGACCGTTACGTGTAGAATTTCGAAATGAAACCTGCTTAACTTTTGTAAGTAAGCTGTAAGGAATGAGCCTGCCAAATTTCAGCCTTCTACCTACACGGGAAGTTGGAGAATTAGTGATGAGTCAGTCAGTCAGTCAGTCAGTGAGTGAGTGAGTCAGTGAGGGCTTTGCCTTTTATTAGTATAGATAGTAGGTCATTCTTCTTCTTAAGAAAGGTTTTCCCTTGGTTGCTTTTAAGTGTGGCCTCAGGGGCTCTTCTAGGGCCACTCAGATTACCTTAATTGAAAGCACTATGTTTGAAAGTTTTTTGAAAAGCAGAATATTACCCATCAAAGGGACTGCCAATTCTAGCATATCTGAAATATCTCACGTTGTCATGTAATTAAAAAATACATTCTCAGTCATTTTTTCTGTCTTTGTGTAAAACACCTCCAAGTCATTTGCCTTTTCAAAATCACACTGTGGCCCTTGAAAGAAATATCATCAATGTGGGAATAAAAGGAAAATGGTTTAAGCTATCCACAGCTTGAGTCAATCGTGCCAGCTTCTCTTTCAGAGCCATAGGTTTACAGCCTGTTTGTGTTCCTGAGAGCAGCATCTTTGTTCTGATGTAATAAAGTCAATAATTCAACAAATTTTAAAAAGGAATTTAAGCATGTTACTTTGTAAAATGGATTGTCTGCAAGATTAAATTGGAATTTAATATTATTCATTGCCTTTTAGATACTGTGCTTCATAAAATATTTGTTTAATTTCAGCATTCTTAAAATGCTATTTAAGAAACATAATTATAATGAAATAGCATTAAAACTACTAACATGAGCACAGTGATCAGTGCTATGGCCTTAAATCTTCCATGCCCTCTCTCGTTGACTAAATTATCAATGGTAACCTTTAAAGTTATTTTACCTGAATTAAGTACATTTCCAACGGACACTTTGATAGACAAATGTGCTGAGTTGTCAGCTGATCACCACTTGGTGCCCATCAACAGTGATGTATTAGGTTGGACCAAATTCAAGTTCTCTACAAGGCTAGTTTTATTCCTTATCCTATTTATAACAAGCACACAACGTTTTGGTGAAAATAAACAACATTTAGAGTTGTTTGGCAGATTTTACGTCATCAGAACAGAGCAGCAGACAAATGTTCCAAATGTTCTTGAAGGTCTGCATTAACATTAGCATTGTCTTATGATGAAGTTGGAAAATGCTTTTGGTGCTTTGTGCCCAGTAGAAGAATACACCGTTTCTGTTCCTTGTCCTTTGTCAGTATGTCATAGTACTTTTTGATGAGACTTATTCCTGTTTCTTTTTTATCGTTCATTATCATCATGCATGGCGACAGTTCACAAAATTTGTTGAAAATGGAATCATCTGTGCACTGTTGTAGTAGTTCCTTGAGAACTACTTTTTCCATAAGAATATCAAAAAAGATGATGTTCTTTCTGTTACCACATATTCAGACTGCAGCTGTTCTGATTCATTTGTCAGCATAATACATTAGGGAATGCCCAGTAACAGTGGCTCCTGCAAGGTTTTCACCATCTTTTCCTTTGTTTCTTATGAGACGCTATCGTCCTAAATGGCTAAAACAGAAACTCCTACTTACTACAAAAATATTCTTGAAACTTCAACTCATACTAGAATGTTCTTGAAACTTCCATTTACTACTACAGGGTGATTCTAATGGGTGGGGTCCCAAGTTATGATACTGTATGTTACTGTCTTAATAATGGAGCAATCCAAACGAAATAAAGATCACATTATTCCTGGATCAAATGTATGAACAACTGAGGCATAGAACTCTTTTTGACTTATTTGTGAATGAAGTGGATGACCGTGAGATCAGTAAATGTTATTTACAGCAAGATGGGGTAATCTGTCACACATCAACTCGCAGCATGGCACAAATGGAATTGTGTTTTTGCAATCAGGTTATTTCAAAGGGATTATGCCACCTCATTCCCTGGACCCGACACCTCCAAATTTATCCTTTTGGGGAGCGATGAAAGGAAAAGTGTACAAGAAGAAGCCTCATACCCTGGAACAATTACAGAGAAATATTGAACAAGAAATTGCTGCCATCACCCCCTACAATATTTGCGGATACCTTTGGCAATATGGAGAACCATGTCAACAACAACAACAACAATTTATTTGTATAGCACATTTTCATACAAAAAATGTAGCTCAAAGTGCTTTACATAATGAAGAATAGAAAAATAAAAGACACAGTAAGAAAATAAAATAAGTCAACATTAATTAACATAGAATAAGAGTAAGGTTCAATGGCCAGGGAGGACAGAAAAAACAAAAAAAAAACTCCAGACGGCTGGAGAAAAAAAATAAAATCTGCAGGTATTCCAGACCATGAGACCGCCCAGTCCCCTCTGGGCAATGTCGATTTATATCTGCAAGTAGAAGGTGACCATTTCCAACACTGAATGTGATTGAATCGTTTACACATCTATCAAGGTGTGCATTGCATTTATTTTGTCTCTATCGTTTCATTATTTTGTGAATAACACATCATAACTTGGGGCCCCGCCCATTTGAATCTCCGTGTAGAATGTTCTTAAATGTTCTCCGATTGATTTTTTTTATTGTTTACTAATCACTTAGCCAATTAAATGTGAACGTAGTAACAATACAAAAAATGTTCAGAATAGAACGGCTTTTAAATGTTTCACAATCGGGTCAAAATTTCACAGGTAAGCAAGCACTTCCTAATCATCAAAAATAAACCTTGTGGAGAAATAATTCTACAAACATCAACTCTTTGCATTAGTTTGTGGACCACACTAGTGAAATATACAGTTAAGTTAAACAAAAAGACCTTTTGTTCAGTATTAGTAGTTGGTTATGAAGATTAGATGGAGAGGAACTAGTTAGCTAAGAAAGTAGCAGGGGCCAAAATAAAAACTTTGCATGGGAAACATTTGATGAGGTAATGGCTTCAAAAAGGTTCTGGCAAAAAACTGAATGATTTATTTTGTGGTCTTTAGTAGGGCTGCAGAAAACTTGACCTTGGCTATCTCTATATATAATCTTCATTTGGATCTTGATCTTTGTTTGTCCGCGAATGAATTAGAAGAAGAAGCACTAGATGGCAGTAGAGAGACAGCTAAAACATAGGCATTGCATTAAGAATCTCCTCCAGGCTTATACTACTGAAGACTGTAGTACGCTAGTCACACCTCAAAACACAGACATTCAAACAAAACAAATTGTTGTGCTTTAAATTAACTAAAGAGATCTTCATTTAGATCTTCATCTTTGTTTGTTCGCGAATTCCACGCATGCGTAGACCACCTTCCAGTTTAGTACATTGTTGTTACTCACGGATGTCAACAATGTGCCGGAATAACGAAAGGGGTGGTGGACAGTGTTACGCTGGTTAGCTCCTGAGGCCTAGTTAGAGAATGAGATTGCCGAAGATAAAAGGTGCGTGCCTACGTAATGAAAGAAAGACAGTGGGTAAAATGAATGACAACGTAACAGCACGTTCCGGCAATTATTATTGTTACGTTGTAGCCGGCGAGTGCTGCGCATCTCACAGTTGTACCGTGGCTTGCTCACATGTCAGTGAAGTGATCCCTATTTATGCTTTAAAGAGCCTGGATACCTATGTGTCCCCCTTTTATAACCATTGCTCCGTGTATATTGCCTTACTCTTTGGATTGCCACAAAGCAACCTGCGAGATTGGAGAAAGGTTGAGAAGACATCGTGAGAGGAAACGACAGCGTCGTGAAAACGAGACGGACTGTGAACGGACAGAAGCAGAAATGCTCCTACACCACCACATAATTACGATTTGGACAGTGATTCCAAGGGTTTTCTTTTGTAATTTTTTTTCCCTTATAAAAAATCATAATGCTGTGCGACAAAGGGCCCAGTTCACGACTGGCAGCTGCGTTTAAACAGGGAGCCCTTCACAGATAACTTTAACACACGCAACATAGTTGGCCGCACATGGCTAGTATATATAATAATTAACAAGAACATATTAAAGCACCCAAAAACCTCAAGGGCAAGCATTCCTTGTGGCAGACAATGTAGTGCTGGGTTTAGCTCAACCTTTGTAAATGAATTCATTATGCTGTTGTAAAGATCCAAAATGGCAAGGCTATAGGGGAAGATGAAGTAAAAACATTGAAATCATGATTAACCTACCATTTCATAGTTGTGTGGAATTGTGTGGATGGCCATCACAATGCAATGACATTAAAATAGTGGTGTTGTTTTACAAAACATGGAACAAGATGGTGTGGTCCAATTACAAGGGATCACTGCACTATTCACCTGTTGGGCAGATGAAGATTGATAATTGGCAACAATCAAAATAAGCCTTTCTTAAATTGCTCGACATAAACATTCAGACCATATACCTTACTTGATTTTTCTCAGATGATTTAGAGGCAAAACCAGAAATAAATTTCCAAATGAAACAGAAGTCAAAATTTCAGAATTTGCTTGAGCATAAGTCTCTCACAAGGTCTTTCTTTTGAATGCTTTAAATTTTGAATGCTGCCAAATGCATAATCATCTTTTAAAAAATGACACCATCCATAGGACAAACCCACAAAATGGTGGCATCCATAATACGCAAGTATACAAAATGGTGTTGAGATGATGTCATATAAATAAAGATAAAAATATAAACATAGAAAATACTAATTAATAATGTTTCAGAATCAAAGAAATATAAACAAATTAATAACACCTTCCTGGCAGTCAGCCTCCTCCTGTCTGTGGAAAACTATGGACGATTGTGAAATCTTCTAAACCAAGACCATCAATGTAGAAACAGCTCTCGTCAACTGTTAGACACATTGGTTTTCCTTTAACAGATTCTTGCAAGGGGGTGACACAATTCAGCCTCTCTCCTGCATGCCATTTCAGATTTGTATTTGCAAAGCAAGAGCTATGTTTGCTACACCAAAAAAGCATTATTTCTTGTCTTGTTCATGACTTTTATGAACAACATATTAAGGTGCAGCCAGGTTTTGAAGAGAATAATGTTTAGGAACCTAAGAGATGCAAATGATTGTTCTTTTGACTACACCATATCATGTTCTCCAGGGTCCAGTATTGTAATTCACAGACATTATGGTCTTCTCTTGGAAAAGTGTGCCTTGTTCTCCACAGGATAAGACAGAGTAGCTACCTCAAATTCAGGTACGTTTAAGTATTCCTCAGAAGTGACAATAAAGTTATAAAATATTATACTATTTCATGTTGTTATTTTCCTCACATAGCTTTCATTTCTGTGACATTTTGAAATTGTGTTTTGCTGTTTAGAATGATATGATTGCACAATGGTAAGAACTTCTTCCTCACAGTTCTAGAAACTTGGCTTTGTTTACCAAATCCCATCACTATTTGTGTGGAATTTTCATTCTTTCCTCATGTCTATGCATATTTTCTCCAGGTAATGTGGTTTACCTGCATGTTCTAAAGCTTGTGTTTGGTTATTTGGTGTCTCTAAATATAATCAGTGTGTGTGTAGTTATGTATGTGAGTGTGACCTGCTGTGGATTGGTATTGAATTTAGATTTGCCTTGGGCCTGATGGTCAAGTGTTGTAAAATGTTTGGTTGTCTGTTTTGGGGATATGGATGTTGGGGAGAACATCACTAGCAAGTGTAAAGAAACAGGATGAACAAACAAAAATAATGGAAGGAAAGATAGCAGACCTACCTGTCCACTTAGTCTCTTGGAAGTTTACATTCTGTAACAAAGTGGCTGGTAAAGTTTCGTAAGTGGGGGATTAAGAGATGCCTTTGTGGTTCTCTGCAAGTTGTAATTCATTTTTTTTTATAATATGGAGTCCAAAAGTGTACACAGTACTTTAGATGAGGCTTCACTAGTGTGTAGCTGAAACAAAACATCCCTTGACCTTGTACTCTACACATTGTGCTATGTAACCTAACATCTGAGGAGTGTTCTTAATGGCTTACAGTATGCATATTGCCTTGATGTCAATAGTGATGAATCCTCAACAGCTCTCACATCCGTCTCATAAGGAGTACTTGCAAGTTTCCAATCTCCTGTTGTGTATTCAAATCTAACATTTTAACTTCCTATGTATAGTACCTTATAATTTACCCAAAATTGGACCAAGTATGAGTTCTGTCTGGGTCCACCTTTAATGATTTGGCTGATTCTATGTTATCTGTCCTTTCGCTAGTTTCATAATGTGTGCAGACTTAACTGACCTTTTATTTATATTCTTATGCATTTATATATATTGAAACAATCATCGGCCTTGACAGTGACAGTTTAAGCCAATTTTGTACCCATCTACTCCCTGCATCTTGAACTCCCACTTCTTATAGTTCGCAAGCCTCTCATGTGGGACCATATCAAAGGCCTTCTGAAAATCAAGATTAATAATATCATACTGTATGCACCTCTCTGACGGTAACTATTTGTTGTTTCCTTATAGAATTCCAGCATTTTATTTAAACAGAATCTTTACAGTCTGGAAGCATATTGAGTGCTCACTAAAACACCTGTAATTGCCAAGTGATGTTTGACTTTTTTCTTAATAATTGCTTGTATTAATATACCTGTGGTCTACAATTACCGGGATCAGCCCCATTAAACTTCCTTTATAATGGGATGATATTTACAAGCATCCAGTCCTTACAAATTTCCCCAGGGTGCAGTGATTTGTGAAACGTACAGTATGTATCAGGGGTTTATATATGTACTCATTAACCTCTTCAGGCACTCTTAAGATAAATGTTTTCTGCCCCCAGTGATTTGTTGGATTTCAAGCACTGCTACATGACTGGATGTGAGTAGTTGTTAAATAAATTCCAGAAACTTGCAATATTCATTTCAGAATGCAGTTTATAACGGAGACAGGTAAGCAAGTCACCTCCATGTAAAGCAAAAAATAAAAAATTATATTTGAGACAGAGCATCACTTTAACTTTATCTTTCTGACACTTGTAGTTACAAAGTATTTTTAAATCAAAGGAATGCAAATGAACTGCTGAGGACTAAAGCTGGCTTGTGGTATAGGATTCTTTAACAAATGTGTTAAAATTAAGGAAGTCATATAAGTAGTTTCCTAAATTCGTACAGTGGTCTCCAAACTCGGGCTTGGGGACCTCCTATGGTTGTAGGTTTTTGTCACAACCAGATAGTGATAATAATTAAATTAGCTAGTCTTTTTTCGCTTTCTTATTCTACATTCAGAAGGGCAGAGCAGTATGATTTTACATTTAAAAGACATTTAAAAATAATTCTATTTTTGCTATAGCTTTAAATGCATAACTCACTTGTTGTTTTCTTTTTATTTTGCACTTTTTTGGTGTAATTTGCATCCTTCATTTTATCCTAATAATGACAAGCAGAGAAGACGCCCAGACATACAACACTGAATGACGAAAGGCTTCAGCTATTTCAACATCAGACCTACTAATTAGTAAAAAATGAATTAAATAACCAGAACACCTGGACTAACAGAATTAAAATCAGGATGAAAATATTGTTAAAAAAAACTTATCCTCATTTAACTGCATAGTACATTTTAATAAAAATTACCAAACTTAGTTTTGTAATTTCTTCATTAACCCCAAAACACAGAAAATGGGAGATAACAGCTCACTTAATTAACCCTAGGAGTCCAATTAAAAACAGGAGTTGGTTGGAACAAAAACCTGAAGCCACAGTGGGTCTTGGGAACCACTGGATCAGAAAGAGCTGCCAACGTCAGAAATTACACCAGGTCTACACCTGACAATGCATGAGCTCACCATGGGCCATACAAAGAAACTGAGGTATCACCCTTAGCTGGAGAGCTCACAGTACGCCACACAGGAGAACTGAATGTTTCAGCTCAAAAGTAGAAGGTCAGGAAGCTGCCATATACACCTAGCTCTTACAATGTAGCCAAGGGCACGGAGGTGGAAGGATCTGAGGGGCCACCAGCATGAAAGGTAAAATATAAAGAACTGGGAACCATGGTCTGATTGAGGAGGTGAGTTGTACAATGGCATGCAGGAAAAGCAGCGTGATAAGGGAGACTTCGTGGAGTGTTAGCAAGAGACGGGTACACCAGTCTGCACTTCCATCTGGTTATGCCTGGTGGATGATATAAATATTTTTTCCTACTTATGTATTTTTTTTTTTGCTGTTATAGTTTAGATAATCTTCTTTTTTGTATTATCTCTTTTTGGCATTCTAATTCCAGATTTATAGATCCCTCTATACAACTCTCTGTTTTAGAGATCTCTCTATAAAACACTTTTTTATTGATCATATATAAAATTCAATGGCATTCCTAGTATCTGCAAAAGGATTAGGCTCCCTGGGACTTTATAGTGAGTAACGGAGGTTCAGAGAGTTGATGAACAGATATTTCTAGTAGTAACATATGGCAATCAAAGCAGAGTAATAAGAATAATTTCTTCTGAACTGTAGACTACCGTACACGTCAAGGACAACAAAGAAAAATTGATCTGTTTCAGGTCAAGTTAAGCCTGATTTCAAACTGGAAAGATATAGCAGTAAGCTTACACTAAATATGTTGCTTTCACCATAAGAAAAGAAAGCTCACTATAAAAAGAACCAAGCTTTGGACAAGTTAAAATTAAGGACTAATAGAGAGTCGGAGAGAGACAGAAAACAAGATTACCATGAAAGAAGTGAGCTGCATCTCGAATAACTGAGAAATATTGTCATCAACAGAAAATATTATTTCTGCTGTCTAATGGTTCACCTTGAGTCAAAAATTATTAAAAGAAGGATACTGTAAGAGTATCTTGTTTGCGCAGACTGAAAGAAATACATTTTTTAACTACAATATGAACATAAGAACATAATATACTCTGTACTACTGTTTATATTTTATGCTGTATGGCCAACTTTTCTAACTGGTGATATAAATATGAAATAAATAGAACATTTCTATCCATCCATCCATGTTCATTACCCACTTATCCAGGGCAGGTTTGCAGGGCAGATGGAGCCCATCCCATCAATCATCAGGCGCAAGATAGGAATAACACCTGGAAAGGGTGCCAGCCCATCACAGAGGAACACACATACCAGGGTCGTCTAACATGCATGTCTCTTTGGACTGTGGGAGAAAACTGCAGCAACCAGAGAAAATTCTCACTAACATCAGAAGAACATGCAAACCTGACACAGGGAGTACCCGGGCATGAACCCCAGTCTCCTTAGGGCGAGGCAGCAGTGCTACTACTGCTCCACTGTGCCACCCTTGTACTTTTTAATCACTCGTATTGAATGTATTATGTATGTTATCTTTTGTTTTGTTGGACACATTGGAAAGAGGAATCTGCTAAAAAAAGAATATTAATAAACTCAATCAACTTCTGGGAGCAAACAAGGTCTGGTTCAGGGTGCAAGTCACCTTTACAAAGTATGTATAAGCAGAGGAGTATTAATATTAATCATGGCTGTTAGCATAGAAGATGTACACAGTAGTGCTGCACTTATTAAAACAAAAATGATCATCTATACATTCTAATAGGTGAATTATTATGCACATGATAAATTTTGTGAAAATTTTAACACAATTATAAAATTACTGCTATAATAATAACAATAAAATTATATTTTATTTATATTTCACATTTCGCTAATGTACAGTAACTCTTAATAAGCTAAAAAGTGCATTCAATCTAATTCAATTATTTATTCGATCGTGTATTCAATCATGCATTCATTCCAGTCTTTGCAGCAGGTTTTTCTGTTTTTAACCTTTTTAGCAACCATAAATGAATGTGTGAATGTCAGTCAGTCAGTCAATATCCAACCTGCTATATCCTAACACAAGGTCATGGGGGTCTGCTGGAGCTGCTCCCAGCCTACACAGGGCGCAAGGCAGGAACAAATCCCCGGGCAGGGCACACACGCACACCAAGGACAATTTAGGATCCCCAAAGCACCTAACCTGCATGTCTTTGGACTGTGGGAGGAAACCCACGCAGACACAGGGAGAACATGCAAACTCCACACAGGGAGGACCCGGGAAGCGATCCCAAGTCTCCTTACTGCGAGGCAGCAGTGCTACCACTGCGCCACCTTGCCACCCATGTGTGAATGTTTTTAGGGATATGTAATGCCAGATTTTGATTCTGCCTGTACCAAGAATAATTAATTGCAGCATCATTTAGCAGAAGTTCTGTGCAACCTTTCCTTGTTCTTATACCTATAGCAATATTGTATAAAGAAAATCTATACTGTAGTGAAGCATTCATTTACTGTTGATTAGTACAAAATAAATTTAGGTTACAAGTGTTTCACAAAGGTAATGTTTTAACCACTGCAGTACACTGGTCACCACGTTTCTTATAGGTTTGCAACTCTTTTTATGCACAGCGATAAATATAACAGATTTAAAAATCTTTCCCTATAATCATGAGGTTCAAGCCTGATTTAATATGTTGCAGTCATAAGTGAGATATCAGATTCTTCACAAACTTTGAGTAATGCTCTTTAAAATCAATCCTCTAACGGTTACAACAAGCACACTGGAAGATTAACAAATACAGTACATGACTCAAGTTGTTCTAAAAATGTTTAACAGAACAACTGGATGGTAAGCATTGGATGAGCCTTCACACTGTGGTCCAGCTGTTCCAAAGGTCAGGCATTCTTCACAATTCAGATTTATCTGTGCTCCTAATCCTTTTTTTTTGTTCTATATTATGTTGTTTGCACTTTTTATAGGTACAGTCACAGCAAAATAAAACTTGTTGCACACTACACAGGTCTCTGAAAATATTTCACTGTTTGCTAACACTCAATTGATAGAAGGAGAAAAAGGAAGGCAACTTACCAGTCCATGTAGGTTTTCTTCATTTGCTTCAGGAAACAGACCCTGATTATAAAGAAAAAATCCTTCTGTCCGTTTGTGTGGTCAGTGACTTGATGTAATAGCACCCCTTTCTAACTTTTCACTTGTCTTCCTTCAATTTGGCTTTTGATCCATTCACAAGCAGACTATATACTGACATCATATTCCCCTGAATCCTAAATCAAAAATGATGCTTATTCCATTTATCTAAACAACAATGTATCCAGTGTTGAACTTTTTTTTATTCTCTAGTAGAGCCCAACCAAGTTAATGAAATCAGTGAGATTTGCAGCTTTCATTTGTATTACTTTCGCATGGTGCTGAGAGTTCCATTCCTTTTCCCTCAGGTCATGTTTCCTCTGATATTATTGACAACTGAGCGATGTTAGTGTTTCATGTGCTTCTAGCCTCTCTGCCTCTCACTCTCTCTGTCTCTAAACATCCGCTCTCTTTTCTCCTTGAATGATAAGTACCATCTCATATGCAAAATTCCTCCCAATGCTAGCAGCTGCTGGGATTGGCTATGCACCAGACACAGCCTTTACATTCTCTGAGGGTTCTTAAAGAGATCTTACGCTTTTTTTATCACCATACTACACTTTAGAAGGAGCTTTCATTTGTTTCTGATGTGAAAGCAAATTACACTTTGTATGCCTTACCTGCCAGGAGTGAGGATTATTTGGCAAAGTGAAAAGTATACCTTTTCTTTAACATAATACTGGCATCTTAAAGTATTCAAAGGAAAATAAATAATTCAGTTAACTAATTAAATTATAAGCAAACTGAAATGTGACAAATCTGCTGAATTAATAGGTTTACAACATTAGACATGTGAATACTGCATTGATAATGAAGGATTATCTGGTTTGCATAGAGCTGCCAAGCAGCAATGGGAATATCTCAGAATGACCTTCAGAAGAAAACCCACAATGTGGTGATTCTAGTTAATATTCCAGTTTAGAAGAAGGGCACCTCTAGGGGTAGGTAAGCAATAACAGCATTCCAGGTGATCCAGAAGAACAGGTGGGCACACCTGCACTGCATCCTGGGAGAAAATATACAATAGGCAATGAGAACACTAGAGGGCAGGAAATCCAGCAGGAATTATTAATAAAATATTAACAATTAAAAAATTATCCAAAATGTTAAAGAATAAATAAAAATAAGAAATAATTATGAAGCACTATTGGGTTATTAGTATATTGGCGATAATTTGCACTTATTGGGGTGCAAAGCAAGGAATATAAAGAGGAACTGCAGGATTTTAGTAAAATTGAAAGTTAGGTAGAGCCATGCTACCTTCTGCATTTGGCCTTTGTAGGGTCGCTCTTTGTATACATGGATGTTTTGAATTCCCAATAAATGTGGTTATGGTTGAATCTAATTTCTTAAAGAACGATTTATTGATGTTTTGAAATAAAAAGAGAAGCTTATGGAGGATATTCATCTTAACAATGTTATTTCTTCCAGCTAAAGTGAGATGAAGGGTTGACCATCTATGCAAGTTTTCCTTGATTTTTTCCATACAGACAGCAAAATTTTGTTGATAAAGAGCTTTATGTTTACTTGTGACGTTTACCCCTAAATATTTAAACTGATCAGCGATGATAAAACGGAAGGTGTCTAATCTAATATTCTGTGCTTGAGAATTCACTGGAAAGAGCACACTTTTAGCCAAATTAATTCTGAGACCAGAAATCTTTTGAAATTCTGTTAGTGCTGTTAGGACTGCAGGCACAGTATTTTGTGGGTCTGATATATACAGTACCATATCATCTGCATATAGAGACATTTTCTGTTCAAGTCCTTCTCTGATAATAGTGAAAAGGTAGTTCCATTCAATCATATCAAATGATTTTTCTGCATCCAAGAATAATAAAATCTCTGGAATGATTGACTTTGCATATATACACTTTGAGTATATTACATTAAACAGGCGTCGAAGATTGGACGTTAAATGTCCACTTTTAGTAAATCCAGTTTGATCTTGTGATATTACTGAAGGCAGCACTTTCTCTATCCTTCTAGCTAGGACTTTGGAGAGTATCTTAACATCATTATTCAGAAGTGAAATTGGTCTGTATGATGCACATTGTAATACATCCTTATTTTGTTTAGGAAAGACGGTGATTAATGCTTGACGAAAAGTTTGAGGTAGAATTTTATTGTCTCTAGCTTCTCTGAATGTTGCTAATAGGAGGGGTGCTAGCTGAGTGGAGAATTTCTTATAAAATTTGGCAGGGTAGCCATCACGGCCTGCTGCTTTCCCACTCTGAAATGACTTTATAGCACCTAATAATTCTGATAGTGTCAATGGTTTATCCAATTCCTCTGCACTGAGTGTCTATTTGTGGTATCTCTAATGCATCCAGAAATGCATTAGATTGTGTCTTGTCTTCTTTAAGCTCAGTAGAATACAAGGATTTATAGTAGTCTCTAGATGTGTGCATTATATTTTTATGGTTGATGATTTCGTCTCCGTTCGTGTTGGTGATTACTGGGATTGCGTTGCGAACTTCTTGCTTGTGTATTTGTTGAGCTAAAAGCTTATTAGCTTTCTTTCCATGTTCATAGTAATGATGTCTTGATTTAAAAATGAGGTGTTCAGTTTCTTTAGTTGTCAAGAGGTTGAGTTTTGAATGCAGAGCCTGCCTTTTCCTATGAAGAGCCTCACTTGGACACCTGGCATATTCTTGATCTATTCTAGCAATTTCGTTGGTTAGCTTTGATACCTGCTTGGTTTCCAATTTATTTTTGTGGGAAAAATATGAGATAATCTGTCCTCTTAAGAAGGCCTTCAGGGTTTCCCAGAGTATTCCTGCAGAGACCTCTGAGGATATATTTGTCTCTAGAAAAAAACTGATTTGTTTTGACATAAATTCTGTAAAGTTCTCATCTGCTAATAAAAGTGGGTTAAGATGCCATCTGCGAGATGAGTATGTTGGGGATAATGATTTTATCTCCAAGATCAGATGGACATGGTCGGAAATAACAATAGCGTCATACTTGCAAGATTTAGTCATAGGCAAGAAATGGTTATCTACAAAAAAATAATCAATTCTTGAGTAGCACTGGTGAGTAGAAGGAATATGTTCTTGAATTTGGGTTTAGAAATCTCCAGGGGTCTGATAAGTTGTGGTCAGTTACAAATTGTGTAATTGTCTTTGCAGTGTTAGATGTCATCGTCCCTGTGACAAAAGACCTATCTAGGTCTGGATTTAAAACACAATTAAAATCCCCAGCCATTTTTTTAATTTTATGAGTGTTCATATTCGGAATGGATGCAAATACATTTTGGATGAATTCCCTATCATCCACATTGGGTGCATAAACATTTATCAAAATCACTTTACAATTAAATAAATTACCCATAACAATCATGTATCTCCCCTTCAGGATCAGATACAACATCTGATGTATAAGAATTCCCACACCTCTAGTTTTTTTTATAAGGCTGGAATGGAACATTTGGCCAGTTCAGTCTTTTTGCAACAGGAACTGATCCTGGCTTAATAAGTGGGTCTCCTGTAAAAATACTATTTTAGCGTTTAGGCTTGTTAGGTGAGAGAATACTTTCTTTCTTTTTAATTCGTGATTCAGGCCTTTAACATTCCAGCTCACAAGGTTAACTGTCCCATCACGGAGACATTGATTCTGAGTTTTTGATGTAATTTTGTAGTCTTAACCAAAAGTGAGACAGCTTTAACCTTAATTTCCAATTTTCCCAGTGGTTATTGCCATGCAGTCTATTGTTACATTGGTAATTAGAATTATAAGGATTAAAAGGATAGATTAGAGATAGCTTGCTCTCTTTCTCCCCCTTCCTAGTCTCCCCCAACTTTGCCTCCCCACATGAGGCTGAACACCACTTTACAAAGTCCCAGTCCTCTGACATACCTAGAGACAGAGCACGTCCAAAACAAAACAAGCCCCCAGCAGCAGTGTATGTTAATTAAAATTGAGATAGCTATTGTCAATACAGTCTAAATAATATAAGCATAACAAAAAAAAAAAAGAAAAAAGAAAAGAAAATCTTCAACATTCTTGAAATGTTAAGATAGTAAACCCAGGGAATGGTGTTAAATGGTGGCCCTGGATAAGCATAGTAAACCCTAGTGCAATAATAACAACAAAAATAAACCAAGGGTATGATGTTTAACAGTCTCCTTTAGAATAAAAAAAAAGGGTTACTAATTTAATTTCTTCTACCCATACATACATAAACGTGTAAAACAGTAATTAAAACAAAAACAGATAGTAACTGAGAAGGAAAAAGAATGTATAATTATGGTACCAGTGTCATTGCAAGTGGATCAGACAGTCGGTGATATCTTCTTTACGATGCCATGACTGGGTGCGACTCACGGTCGTTATTTCAGGAAAGTGTTGGGATCAGCTTTCTTAACTCTTTATCTTCTTCCTCCTACTGGTATATATGTAATGTTTGCCTTGAATCTCCACTTTCAGTTTGGCAGGATACAACAGGCTGTATCTGATATCGGCTTTTCGTAAGCGCTGTTTAATACTGTATTATGAAAAGAGGCACGCTTAGCAGCTGTTTAGGGTGAGAAATCAAGGAAAGTATGAATGAGGTTATTTTCAAATATAATCTTTTGTTTCTGTCTGAGAAGTGACATTACATTTAATTTAAATTGTAACTTCTCAAAGCACACAATAAAAGTCCTAGGTTTAGAGTTGTTCGATCCCTGTATGCGATAAGCTGCAGCTATCTCAGTGTCTGATTTATAGTCCTCTCCAATTATTTTGGAGAATAGTTCAGCTACAAATTTCACTGGGTTTGGACTTTCTTTGGATGATTCTCAGGTAGACCTTCAATTCTAATATTATTCCTTCTGTATTCATCTTCCAGAGCAGCAAGTCTATCTCCGAGTTTTTTGCATTCGGAGTTGGCAATTGTTGCTTTTCCATCAGCAGTGGATGTTAGATTTTGGGCTGTTTCAATTTGAGTCGTGAATGTCTGCTTAACATCCTCCAGCTGATCGGCAAGTGTGCTCAGTTTAGATGCATTTTCCTGAATGTACTCCCCATTTTTTTCGAGCATACATTTAAAGGTCGCCTCAAAGCCATTATATACGCGTTTCTCCGAGTCTTTATTATCCTGCTGCAGCTCTTGCAGCTCCCGCCACAGCTTCACATTTGTCTTCTCGCTTATCTTCTTGCTTATCCTCTCGCTTGTCTTGAGCATACTATTTATTTCTTTCTTTATATCATTCTTTATCTGTTGCTTGAGCTCAGCGATCATCACCTTCAGTTCGGACAGATCATTTCTGCTTTCGTGCACTGTAGGCGAAGCGGCAGGCTCTATTACAGGAGATGTTCCCAGCTCGTGAAGCATAGGTGAAAGCATGAACTGCAAGGCCTTTTCCAGTTTCAAATAATCTTCTCCAATCGACGAGCTATCATGACCTGCATCACTTGCACATTCGCTCCAATTTTCACTCTCAACTGGAGACGATGCAGTGGACCGTGGTCCCAAGGAGTCTGGGCTTTCGCCTGGACTTGAACTTGCCTGTCTAGGCTTGGATGTAGCTTTTGTTTTCTTTTCCGTTTCTTTCTGAAACCCTTTCTTGCCGACCATGTTTATATATGCTTGCATATACTGTAAAAGAACCCTCAGTTTGGATAAATACAGTATACCTCAGGATAATAAGAAATAATAGAAAAAAATAACACCGCTGCTAACGGAGCTCCGATTGTGAAACATCTGCTGTTAAATTTGTTTTTCAGACCTTTGCTCCAGACCTAAGACCACACATTTTTGCTCTTCATTTTGGCCTGTTATCAGATCATTTTCCTTCTGTTTACAAACCCCACTTGTTGTTTTAGTACATATTTATTCCATGGTCATTTTCTTTTATTTACCCCTTTAGTGCACACTTTCTTTTTGAATCATGCTCACAAAAGAAGACTTAGGTGTTCTGGTGAGTTAGAGCCTAATGACCATGTAGTCAAAGGAATGTGATTTGAAAGCCTGGCTAGAAGTGACCTAAAAATGGGATTTAAATGCCATCTCAAAAGACTG
This sequence comes from Polypterus bichir lapradei, assembly GCA_026402145.1. NCBI lineage: Eukaryota > Metazoa > Chordata > Cladistia > Polypteriformes > Polypteridae > Polypterus > Polypterus bichir. Next base: position 41,520,732 of record JANRMT010062792.1, read on the forward strand.
GAAGAAAGTTGGGAAAAGTACTCACTGGCATGAGGAACAGGTCCAGGATTTTGTGAGAAAAATAAGAGGCAGGCAGGTATAAAAAAGGGATTTGGTGACATTTGCATGAGCTCAGTGAGATCAGACCCAGATGGACGGCAAGATTCTGTTCATTTTCTGCTTGTTTGACTAATTCCATTCTCCTTATTTGACCTTACTGTTATAATACAGATATCTTTTTATATCTTACTAGCTGTGTAAGCCTGTGCTGTAAAAAGCCCAGAGTCCTAGAAACTATTGAAATCGTCAGAAAAAAAACCTGAAATGTAGAGATGTCAGGTAATTGAAAGGAACTACTGTAGGCATCTCTCTCCTAGGAGTGTTTGCTTTGCCAATATGCTTGTGCATTAGCAGCGGGAGGAATAGTAAAAGGAATACCGTTTTGCCAGTGTTATTGGCTAAGTGACTTTGTCTTTCTTCTGAGGTTTCGTTTTGCTGACATGCTGGCCTCACTTGTGTTATTAGCAGCTAAGCGAATTTTCAGTTTCCTCGGAGGTGGAGCCCTTACCCCGACTCTCACTTCCTCGCCAGACAGACACACACACTTCCACGTGTAGATGTTTATATATAAGATTTTTTTTGGCTCATACTGGGTGATGTTAAAATTTCTTAAAGAAGCTTTCTCTTATTACACTACCTGTCCATTTGTCCATTTCAGGTTCAAGGAAAATTTAAACCGGCAGCATCAGGTTTAAGTCATGAAGTGGACTTGGACAGGAGTCCATTTCATTGCAAGGCCCACTCACACACACAGCTTCATTTACTCATGTAGGGTCTATTAAGAGTTGACAGTTAACCTAATGTATATTTTAGCAGAAAAACGCCTTAAAAACCCACACATCCATAAAGAGAACATGCAAATTCAACACCAAAAGTGACTGGGCTATGAACTTCATTTAAGAATCTGGAGATGTCTGGCAGCATTTGTTTTCAATGCGTCACTGTGTAGTCCATCTATATTCTAAAGACCCTTTATCCATTACAGAGACCCTTTGGTTTTAAGCCTATAAAGACAGCATCTCTAGGAGATAACTCAGGACAAAACACAAAGCTCAGACATGACCCCAACAACAAACACTCACCAATATTAATTCTTAACTTATTCTTCCTGCTACATTGAATAGATTGAAGGATGGGATAGACATCCTGTAGTAAGTTGACACTTACAGCTTCCTTTGCTTTATACAATGCCTTGCTATTAACACTTAAGAAATTTAAATGTGATCTACATATTCATACCAAATAGATTTTATTTTAAATAGGTTCTGGATCACCTCAAAAAAGAACAGAGCTCAGAAAATGGATAAAACGATGGACAAAAGTGCTGAAGGCTTAAAGCATACAGTATAATGGCCATGCAACAATGATGTCCCAAAATAGAATAATTCGGTGGAGGAAAGAATTCAAAATGCAATTTAGTTTCATTCATTAAAATTTAAGTAAATGAGGTTAAACTAATTGTGTAACTGATTGTGTAAATAGTAAGCTCAAAAATTGTAAGAAACATTAAAACAATTTGAGCAAAACCTTTTCCATCTTAAGATTATTGCCTGAGAGCTACAGTAGCTGCCTTTCTTTGCATATTGGATCATTGCAGATGAGAAATGGCTGTGTTTCAATTTGATGTGGTTTGTTAGACGACATAAACTAGAAGCGTCTTGTAAGGTGAAGAAATTGGATTTTTACACTGTTTAATGGGTTTTCAGTTTTCCTGCTTTTTTCAGAAGTCTAACTGAATTTCATTTGCACAAATTGCACAGAGCAGTGTTCTACATGTGTCAGAATGGTAAGAAACTAATATTGTAAGAAATGTTTTGACAAGGACTGGCCATTTTGTCCAATATAACTCATCATTTCCTATTCAACTAACTCTAATAACACTACATGACTTGAGAACTTGCATTATATTTCTGCATTTATGTGTGTGAAGAAATACTTCAAATATTGATGTGTAATTTGCTGTTAAGGAGCTTTTACCTGTTGCTCAGTGTTTATTTTGAAGAGGTGATTTCAGTTGTCAGGTTGCCTCTTAACCTCAGTCTGAAAAGATTTAACTCCTGCAGTCTTTCTTTAGCGCTCATAGTCCATGGTCCTAGAATCACTTTAGCAGCTCTTCTCTGGACTTTCTCTTTATCAGTATCTCTTATTGTAACACATACATGAAAAATACACACACTATTCCAGAGTTGTGCTTTATAGTTTAAGAATAATCTTCCTTGACTTGTAATCGACAGCACATGCTATGTGAACCCACACCCTACTAGCCTTCTTAATCCGCTCGGCATATGCTGTAGAGTGACGTAACGAGTCCAGTAGGACTTTTATGAGCTTAAACTCCTCTCTATGAAAATATACTGATTTTGTTTTACTTTTTATAACAAACTTAAGTTTCTACACACTTGCATAAATTTGAATTCTGTCAAGGTGCCACCACAATGACACAGGGCAGTGAGCAACTCCAATCTGGACCTCTCTGAGACTCACACTGGCAGGCATTGCATCTGTATACCAGCGAGAACAGGGGCTGGTAGGAGGCAAAAGAGTGATGCAATTGGTGTAAAAAACATACCTGAAGGAAATTTGCACTCTCTCATTACTACTAAACCTTGCTCAGGCTCTCCAAGACTAATGGAGAAAACTGATTTAGAAAATGAATGTATTGATATATGTTTGCAGTTTTCTTTTTTGATGATACATAACCTTTATATATTAATCGTGCTATGTTGCATCTTCAAAGTCTTCACAGTTCTCTGAGCCAACCTATAAATATGCTCCCAAACTTTGAACTCCCACTCAGTATTGGCAGCTGCAATCACTTGACTCATTACAACTATGAATACAGGCATATTTATTGGAAATAACTTTCCAGTTTTTTCCTTCCAAGGTGTTTTACTCTATTCATTCTTTGACCCCCTTAACATATTACTAAACTGAAAGGAATCCAAGTCTATCCCAGCAGCACTGCACACAATATGTGAACCTAAGCTGGGAAGACAAAAAGCCCTTCAAGGCACTTCCAATGCACATACTAGTCCTCGGTCAGAAATCACAATTAAGCGCACACGCATTTTTGGGACGAGGGAGAAAACCAGAGTGTCCAGAAAAAAAACCTGTAAGTGAAGAAAGTAGCCAGTCTGAAAGCTAAACAATGGAGCTCTAAGGCAGCAGCATCAAATAGTAAAGTATTCTTTTTAATTATGTTTCAGTTTATTTTCATGGTTTGTGGAGTGTTTTGTTACAGACTCTGTGGCCTTGCATTCTGCTTGCTTCGCTCGCCAACCCCCTGGCCAGTGATACACGCTAGCCTCTTTTTTTGGTTCTGCCACTTGCATATGGGGATGTGGATATATAATTTAAACAGATTTTAATTTTCCTGTGAAGTGTTACATTTGCATCCATGTGACATATAACTGCCCGTGATTGCGTTTTGTTTCTATCTCTCTATTAAATAAAACAACTTTTTCAAATGTTTGGCTCTGAGATTTGTTAATTGTCTTTGCAAAAGCTATTCTAATGGGAAACTGTTAACATTTTAATATGAATGGCATCTCAAGATCTCCTTTGGTGTCTAATGTTATCCGCGGGAGATGTGCTACATTACCTTTCTTGGATACATCCTTCTTTCTACAGTAATTCGGCCGGTGGGAGACGGGCGGTATTAACGGTTGTAGATATTCTTCGGGATATTGTAAGTTGTTTTTCATCTTGCACACGATCACCACCAACTGTTTCAGCACAGTCTATTGATAAGCATTTAACCAATTTGCCATGTAACCCGATCAATATTTTTGCCATTAATTCGTTTCACTTCCTCGTTTCTCGGTACTAGGCTTGCCCGTGTACTCATTTCTTCTGTTGATAACCCTTCATGATGAAGTTCTTCAATAAAACTTGGACATAATGCGTCTTGTTTAATTGGGAACTTATAGTGAGGAAAACGTTACAATTTATAAGAGCTGAGAGTGCAGGAAGTGGGTCTGACAAAAGCATTTACAAGACTGAGAGGTGAGAGTACCGTGGTCTTGTTTGAAAATGGTTGCTAGGAGGGCATGACTTTTAAAAATATCATGGCAATATTCTTGTCTTGCGGGACTTGGAAAAATCTTTTCCAAAAAGTCACGTCTCGTCTTCTAAAAAGTCTTGTCGCGTCAAAAGACTTTTTTATATAATAGAGAGATGTAAAGTTTATATTACTAATGCTCAATGAGATGGACACTCTGGCAAGCATAGCCAATTAGGACAGACGTCTGGCACTAAGCAGCTGTAGGTCTTGTTATCATGAGAAGGAAAAGTTGGAGCACTGTTTAAGGTGGAGGAAATCATCAATATTTCCCCAAACATCCATCCATCCATCCATTATCCAACCCGCTATATCCTAACACAGGGTCACGGGGGTCTGCTGGAGCCAATCCCAGCCAACACATGGCGCAAGGCAGGAAACAAACCCCCAGAGAAAACTCTCACTAACATCAGAAGAACATCCAAACCTGACACAGGGAGTACCCGGGCATGAACCCCAGTCTCCTTAGGGCGAGGCAGCAGTGCTACTACTGCTCCACTGTGCCACCCTTGTACTTTTTAATCACTCGTATTGAATGTATTATGTATGTTATCTTTTGTTTTGTTGGACACATTGGAAAGAGGAATCTGCTAAAAAAAGAATATTAATAAACTCAATCAACTTCTGGGAGCAAACAAGGTCTGGTTCAGGGTGCAAGCCACCTTTACAAAGTATGTACAGTATAAGCAGAGGAGTATTAATATTAATCATGGCTGTTAGCATAGAAGATGCACACAGTAGTGCTGCACTTATTAAAACAAAAACGATCATCTATACATTCTAATAGATGAATTAATATGCACATGATAAATTTTGTGAAAATGTTAACACAATTATAAAATTACTGCTATAATAATAACAATAATAAAATTACATTTTATTTATATTTCACATTTCTCTAACGTACAGTAACTCTTAATAAGATAAAAAAAGTGCATTCAATCTAATTCAATTATTTATTCGATCGTGTATTCAATCATGCATTCATTCCAGTGCAGGATTTTGTGTTTTAATCTTTTTATCAACCACAAATTAATGTGTGAATGTCAGTCAGTCAGCCAATATCCAACCCGCTATATCCTAACACAGGGTCATGGGGCTCTGCTGGAGCCAATCCCAGCCTACACAGGGCACAAGGCAGGAGCAAATCCCCAGGCAGGACACACACTCACCAAGCGCACACTAGGGACAATTTAGGATCGGCAATGCACCTAACCTGTATGTCTTTGGACTGTGGGAGGAAACTGGAGTACCTGGAGGAAATCCACGCAGACACGGGGAAAACATACAAACTCCACGCAGGGAGGACCCGGGAAGTGAACCCAGGTCTCCTTAGTGCGAGGCAGCTGCGCTACCACTGCGCCACCGTGAAGCCTTTCCCAGAACACCACAGGCCAAATTATCCTAGTTAATGCTTAAGGTACTTCATTTGATTTTGGATCAAACTAGACATGCTCTGGACTGACCATCTGGTCTAGTAAAGGGAGCACATTTTATGGAATTATGGCCTGTCTGAGGCTGAGTAGACATGCATAAACAACAGGGCCCACTGCAGTGAGCTGTAACGTAGCATTTACGTAGCTATAGAGCTTCAAGGCTAGAGGCAATTCTGAGACCCAGCACAACTAATTTAAAAACCTCCCCATTTCCAATATCAAGGTGAGCCTGAAATCACACAGCAGTAGAGAAGAGAAGACAGGGACTTAGAAAAAAGGTGGGTATGGGCCAGTGGGGCCAATGTGCCTTTCTATTCCTGTTGGGCAACTATTTTTTTTCTGTAGTTTTCACTCTTTAAGCCTTTTCTTCTGTATCCCTCCATATGTTGTAAAAAAAAATCCAGCATTATTGATACCTTATGTTTCATTAGTGAAAAGAAATATAATGGAGCTTCTTCTTTTTAGAGCCTGACAGCTGGTGGTCACACATATCTTTGAGGCTGTTATCCAAATACTGCATAATGTATACTTTTACTCCCATTGATTTCTAAAAATATAATTTCTTTGATTTAGAAGACTAGTAAAAAGTGCAATAACTAGTAAAAAGTGCAATGGATGTTCTTGCAGCACCTATTCTAACCGTTATCAATAGTTCATTACTGCATGGCACAGTACCTGATGCACTAAAAGTGTCAGTCATTAAACCTTTACTTAAAAAGTCAGACCTAGACCCACACATACTAAATAATTATAGGCCTATTTCAAATTTACCATTTCTCTCTAAAATACTAGAAAAAGTAGTCGCCAGTCAGCTTCAGTCACACCTTATGCATTACAATTTATTTGAGAAATTCCAGTCTGGTTTTCGCACTGGTCATAGTACAGAAACTGCACTAACACGGGTTGTAAATGACATTCTGATATCCTCTGATGAAGGAAACTCCACTGTAATTATGTTGTTAGACTTAAGTGCAGCATTTGACACCATTGACCATTCTATTTTACTGCACAGGCTAGAAAATGATGTTGGTCTTACAGGCCACGTGCTCGCTTGGTTCAGTTCTTATTTATCAAATCGATTCCAATATGTACAGAAATGTGCTGACAGTACTCCATCATTATACACAGAAGTTCAATATGGTGTCCCACAGGGCTCAGTACTGGGACCTTTACTGTTTTCACTTTACATGCTTCCACTGGGATCTCTCATTAGGAAACATAATGTTAATTTTCACTCGTATGCAGATGACACCCAGTTATACCTTTCATTTAAATCAAATGAAGTTTCTCCGATGTTGTCTTTAATTAGTTGTGTTAGTGAATTAAAGGAATGGATGAATGAGAACTACTTGTCTTTAAATACAGATAAAACAGAGATGTTAATTGTTGGAGGGAATGACGCTGATCACAGCAATATTTTGTCGACATTTAACTCAGTTGGAATCCCAATTAATTTTACTGAATCAGCCCGCAATCTAAGAGTTATCTTTGATTCTAGCATGTCATTTAAAGCACATATTACAAAGTTGTCCAAAACATGTTTCTTCCATCTTAAAAATGTTAGGAAATTAAGGCGCTTTCTAAATAAACAGGATTGTGAGAAATTAATTCATGCATTTATCTCTAGTAGGATTGACTACTGTAATGCGGTGTTCACTGGCTGTTCAAACTGTTCTTTATACAGCCTCCAGTTAATCCAAAATGCGGCTGCAAGAATTATTACAAGAACAAGAAAATATGAACACATAACTCCAGTTCTTAAATCCTTACACTGGCTCCTGGTTAAGTTTAGGGCAGATTTCAAAATCCTCCTTTTAACATATAAAGCATTAAATGGCCAAGGTCCGGCTTACTTGTCTGGACTTATCATGACTTACAAACCTGAGCACACATTAAGATCTCAAGATGCCGGTCTGCTTATGATTCCAAGGATTAATAAAATAACAGTGGGAGGTCGAGCTTTTAGTTACAGGGCCCCTAAACTGTGGAATGGTCTTCCTGCTTCTATAAGAGATGCCCCTTCGGTCCCAGCCTTTAAATCCCGGCTGAAGACTTACTACTTCAGTTTAGCATATTCTGACTAGAGCTGCTGATTAACTGTACATACTGCATCTCTGTTGTTAGTCATTAGCACTAAAACATAAGTAACATGATAAGTATAATTGAATACTAACCCTCACCTATTCTGTTTCTGTTCTCGGTACTCAAATGTGGCAATTGGTGCCACGGCCCACCTGCCAAGTTGTTTGCCTGCCTATGGTAAAGTCATCCCTGGTGGAGGATCACAGGAATCATGGGAAAGAGGGGCCCTTTCATCGGATTGGCTGGCCAAGCAACGTTTCAGCCGTGGAATGGCCAAATGGGGAGGCAGCTTGACGGATGAGGTCTCCAGCACTCTAAAAATATCAAAATCTTATTATGTGATATCATCTACTGTTAAATTCTGCTCTGTACTTCTAAAATTTTTATTATTATGCTGTATTAAGGATTTGTTCTGTTCTGTGTATTGTATTGTATTGAACCCCTTCTTTTGACACCCACTGCACGCCCAACCTACCTGGAAAGGGGTCTCTCTTTGAACTGCCTTTCCCGAGGTTTCTTCCATTTTTCCCTACAAGGTTTTTTTTTGGGAGTTTTTCCTTGTCTTCTTAGAGAGTCAAGGCTGGGGGGCTGTCAAGAGGCAGGGCCTGTTAAAGCCCATTGTGGCACTTCCTGTGTGATTTTGGGCTATACAAAAATAAACTGTATTGTATTGTATTTTATATATTGATCAGCCAAAAACATTACAACCACTGACAGGTGAAGTGAATAACTTTGATTGTCTCGTTACAAGGTCTGGGATATATTACACAGCACTTGAACAGTCAGTTCTTGAAGGTGATGTGTTGGAAGCAGGAAAAAATGGGCAAGCTTAAGAATCTGAGCGACTCTGACAAGGCCCAAATTGTGACAGCTAGACATCTGGTCACAGAATTTCCAAAATGGCAGTTCTTACGAGGTGTCCCCAGTATGCAGTGGTTAATACCTACCAAAAGTGGTCCAAGGAAGGGTAACTGATGAACCAGCGACAAGGTCATGGGCACCCAAGGCTCATTGCTGCATGAGGGGAGTGAAGGCAAGCCCATCTGCTTTGATCCTACAGAGGAGCTACTGTAGCACCAATTGACCATGATTTGTTTTGCTATTTTAAGTTAGTTTTGTTATTTAGGCCATTGTATGTCTCTGTTATGTAATGGCTGCCAAAGGCTGCTATTAGTTGAAGTATCACAGCTCTGCATATGGCCACTGTAAGGTCTCTCAAGGTTTAAAATATTTGTATTATTTAATTATTTGGCTGATGCCTTGGAACATTTGAGATTCACTTGATTACATTTCTTTTTTCAGTTGGAACATAGGCAGATGAAGTGACTCACTCATGGACACACAGTGTGAGTAGCAGGATTTAAGCCCACAACCTAAGGAATATCTGATGTGGAAAACCATAACAGACCATATTTGAAATGACCAGGCAAACAGATTATCAACGTTCTACAATCTGTTGTGCATCATGAGTTTTTAGTGGTTGAGATTCTGTGCTCAAAGTAACTGGAGCACCCTCCATCCCATAATATACTTGCACATCCTAGGTCACAATATGCAATTTATAGACTGGCATAAGTGTGTGGGAACACTTTAGTTCTAAGTGTAGTGGGAATAAACATTTTCAGCCTTTGAAGATGATGCTGCTCATCTGTGACAACTTATATCTATGATTCCAGAGTTCTGATATGCTCCCAGGGCACTGTTTCTTGCCTCGGGCAAGACATCTTTTACAGTTTCCCTCAGTGTGTGTGAACTGTGCATCATTTTCAGTGTCTACTTAATTTCTTTGAGCTTCATGTCAGTCACAGGCAGGCTGACATGTTGTGCGGGGGCTGTTGTCTAGGAATGACAGTGACTTTCTGAACAGTGGGTCTACCTGTTTGGCATATAACCAGGATTGTGGAACCATCCAATAAAATCTAGACAGCTTGAAAATTATGAACTTGAGAAGTATATGGCCTCACTCGGTAATAAACGTGACTAAAAATGCTAAAGCTTGAACAGATACCACTTCCTTGTCAGTATTTCCAATGAGTTCACATCAGTAAGAGGTCTGGATTTGTAACCAAATGATTTTTCTTAAACAGCAGAGCAGCCCCTAACACCAAAAACTATGGCATCCACATAACGTCTAAAACTAAACCGATATGAGACCTGAATCTTTTGTAACAACCTATTTTGAATAGGTTAATGGTGCCCTTTTTGAAAAGTAACTAAACCTGTTTGAATTTTTATATGCATATATAAATATATTTGTGTTTTTATGTTGTTGTTTTTTAAGCAGAATACTGTCTAAATATATAACCAAGTAATCAAACATTAAGTGTAAAATAAAAGAAAATAACAAAATCTACATATGATATGGTATATTATTAGGCATATAGCTGTTTGTGTTACTAGTTGCATATAAATTATTCATTCATTATTGTATAATCGTTGTTTATAGCCACATTAACTAAATGAGTATTTTATTGAAAGTCTAGATGTAGCATAAATGTTTTAAAACACATTCTATAACAAGTTCAGCTCTATTTTTAGAATGATGCTATTTTCTTTTAGCTTCTGCATGTTATGACAGAAATGCTTATTAATTTTAATACAACTCGGACACAGTAAATTCACAGAGGATTAAAGTGACTTCAGTAGTCTGAAAATTTACAGAAGAACTTAATGTCCTATAAATCGTTCTCAAAAAATTATCAGAGATAAAAAGAAATTTGCATGGGAGTAAATTGCATTGATGTCAGCAGTGATTCTAAAACCACCTATTAATGGAGACACTTAAAGCAGCTTGAAACTGTGCAGAAATACTTAGCAACTGACGGAGCATCTGTAATATAGAAAATTACATTTTTTTTTACTCCATTAAGATCCAATGTACTGCTGTTTGATGTGCCATGGAATGAACTATTTTAGTGAGTATTAACATGAGCAAGAATGACTGACAATGTACAGTTATAAATGTGCCTGTTTAATAAGGAATCTTATTGTATGAAATATCATATCAGCAGTTTTGCCAGCAATATTTAAAAATGTATTAAATCAACTTATGAATCACAAAGTAAAAACAATTCGTCTGCAAGAAGGAGAGCAGTTAGCAATAAATTACAATACCTGTCAGAACAGAACTAGATAACATAAAGATAATCTTCAAAAGCATGTCTCAAGACACATGGTGTGCAGCAATGATCAGCCAGCTAAAAATACCAGAAGTAAGGCTTGAAAAGTAAATATATTTTGCCTGACTGGATGAACCTGGGAAGTTGGGAATTGATTAGCACTTCTGCCTACCTCACAGGTCCAGAGGCCTTAAATACTCACTTTAAGACATTTGCATATTTATTTTCCCTCATCCCAAATATTTGTTTTCATTATTATTTTTTTGTAATTATTCACTATCTTTTAAAATGTGCCTCAATTCCATATGTTTTCTGGGTGAGGCTCTTAGAGGCAGAGCTGCCTCGTCATCACCACATGTGGGTACAAAACCATTTGAATAACATTTTACTGTCCCGACTCTCAGCTATTGGCATCTCTGGTCCCTCTCTTTCTTGGTTCACATCATACCTCAGTAATCGCCAGTACTACATCTTCATTAGGGAATACAAATCTGCCACTACTTCACTCACACAAGGCATCCCTCAAGGGTCAGTTCTCGGTCCTATCCTCTTTAACATCTATGTGCTCCCATTAGGTGAGATTATCCATTGGTATGGTTTAAGCTTCCACTGCTATGCCAACGACACACAACTTTATGTAAGTGTTGGTGCAACTAAAACATCTTCACATATTGCACTGACTGATTGCATTTGAGAAATCAATCAGTGGATGACAGATACATTTTTAACGACTTAATCCTGGTGAAACAGAAATCTTATTAGTTGGCATCAAATCTGTCCTCTCTACCCTTCGTGGGCTAAAAATTGATGGGATCCTGGTTCAGCATCAGTCCGTAATTTGGGTGTATCTTTGATCAGCTTCTTACTTTTCAACCACACATTAGCTCAATAGCACAGACCGCTTTTTTTCATCTTCGCAACATTGCTCATCTGCATTCTTTCCTCAGTGTGAAAGATACTGAGTCACTCATTCATGCTTTCATCACTACCCGTCTGGATTATTGCAATGCTTTGTTTTATGGACTCCAGACTAAATATATCAATAGATTACAATATGTTCAGAATTCTGCTGCTCATCTACTTATACACACTAAAAATCTGCTCACATCACTCCTGTCCTTTATGATTTACATTGGTTACCAGTTTCTTCAAGAATCAAATATAAAATTATTCTTCTCACCTTAAAAGCCCTTCATGGTTTAGCCCCTCATTATCTGAAGCTGCTGCTTCCTTAACCTCCTGCTCGTGCATTAAGATCATTGGACATTAACTTACTCACTGTACCTAAACACAATTTAGTAACTATAGGGAGAAGAGCTTTCAGTGTGATAGCCCCTAAAATTTGTAATTCTCTCCCTCTCAGCCTTCACGAGGAAAAATCTACTATTAATTTCAAACTTCTGTTAAAAACACATCTTTTCAATGAGTATTATCCTTTTTCTTGTATGTAATTTCTACTGTCTTGTTAATTTGTTTATTGAATTGTAAAGTGTCCTTGAGTGTATGAAAGGCGCAACATAAATAAAACATTATTATTATTATTATTATTTGCCAGCTAGTTAATTAGGCTTTTATGTGGGGGTTGATTTAGACAGTCCTGCAGAAAATCACTTGCCAAACTGGTTTTAGGCATTTCCCCCAACCCTGTCATAAAATTATGAAGATTCAGTCCTAAAATTGGGGCGGTTAGCCAAATATCAAACCACAGCTGTTCCTATACAAATATTACATTGCTTTGTCTAAGTTACAAATAAAGACATACAAAATATTTATCAACTTGCATACAAAATTTCACACCACAACAGTACTACTGTTTCGTTGAGGGTGGTGCAGAGTCACAGAGTGAGTTCCTGCCATGTTTTTGTGATAATCTTCTCTATGTTAAATGCTACATCAATAGCAAATGATTGGACTGCAACACAATACTGTTAATATATTTAGAATGCCTCAGTTTTGCAAAATTTTTAATGGGATTGTGACGTGATCCTGCACAGGGTTTATTTTAACAAGAGTAATGTACTACATCTGCGCGATATTGAAATAAAGTCCAACAATGGATCTTTGTGCAATGAACTTTCTTTATCTAACATTGTCTTGTTTAACATACAGCTCATCAATGGCAAAGCATTAGAAATTCATTGCAATTGTAATCTTGATATGTCATGCAAAAGTGAAAAAAAGAAAAAAACAGCTTGCATCTGTAAATGAGGCGACTTCATTTGGGTTTATGGAGGTCTAGCTGGGATTGTTAGATCTGAACTGAACAGCAAACAAATACCCGTTAAATGTTTGATGTTGTCCAGTGTTTGACTGTAAACCTGATAACAAAATCCACCCTTTTGTTATTCATTGCTCCTTGTCACTGTGGGTGATTGTAATATTTGCATTTATATTCCTACATGTAAGCGTACCCAAAATGTATCATTTTATTCATGTATTTCTTTTTTTCTTCATGCTTGTTTTTAATCTAATTCAGAATTTTGATTTTCAAATATAATTTGTATCCTGTGTGATTAATGTAATTTTTGCTTTTTTTCCTCTTGTACTCCTTTAAATATGTGTGAGGCACTTTCACTATGGGAAAGGTTGCTTTATAAATAAAACATATTATTATTTTTGCATGAGTTCTGATTTGATTGCTAACCTGGTCAGTGTTTGTTTGGAATTTGCATGTTCACCCCATGTGTATATAGTCTGAGTGTGTGTAACGTTGGATATTATTTTATAGCTGAATGTTACAAGGGTGTCATTAACCATTCTCAGTTGCCAAAATCTGTTTTCTTCCTATATGTGTTGTTAAATGATATCCACCCAATTTACACTCACAAAGAGCTACCCAGGTTTTGCATGTTACTTATTAAGTGATTAATGTGAGATTTTGGTATAGCAGATGTTCAGTATTTAATGTAAATAATATGTTTGTGGAAATGCAGTATACATGTGGAACAACTTTCATCTCTATTTCTGCTATCACTGTTATTAACTATTAACACAGTTCGGTTCAAGTAGTGACTTCAACCGTATTTCATAATATACCCAAATTAAGAATATCCCTGAAAAAAATACTAAACTTAGCATAAAGCCACGCACATTTTCACGCTAGCTCAATCCTTGGCATACGCAAGTTCTCCGCTCAGTTTTGCAAACTGGTTGCACCCAGCGTCAAAGCAATGCTTTTGTTCTAGTGTGGTTTCCCTTTCTTTTTTAGATCCACATCCCTGACGAGGCTTTATCATATACACTGAAATTAACTGCATATTGTTTATTAGTTTAAGGCATCTGATTTTAATTAACCTGTAACAATATAATGGTCCATGGAATGGCCAAACTATTCCAAATACCATAGCTGCTTTAGCGTTGTTACACTCACTGCACCTTCTTCTTTCATCTGCTCCCATTAGGGGTTGCCACAGCGATCATCTTTTTCCATATTACTCTCACTGCACTACTGCAGTGAGTATTTATCCCGCTGACTGAGTGTGGAATCACAACTCTACAGCAGCTGATCAGAAAGAAAATTATCGGTATACAGGGTGATCCAGATCTAATTATGCAGATCCAGATCGTCTGGATGACTTTGATTTATGCAGGGGTGATTCCAGTTTGGTGCAAAGATGATTCTTCATGTTGTCAGTTCGGAAACTTCTTGATGGTCCGGGATTTTTCGGGTGATTTTCTATGTAATAAACTTAATAAGCTATAGCGTAATGAAAATTGCATAATTAGATCTGGACCACCCTATACAGCATCAAGCACACACTGCCTCTGCCATGCTGCCTATTTGAACTGCTCCCATACGGCAAATGCTTCAGAGCCTTTCTAGTACAGACCTCGCGGTTCAGAAACAGTTTCATCCCAAGAACTATAAACGCAATAAATCAGTCCATCAAGTGCTCCTTGTAGAATTGTTTGTACTCATAATTACCTCACTGTAAACTTGCAATACAGTTATAATATTGCACAACCTGAGCAACTTTAGCACGTATTTACATATGATGACGATATCATTTTAAGATGAAATGCAGCAAAATGTGTTTATTACATTATACAGGTAAAATGTTAACATCATTTAAATAATCTATATTGTTAATAATTAAACATGTGAGGGCACGGTGTCGCAGCGCTAGGAAGGAGCTGTCGTCCTGTTCAGGGATTGTTCCTGCCTTGTGCTATATTCTTGCTGGGGCTGGCGCGACACTGGAAGGATAGATGGATAGAATAATTAAACATGTACTACGATGATATTTGAATGTTCCTTAAAAGTTTTGAAGAATCAGAGTTTTATGCTTACAGATGGCTTAACGTCTATTACAGAGCTGATTGTGTAATGATTGGGTACTTGGAGAAACAAAAGGAAGAATAGGAATTGGGAGTTAGTATGTTTGAAAGAGACAGTACTGCTGCAATAAATGATTTCATTGAAGGCCGTGCACAGCGCAGCAAGCATCTTACAGGAGGCAGGAACAATCTCTGGACAGGGCGCAAGCTCATCACTATCACTGACCCACCGTGTTCCCATGTTTAATACATGCTTTAATTCCAATCATCATGAAAATGATATCATGTATACATCTCAGTATTTAAATTATTCAGAGAGCTGTAATATCATGAATGTAATGGATTCTGTGTCCTGTCAGAGGAAGAGAAAGTCCATTTAAGAAGCACATATTGATTCACACACATAGAGCACATAGAATAACATTTAGAAAACAAAGCATTTAATGTGCTACTTTAGTTACGATGGTATTTGAGAAACTAGTAAATTAAATGATTTTAAGATAAAGTTTATGATGTTCTATTTCAATGACAAAATACAGTACGTGATTAAAGTGGAAATTTCGAGATTAAAGTTGAGATTTCAAGCTTTTTTCCTACTGTGTCCCTATTTTTTTTCTTCTCTCTGTACTCTAATAAGCTTTCATATGACATTCAGACGGTGGGCTACAACTCGCCTTTTCACGGCAACTTTGATATCTAACAGCTTTTTTTTTTTTATTTCAGGCATTGTGTGACTTTGTAAACTTAAGCTTTTGAGTTTCTCTGACACTCTATGTAACTCGATCAACTTCCTTTTGTTGTTTATACCACTGTTTAAAACAATAAATAGTATGTTTTTCCTTGCCTCCACTTTGTATTTGCTGAACTTCTTCTATTTTCCCCCATGCTTTTGCCATTGCCTTTTCACAGAACGCTGAGCTTAAGGACTATTTATATTGATTTGCATATTCAAAGAGCCGTAATTCTGGGAGGAGTTGGGGAGTGGAGCAGGCTCGTGCACTTGCGTTACTTTTCACGCTGACCGGGATTTACGTAGCAAAAGAACGTGGAAGATGGCGCATGCACAGATTTATGCATCTGGATTTTTTGGTGCATACGAACATTTCCGCTTTTGTCCGTATGCCATGTTTCAGTGTAAATTTGTACACACTGTGTTACGCATGAGGCCCCGATGATTGACAACCTTACTATCTTTAACGTTACTTCTGGTGTCCGCCTGCCTTGACCCACCTCTTTTTGCCAGGAATCCATATTTCTGAGGTAGTCTATTCCAGAGACACGTGTCTATATGACATTTATTTGCTTTTTAACGTGTTTATAAACCCGTGTTGTTTCATTTTATGGGGTTAGCCTTCGGGTGCCCCAAAACTTTATCTTTGTCTGTCTGGTATATTACAATGGGTATTTTGTAATAAGTACAAAATAAGAGTATATATGTGTACTGATCTTACTACTCACAAAGGGAATGTCAAAAATATAAAAGAAAATGTTTTTGAATATTAAATAACCATTTGCTTGCAAATATCATTAGAGCACACTTGTTTTTGATTTTTAAATTTTTGATTATACTAGATTAGGAGAAAATTGAGTTCTGTCACAGACAGTAAAATTGTTTGTATTAAGTTGACAGGTACAATATGAATACATTTTGACAACTATAAAAGTAAATGTGTTTTTAAAATTGTAAAACTGTGTTCACCAGGACATTTTAGATGAGTAATACAAAAATAATAAAATGTGACATAAATTAAAATTCATTGCTGAAAAACTGAAACTAAATAAAAACTAAAAAAATGTAAAAATTAAATTAAAACAAAATTAGAAGATGTTGAAAAACTAAAACTAAATTAAAAAAAAAGAAATCAAAAACTAAATAAAAACTGCAAAATGCCATTATTTAGTCATGTTCCAAGCATTTGTTCAATGTGCTCAGTGTAGGTGCTTTTACAAAATAGAAATTAACAAGCAAGGGTCTGCATTTCCTTTTTGTTATTGCTTGAAGTACTTAAAAAATGAGATAATGGTGAATGCTGGGGGGACTTTCTTGACCAGCATAAACCAGAAAGTCTGCATGCCTTTCAACTGAAACCCTTAAAAATGTGCATTCTGGTATGTGAGACGGTGAGCCAGCATCAGATTAGTAACCAACACATGCAGCATGACTGAAACAAGATGTTGCCTGCAATGAAAATTTGTGACAAAAAAAAAATTAGTTTATATTACAGCTCATTTTTGTTAGTTTCTTTATTAATCACATTTAAATTACTTTAGTGTCATTACTCAGTTACAACAAAGCTGACATATGTGAAGGTGAATGCTTGTTAACCTTAGAATTTTACAAAATCATCTGCTTACAAAATATAAAAATAATTGGCTTGAATCTAACAGGAAAAGTGGAAAAGCAGGCTTGATTGACATTTCTAATTTATAGAAATAAAAGGCAAAAATGTTTGAGTGAATAATATTTTCATTTGTCATGCTTAGTTTATTTCCACGGTATTAAAACAGTGATTAAATAATCATCAGTAGAGCCTAAAATGTTCTTTTCTTGTTTATTATTGAATTTTGACTAGTAAGCCTTCTCTCATAGTGTACACCATCAACAGAAGAAAGTACATCTCTGAAACTACACCACTGCTAACGTTTAGGTCAGTACTTCAACTACAGGTGCTTCTGTGGCAGCCGCCTTTGTCTTCATTGTATCTGCAGTAATAAGCTTTCATTATCCAATACTGGACAGCTTAACTTTGAGCACCTACAGTACTTCCAATATGCAGGGAGCTTTATTCTTAGCAGATTAGCAAATATTACTCTCTGGTCACAAGCAGTTTAAGTACTGCTTTTTGTAGTGAACGGTTAGCATGATTTTACCAATCTGATGTTATTTCTTACTGTTTTCTGCTATTTTATAATTTTGCATTATTTAACATCACTCTTTTTTTGCAAATAGAAAATAAACAAGCTATATATGAGGAAGTTCTGTTAACTAATATAAATTTCTGTCTCATACCTTCTCCTCCTATCTCATAGAAAGATATGCGATTGTCATTGTTTTCATTAATAAATTGATATTTACTGTATGTGAGTTGCATGTGAAGTTGTTTCTCTAGTCTTTGAAAAGGTTCCTAATACTGTATGTAGGCAGAAAAGAAATCCTAGCAGGATACTAACAAATCAAGAAAAACCTGTAACAAGAGTCCTTTTAAAATCAAGAACACATTTGTATTTTGCAAATTTGTTGTAATCTGTTCAATGTTATTTATGAAGCCTCTTATAGATCTACCGTATATACTCACATATAAGTCAGGTCTTGGAACCCGAAAAATCGATCATAAAATCAGACCCCAACTTATGTGCCCATTCAAAAATGTGACACTTTTTTTTTTTCTAAAATCGCACCAGTTTCTCAGACGCATCAAATTTTGTTGGAACAGCACAGTTACCAATTTCTTTTGCACACTTCAATGATTTTTCATTTAAAACCAGCTTATTTTCTTATCAAACACTCAATCGTAGATAAAGGCTCTTACGATAAAGGTGTATGAGGGTATGAGATACAAAAAACACAAAACAGTGCAAACTTCACCTCGGAATAGTTTGGGTATTACCATGTGGTCACGTAGGCACAATACATAGAAAAAAAATGTCATTGTGTCCCGTGGTTACTCTCTCAGGTGAGCGTTAGCATATTATAATCTCTTGGACCAATAGTGAGTTTTCTGCATTCGACTTATACAACCGACATTATAAAGTACCAGAAATGATAAGTTAAAATCAATCCCTGACTTATCCGCAGGAGAACTTATCCACAAGTATTTATGGTAAATAAAGATTCATTCTAGAAACTTCATTTGGATGGTTCTGTTAAGAACCAAAAATAATTCCTTATATGGCACTAAAGAACTACTTTGGCACCTTTAGTTTTCAGGAGGAGGTTAGGAACATGCACACAGTGATGATACAGTGCGTTGCTGCACCCACCACACAACGAACCTAAATTAGGACCCAAGTGCATCTGTGCAACACCTCAGCACAACACTAGTTTGAATGACTGCAACAGTGTAACTTTTTTTTTTACAGTGGATAGATGCCAATCCTGCCACCAGCCCCCAAGTGTTCCCTGCAAGTTGGAGGACCTGCTTGCGGAGCTGGATGCAGGTTAGCTTCATAACCAGGATGGAGCAATCACATGTTAAGGACCTTGCTCAAGGGCCCAACAGATCACTTCTGGCACTTATGAGATTCAAACCGGCAACCTTCCAATTGCCGGCGCAGATCCTTAGCCTCATTAAAATTGAAGCATAAACAGACATATGGTTGCTCACCCACAGAAGATTCCAATTGAAATGATGTGAAGATGGCATCAGTTGATGTGCTATAAATAGTTATGGAAGGTCTATAACTAATTGTAGGCTTTTTGTTTGTTTCTTTACAAAAGGGATCTCAAAAAGATAAAAACCCCAATAATCACCGTAAAAGTATTTAGTGTAGTAACTACAATCCCTTTTTTGTCAACCTTAGTTATAATAACACGCCACTCAATTAAACTAAAGACAAACTCATACTGAATAAGCAATAGAGTGAAATTACCAAAAGGCTTAAGTTTTGAAGTTCGGTATTTTTCTATCCATCCATTTTAGCTCAAGACCATCCTCAAGAAACTGTGACCCACAGACACACACCCATCATTGGGATATCAATGTTTTCAGTATTAGGGAACCCTAAAACATCGAGATCCATCGAAAAGCGGAGACTGAAATTTTTGACGAATCTAATGTTTTCACTCCTCCCCTATAGATGTTAGGTTATGGTGGGGGTGGATGCAAAGCAAAAATGAAAAAAAGGCTTTTATATACAATCATTTACACTCAAGAGACAGAGCCTACCGCTCATCAAACAAGACTCTCTTCTGTACATTATTCAGGAGTTTATTCCGTCTATGCCATTGTTCTTGCTCCTGAATTCCTCATTCTCAGGTCACTTTAGACAGAAAGATCTCCTCACTATTATTTATCTATATCTAGCACTTCACTTGAAATGTTAAAACACATTTAATATTTATTTAATATTGTAGCACTATGTAGTGCTTGATAATGGATCATTGCTCATTCCATCACTCTTTTAGGAAGCTTGCTATTCCTAGAAGGACAGTTCACTTTAGCTATACTAGTTAGTGATCATGTGGCCATGGTACGCTTGATTTTTTTCTTCAGCTTCCCTGAAGCTACTCCTTTGAATATGGAATGCCAGCTCATACTGCTGCTGTCTCAGCACTGATGTCATCTTTGGTTGATGCAAGAGTCAGCATCATTACCTTGTATTAATGAATGTTCCTTATTTAAAATCTGAACTGTAACACAAATGAATATATTTTTTTCAGGATTACTTGTTTACATAATATTTGCTTTTTGAAGCTTAAACCTTGCATCTCCATACTTGAAATCTTTTCCATCAAGTAATAAGACTTTTCCACAACATTCTGTAACACCCTCTAAATATTTATAACTTTAAGTCTGTTAAATACAGTACTGTGATGTTGTTAATAATTTCATCAATATTTTGTTCATTTCTAAATATTTCTCTATTTGAAAGAGAGCTTGCAAGTAAACAGTTAGTTGTAGTGTTGTACATATGGAAACATTTAAATTGTAGCTATAATACCTACAACTGTTACAACAAATATATATCCTCAAGTCTGGTGCACACTTCAGTGTAAGATCTATAAATAGGACCTTGTAGCCAGTGATGAAAAAAGCAACATAACAGAGTGCATCAGCATCCTGTTTTAGCAAATATTTAGAAATAAACTACCGTATATACTCACGGATAAGTTCTCCCTTGGGTAAGTCGGAGTTGATTTTACAGTATAATTTCCGGTATTTTATAATGTCAGTCATACAAGTCGAATGTGGAAAACTCACACTATTGGTATAAGTGTTTATGATGTGCTAACGCCCACCTGTTAGAGTAACCACAGAGCACACTGCCTTTTTTTTCTAAGTATTGCACCTACGTGACCATACTGTAAAGCCTCAACTATTCTGAAACAACGTTTGCACTGTTTTGTGTTTTTTGTATATCACACCCTCATACACCTTTTTTGTAAGAGCATCCCTTATCTGCGATTGAGCATTTGATCAGAAGAAAATATGAAGTTGGTTTAAAATGAAAAGTCATTGAAGTGGCGAAAGAAATTGGTAATTGCGCTGCTGCAACAAAATTCAATGTGACTGAGAAGCTGGTGCGAGATTGGAGGAAACAGGAAGATGTAAAAAAAATTAAGTGTCACATTTTTGAATGGGCGTATAAGTCAGGTTTAAAGACCCCACCTATACACGAGTATATACGGTAGTTGTGAAATAAAAACAAAGAAGCAAGAATGGGAAAAATATGCAGATCTGAAATTAATCAAGTAGAGAATTTCCTTTCTGTTTGTTTGTCATCCAGGATAGCAAATGCTGTTGTTGTTTCAAGGAAGACTTCTAAATTGTACCAATGAACAAAGTATATTAGTCTTTTGGTTCTCTGGACGTGCTGCTTCTTAAGTGACCTGTTGGTTATTTCTCAAACATGTTGAGTTTTATTTTTTAGCATTTGATAAGTTTGTAAAGAAATCAAGTAAAACTTTAGTTTAGGTATTCATTACAAACAGCTATTAACAGTCTGCATGTTAAACAGTGAAAAATTATAGTAACACATTTCAAGAGTGTTACTACTTTTAATGATAATTTATTAGTTAGTAATATAGTCAATAAAATGTTCATAGCTGCTTTATAAAAGATACCTTAGTTAAAGTGTGACCATTTTCTGCTTTTGTGCTGCCATGTTACGTTTGCTACACAAAGAAAATATGCTAATGATTATACATAATTGGCAATGCAATTTCTCTATCATTTGCTAAGGGGTGCTATACCCTCAGTCTCCTTTTTTCTTGTGGCCTTGTCTCTGTTTGATGAGTCCCTAAATTTGAATGTGAGCATTTTTCCAATATTATTTGGTTGAAATGTTTTAAATAATGGTGCCGTTTTCAGTCAAAGGATAGGCCTTAATTATTTACAACAACATTCAAAATGATGTTAACAAGCTTACATTACATATTTTTAAATAGTCTTCTGTGAACACTCATTGTTAAGATTTATTAATCATTAAAGACAATGTTACAGGAAACCATTCTTATGGCACAAGTTTCTGAATGAGCTGCGTGATCGAAGTCCTTTATATTGGCAACTGTATAATATAAAGGAGGAAACTACATCTCCACTGGGGACTTTTCAAAACATTCTGCAGGCACGCTATGTTCAGCAATTTCTTATATATAAAGTGCAAACTTGAGTCACTCACTCACTCATTTACTTCCCAAAAAAAAAAACTATATTTCCTGTTTCATTAAAAAGCTGAAATTTATTAATACTGTACATCTAAGGCTGAAGATATCCATTAAGAAAGAACATTTCAAAATATAAATATTTAGAGGTAACCCTTGCTACATAACAGAAAAACTTAAAAACCCCAAAATATCAAACACACTTTGGCGGATATGATTGAAATTTGGTGACGTTATAGAAAAAAACATAGCCAACATGTTTCTACTTGTCGATATTTGTCAGTAATATTGCTGTTGCAAGTGGGGTATTCTTAGGCAGTATGTCCCTTTATTGCCTCAGTGGTGATCATGAAGAAAAATGAGGAATGCAGTTTGTGCAAATGAACACACCACAAGTAGAACAGCACCAATGAGAAAGCTGTAGCTGTAAGTGAAAAGTGAAATGGGTTGCTGGCGAATGAAGAAGTTCAGCTGCCCTGGGCAGAAAAAAGAGACAGGGTGGTGAGCCGTGTGAAAAATGAGATGTGAAATAGATAAAGGAAAGTTAGGCGAAGTTCAAAGAAAATGTGGTTAGAAAATGTGGTGGCCTCCTTGGATACATGCAGTACTCCCTATTCTGTCGGTGTGTTCTTACTCCTCGCAATATATGCATAAAATACATACAAACTCAAACTGGATTGGATTATCAAGCATGTGTGTATATATTGTCACACACGTGTTTAGGAGACAACTAAAAGGCTTGAATACATGTGATTCCATGCCAGACCAGGGGGTGGTGAAGTGCACTAATTTTCCCTCTCGATCTTTTGCAGACCATTCTAGGGAAATCCCGCCCGGCTCTGGGGCAGCCAATGACATCACTTCCGGTTCTGGTATTGATGACATCATTTCCTTTACTGGCCTTTAAAGCCGCCATCTTGTCTCCAGAAAATCAGTGCTGTTTTGGACACAGTTAAATGAACATGTCTTTGTTTATGAATCAGTTTTGCAGCCGGGAACAATTATACGGGTGACTACCCCAAACCTTCTTAATGTTTGATTGTCGTTTTTGTAACTATATATATATATACTTCAAAGAATGGGGTGAGAGCTTTGAGTTTAACCATTCCTCACAAACGTTGGTTATTAATTCCTGTTTCTAATGCATCTGACTTTGGCAACAACTGGTTCTCCCTCTGTAAAATATATAAAAAATATATGTTAGATGATTTAAAAAGTGGTCTGTTTGGACTTTTATAGAAAATTGTCAAAAGTCACAATATAAGTTCAGACATTTAAAAATAAATCATTCAGAGATACAAGGGCTCAGTTCTAAAGTAGCATCTTTATCACTGTAAAAGTAAGCAGTCTGCTGGTGCAAATCTCGTAACTAATGACCACTTGTGACTGAATTAAGTGCTTTGCTGCAGAATAAGGAAGATGCTGTTGCTGATGATGCTGCTGCATCAACCAAACTGTAATTAAACACCCTCAGATGTGTTGATTGGAATGCTACTTGAGAAATCAAAGTAGTTAGTGTTATCTTACTTGTTAATTAATTTTTGAACTACAACAATGTTTGAAAGTGTCAGCAAACTCCACATTTTATCATCTCACCTTGGTTGGGAAACCCTTGGAATGAGCAACTTCCATTTATGACAATATCCCATGTTGCAAAAATGTATAAAGGTTATTATGGGAATTTCTTTCAGTTTTTGATAATTCCAAAAGGAAGGCAGTAGCTGCTTGCTTCTTTTTAACTTACAGAGAGAGCAAGAGCGAGAGACTGAGAGCAAGAGAGGTGTTATAAAGTACAAGCCAGCACACACAAAGCAAAGCCATTTAATTCATAATTAGTGAAAATTAAACTAATGGAACAATAAAAATAAATGTATTAGACCGAAATAACCAAAAACTCTCTCAAAAGAAACCACAGCAATTAAAGAAAAACAGTTACTTAATCAGGACAGATTCCAAAAAAATGAACTTAATAGAAAATGACACTAGGAGAACCAATATACCAAAAAAAATATAACCAAGAACAAATTAATATTTAACTCCAAGTCAAGCATAGCACCAACCTTTTCTCAGAAAGCATTGAAAACGTTTTTTATAGGTAGTTCATAGCATCTGCTAACAATTAGTGTATTTTAAAAAACACTGTAATGATCAAACCATAAGCAAGTAAATATTAATAAAAAAGGAAGTTTCATTCTAAAGGAGGGAATAAATCGTAAAATTCAGTACAAACTAAGATACAAACTCCAAAAGTAAATCCGATTCCGTTGATAAATCATATAATCCTTGGGAAATTATTTTACCGATATGATTTTTGAAAAAAATTAAGTCCTTGTTTAAAGTGATGTTCTGTAATGTCCATTCTTGATGACTATATAGTCTTTGCTGATGTTTTCAGAGAGCATGTTATTCCCTCGCGTGATATATAACTGTGCTATTAGTTTATCTCCTGGTGCTCCCAACCTAAGAGAATAGCCGTATGCTCTCCCAGGACCAGAAAGTGAAGCAACAGAAAACTATGTCAAAAATATGTAGCTAAAAGACCAGTGGTTAAATTTACAAACTATAGAGAATTAAACAAAATAACTATTAAGAATGCATATCTAATTTCACTAGCCTTATTCCTCTGAAGCCAAATAAACAATTCAGCAATTTTCACAATCCTAGATTTTGTGACTGCCTGTAATCTAGCCTAATTACAAAGAGAGAGATAGGAATTGAAAACTGTATTCATCACTTCTCCATGACAGTAGGAATATTTGAACCACATGGGGTTGGCCAATGTTCCAGCACTTTTTCAGCTTTTTGTGAATTATACTTACTGAGACGTTTTAGGAGGTTTTGTGTTAGTATAAATTGATGATATACTCTTCTATTTACCTGATATAAAAACATGTATTACTTATGTTTGAGAGGTTTTCTCTTAAGTAATGAAAAATAATTTCTGTATTAAAAAGTGTATATTACATTATTCTTTCAGGTTAGATCTCTCAACAGAGATTAAGTATGGATTCACCAAAGGTTCTGGCAGTTAAAGATTGTCAAATGCCAATACAGCAAATGAGAAAAGACAAGACTTGATCTCCTGTTGAGGAACAGCATAAGTAAGCACAATGAATGCAACTACAGTACTTCAGTTGTATTCTAGATTCCTTGCAAATATTGCGTACTGTAGTCCTTAGAAAACTCTCACATAGTTGGCATCTTAAGTCTCTGGCCTTTTTACTACTTTAATATTCTGATGTGCTTCTCTCAGCAAAATTTTAGTGGTAAGTCTATTCCTAGGACTGTCTGCAAGGCTCCATCTGTCTTAGCGTACCAATCCAAACTGAATAATCGCCTGATCTCTCTGTCTTTTTAATTGCCAGGTGCCTCCACCCATGAGTTTCCATCGCCCCTACTTTTCATAGTGAATGTACTGATACCGTCTCACTGTAAAATATTAACCTAATTAACTAACCTTGAAAGTACTACCAAAACGTACTCAGTTTCAACTCTGTTATTTTGGCAGATCTAGATAAATAGGATAGGCGGTGGACTGAATGGCCTGTTTTTGTCAAAATTAAATTGTTTAATGTTCAAGTGTGCTCTTTTTGATTACTTTATAGCGTTTTTTTACTTAATGTTACCTTGTCTATGAATAATAATAATTCTTAGTAATGTATTAATAATTTTATACTGCAGCTGTCTTGAAGCTGCCCCTTTTCTTACTTACTATATAAAGTGAATTAAGTATACGTTTGTGGTTCTATGCCTCCATGCCTTTCTTGAATTTGTTGTTTTTTTATTGTTCAGCTCAGTTATTTTATTTGATACTGAATGGATATCAAAAAAGATGCCATGGTTAGCTCTACTACCTCACAGCTCCAAGAGTCTGTGATTTCTGAGCTAGCCAGTAACTACTGGACTTCAGTCTCAGTACTGGCTATCTAGGGAGGTAGTATGGTATAGTCATTAGGGCATTGACTTTTAGACATTGATTTAATGCATAAATTTGAACAAGTGACTTAACCTGCCCGTATTCCAGTTGTAGAAAATATGTGTAAACAATTGCAATGTAACATAATCTTATAAGTCACTTTAGGCAAAGGCATCCACTAAAAGTCCAGTAATAATGTCGTCAGCCCTGTAAATTGTCTTCTGATGGTGAAACTGTTAATGGTTTATAAACACAAAAGAGTATGTTGCTGGTAACTCTGGACAAGCACATCTTTTTAGTAAGATTTAAAAGGCATGTTTACAGAGGGATATTATAGTCATAGGTTGATTTAGTCTACCCTAATATTACTTGGGATAACTTTGCAAACAGTCGCGTACAAGAGCAGGAGTTTATAAATGTTCTCAGTGACTGTTTTTAACACAGAATGTTAAGGCAGAAATGTGCTGGGTGTCTGGATATAGTATTTTGTAATAATTAGGATAGAATTTGAGGGTGTAGATGTGATTGAACCAGTAGGGTTAAGATAGATAGACTGATAGATAGATAGATAGATAGATAGATAGATAGATAGATAGATAGATAGATAGATAGATAGATAGATAGATAGATAGATACTTTATTAATCCCCAAGGGGAAATTCACATACACCAGCAGCAGTATACTGATACAAAAAACAATATTAAATTAAAGAGTGATAAAAATGCAGGTAAAACAGACAGTACCTTTGTATAATGTTAACATTTACCAACGGGTGGAATTGAAGAGTCGCATAGTGTGGAGGAGGAACGATCTCCTCAGTCTGTCAATGGAGCAGGATAGTGACAGCAGTCTGTCGCTGAAGCTGCTCCTCTGTCTGGAGATGATACTGTTCAGTGGATGCAGTGGATTCTCCGTGATTAACAGGAGCTTGCTCAGTGCCTGTCGCTCTGCCACGGATGTCAAACTGTCCAGCTCCGTGCCTACAATAGAGCCTGCCTTCCTCACCAGTTTGTCCAGGTGTGAGGCGTCCCTCTTCTTTATGCTGCCTCCCCAGCACACCACCGCATAGAAAAGGGCGCTTGCCACAACAGTCTGATAGAACATCTGCAGCATCTTATTGCAGATGTTGAAGGACACCAGCCTTCTAAGGAAGTATAGTCGGCTCTGTCCTCTCTTGCATAGAGCATCAGTATTTTTAGTCCAGTCCAATTTATCATCCAGCTGCACTCCCAGGTATTTATAGGTCTGCACCCTCTGTACAAAGTCACCTCCGATGATCACAGGGTTCATGAGGGGCCTGGCCTCCTAAAATCCACGACCAGCTCCTTGGTTTTGCTGGTGTTCAGTTGTAGGTGGTTGCACCATTTCACAAAGTCCTTGATTAGGTTCCTATACTCCTCCTCCTGCCCACTCCTGATACAGCCCATGATAGCAGTGTCGTCAGCGAACTTTTGCATGTGGCAGGACTCCGAGTTCTATTGGAAGTCTGATGTATATAGGCTGAACAGGATCGGAGAAAGTACAGTCCCCTGCAGCACTCCTATGCTGCTGACCACAATGTCAGACCTGCAGTTCCCGAGACGCACATACTGAGTTCTGTCTGTAAGATAGTCCACGATCGATGCCACCAGGTATGAATCTACTCCCATCTCTGTCAGCTTGTCTCTGAGGAGCAGAGGTTGGATGGTGTTGAAGGCGCTAGAGAAGTGCAGAAACATAATTCTTACTGCACCACTGCCTCTGTCCAAGTGGGAGAGGGATCGGTGTAGCATATAGATGATGACATCCTCTGCTCCCACCTTCTCCTGGTATGTAAACTGCAGAGGGTCGAAGGCGTGGCAGACCTGTGGCCTCAGGTCGTGAAGCAGCAGCCACTCCATGGTCTTCATCACATGCGACATCAGGGCGACAGGCCTGAAGTCATTCAGTTCATCAGGACATGATACCTTTGGGACTGGGGGTGATGCAAGATGTTTTCCAAAGCCTCGTGACTCTCCCCTGTTCCAAGCTCAGGTTGAAGATATGCTGTAGAGGACTCCCCAGCTCCAACGCACAGGCCTTCAGCAGTCGTGGTGATACTCCATCTGGACCTACTGCTTTGCTGGCACAAAGTCTCCTCAGCTCTCTGTTTAACTGGGCTGCTGTAATTGTGGGTGGGGGGAAACTCTCTCCTATGTTGGTATCAGCAGAAGGATGGGTGGAGGGTACAGTACTCTGAGGTGAGAGTGGGTTAGGGTGGTCAAGCCTGTTAAAGAAGTTGTTCATCAGGTTTGCTTTCTCCACATCTCTCTCGATGGTGGCACCCCTCTTCGAGCTACAGCCAGTGATGATCTTCATCCCATCCCACACTTCCTTCATGCTGTTATTCTGCAGCTTCTGCTCCAGCTTTCTCCTGTACTGCTCCTTTGCCGCCCTGAGGTGGACTCGGAGTTCCTTCTGCACGCGCTTGAGCTCATGCTGATCAGCGCCTTTAAAAGCCCTTTTCTTCTGGTTCAAAAAGCCCTTGATGTCACTTGTAATCCATGGCTTGTTGTTAGCATAGCAGCATACTGTTCTTACTGGAGCTACAATGTCCATACAGAAGTTGATGTAGTCAGTAGTGCAGTCAACAACCTCTTCGAAGTTCTCATTATGTGACCCCTGCAGGATATCCCAGTCTGTAGTTCCAAAGCAGTCCCTCAGGGGACCACTTCCTGAATGAGCGTGTGGTTGTAGGTAGCTCCCTCACTCTTGGTTTGTAGTGAGGCTGAAGCAGAACCAG
>JANRMT010062792.1:41549756-41591910 GCA_026402145.1 Polypterus bichir lapradei
ACCTGAATAAATGAGTCTCGGCGTGTTAAAATCCATTTCCAAGTAGTAAAAAGTGTCCAGGAAACAAGTCCACATAAAAGAAAATGGTAGGAATGATCAGTGAGATAGAGAAAAAGGTAGAAATATAAAGTCGTACATGGAGCTGCTGGAAAGGCTGTCACTCATGGCGGCGCCAAACGGATGTGTGCCATATGTGACCATAATATAATACAAATTTCAGTGTTTTGGAAGAGTGTGGATGCAAAGACTAAAACTTTTAAATTTAACTTTAGAAAGGAACATTTTGAACAGAGGTGGCAAAGTTTAAAAGACAGAAACAATTGAGGATCAGTAGAACAGATTTAAAAAATTTTTACATAATGCAGGATAGGTACATGGCAAAATTAGGAGTTGGTAAGTAGTAAAAAGAATATACACAGTGGGTTAATAAGGAGTTGAAAATGAAGCTGCAAAGAAAAAAAAAAATAGCTGTATAAGGCTTATAAGACCGATAACCCTAATGTGAATCGTAGGGTGTATAAGAACATGAGGGCTACCATAAGAAGGATATTAGTGAAGCTAAAAGGCAGTTAGAGAGGAATATAGCACATGAGGTAGATAAGGCGTAAGATGGCCCAAAGTGATTCTTTCAGTATTTTAGAATAGTCAAGGAGGAGGTGAAGTACATCAGGAACACTAAGGGTCATTTCAAATATACAGAAGGTGAAACAGAAGATGCTCTAATCTTGCATTTTTCTGAGGTTTTCACAAAGTGAGTAAAGTAGATAACCTTCCAGCAGTAATAAGGATTACTAAGGAGGCACTGAGTGATCTGGAAACTGTAGAGAGAGAAGTACTTCTCAAATTAATTAGGTGGATTGGCAGATAATTTAGAATCAGTTGAATCATTACAGAGAGAGACTTAGACAGCATACGGATTTGAGATTTGTTGCAGATTAAATTTAATGTAAGTAAACGTAAAGTATTACACTAGGAAGTAAAACTGTGATATTTAAATACACAATGGGAGGTCTAAACATTGAAAGTACACCTTATGAGAAAGATTTAGTTAGTGGACTCATCACTATCAAGTGCCAGACAGTGTTCAGAAGCCATTCAGAAGACTAATGGAATGTTAGGTTATACTGTATAACTAGATTTGCAGAGTCCCAAGATCAAAGACATTATACTGAAGCTTTATAACACACTGGTTAAACCTCATCTGCAGTATTGTGTGTAAAACAGACATAGCAGCACTAGAGAAAGTCAAGAGAAGAGCAACTATTCTGCTCCCAGGACCGTAGGAGATGAGTTATGAAGAAAGTTAAGTTGAGCCTTTTCAGTTTAAGAAAAAGGACATTAAGAGGTGACATGATTGAAGTGTTTAAAATTATGAAGGGAATTAATATAGTGGACTGAGACTGTAATTTTAAAATGAGTTAATCAAGAACATGGGACATAGCTGAAAACTTGTTCAGGGTAAATTTCGCACAAACATTAGGAAGTATTTCTTTACACAAGGAATGATAGACATTTGGAATAAGCTACCAAATAGTGTGGTAGACAGTAAGAATTTAGGGACTTTCAAAACTGAACATGATGTTATTTTAGAATCAAGTGGATGAGACTGGGGAGCTTTGTTGGGCTGAATGACCTGTTCTCGTCTAAATCTTTCTAAGTTTCTAATGTTATAAAACACCATTTGATATATTAATAAAAAATCAGAAATGCAATAGAAAAAGAAAAGAAATTCATAGCAAATTTATCATAACAACCTTTTCTTTAAAAAATGAAAAACAGGAGAAATTGTGTTGTAATCATTATGAGGATAAAAATCAAAAGTAAGGTCAGACAAAAAGTCAAAATGTAAGTGTTCGGCAAAAACCAAACAAGACTCAACAGCAAGTGTCAAACGTTTTTATTCAAAGACTAAGTTCTGGTAATATGCAGCTTGCTTAACAAATAATAATAAAAAAAAACACTTGAGTATGTGACTGCTTGGTAATTAATAGTGCTTGAAAACTCAAGGGAGCAGTTTTATGTGAGAGGTGCATTAGTGGTTCAACACTCATACAGAATTTATTTTAGGTACAGGTGATACATTTAACTGCTGTTAAAACCACCACTTGCAGCATTAAATGCAAATTATGTGTTTTCCCTTCTTTGAAGCCTCCTACATTTATTAGTTTTCCCTTCTTTGAAGCCTCCTACATTTATTAAAACCCTTAGGGTCAATTGTATATTCATGATTCTTTCACGTCAATCAAATTGTTCTCTGAGAAAGACAACTTGCTGCCTAAATACAGTATTTTTTCATTTCTTGCCAATTACAAATTGACTCATTTTGGTGTATTGCAATCTCCCTCCTGTGTACTACAGAGACAGTTTTTGTAAAATAGCCCTAAAGCTATAGGAGAAATCTCAAAACAATACCATTGCATCCGAGACAATCCAAACTTCAATTTCATACATTAACAGTGGTGTTTCAAGTTCAGTCCTGGACTCACCCCTGTGGCTGCAGATTTTTGTTTCAATTAATTCCACAATCAGTAAGTCATTTTCACTTTTAATGTATCTCATTATTAAATAGGGTGACTTTTTTACCTCTTTTTTTGCATTGAGAAAAGCACAGTAGTGCGAAATTTACATGAATAACAAATCAATTATTTTTTTGCCATACCTTTAAATGTTAAACTCTGTGCTGTTATTCTCTTACTAATTCACTATTTACTGTGGAGTTTTCTCTCTTAAATTTATCTAAATAGGTGACAAATAGTGACACAGTCACTAATACACTGAATACTAAAGAGCAGAAGCTGCTTATCTACTTGTTTACTTGTTAGGAAATGATGAATTACATAAACTGAACATTAACAAAGAATACAATTTTATACAGAAAGATAAAAAAGAATGAAATCACCCCCATCTAACATACACAGACAACAACATTTATTTCTATTGTACATTTTCTTACACAGGATATACCTGGAAGTGCTTTACAAGATATCAAAGAAATAGTTACAAGAAAAGTAAAATAAAAGTAGATAAGAATAATAATGTATACATTTGTATACAAAATATAATAATAATAATGAATAAGTAATAAAAAATAAATCAATATAAGCTTACAAAACATACTGTAGATATACAATTAGTAGAAAAGTATAGTACTTATATGTAATATCAAATTCTAAGTCTCTAACAATGAGTGTGATGATAAGGTCAGATGGATGGGAGGACACAAAAAAACAAAAACCTCCAGTTAAGCTGGAGTTCCAAGGCCAAAAGACCACCCAGCCCCCACTGAGCATTCTACCTAACCTAACTGTTCTTAGTTGTTCCTCATTGTTTCCAGGCTTTGTCCCAGAGGATTTGACACAGAGGGGCTCCAGGACCTTCATTTGATTACCCTAGATGGCTGCACAGTGACCTCGATCAGGTGGTGATGGCGTAAAATGGCACCACAGAAAAAACAGAACAGAAAGCAAGGTAAAGTAAAGATTAGTAATGATTACAAATCTCTGAAGAATATGATACATAAATGCCTGCTTCATCCGCTACTAATTTAGCACAACTGCTTTGGAATTTCTGGAGTAACACAGAAACATACAAACTGGAAAATGACACCTTGCTTATTTAATGGAGGAGTCCATTTAAAAAGAGAAATTGTTTGAAACAAAAATCTGCAGCCACAGGGGCAATTCAGGACTGAAAATCCTAAATTAACAGTGAGTGTAAAACTACTTTCAAAAGAATGCACACCTTGTCTATCTGCGCTAGGCCTCTATTACAAACATTTAAATTGCATATTATTTTCATGTTTACAAGATCAGATTATTTAAAATATACCCGGTTCAGACCCAGCCTATGCAAGATGGAACTATCCAACAGCCTACCTTGGCTTTGCCACCTGCTGAAACCCCATTGTATTCTCACATAGTTTTAGTTTTTTGTGTAAAATTGTTTTTCAGGTTATGTTTTTACAATTGTCGCAGGGGGCGGGGGGGGGGGGGGGGGGCGACCCAGCCGGGACGCCCCGGAGGACCGGAAGAGGGCTTACGCCCACCTCAGACCACATGAGGTGACCACCTTAGTTGCTATGGGGACCACGGGTACAGAGCTTTGAAGCTCGACCTTGTAGGGGTCCATGGTCACCACCAGGGGGCACCCCAATGCCTTGGGGACCCTGGACCTCAGTATTTCCGCCACACCCAGATGTGCTGGGGGAAAGAAGAGCAGGGACACCCGGAGTGCTTCCAGGGATGCAGCCAGCACTTCCGCCACACTGGGGCATGTCGGTGGGAGATTGCCGGAGCACTCCTGGAGCACATCCGGGTGCTTATAAAAGGGGCTGCCTCCCTTCAGACAAGGACTGGAGTTGGGAGAGAGAGGGACGAGGTCTGGGAGGAGGCAAAGAGTCGGCCTGAAGAAAAGAAGGCATTGTGTGTTGTGGCCAGGACTTTTGGGGACTTGGGAACACTTTAATGTAAATATGGAGTATGTAAATAAACATGTGTGGGGTGATTTGAACGTGTCTGCCTGTCTGTGTCTGGGTCAGGTTCCACAATGGCGTCCCAGATGGGACGCCATTGTGGAGACCGGCCCGGACACAGACAGGCGTAAACGTTGACGTCACCCAACACATGTTTATTTACAGTCATATTTACACAAGTGCACCCCAAAACCCCCTGAAAGTCCCCAAAGTCCAGGCCAACCTCGAATGCCTTTCTCTTCTCTTCAGGCTGCCTCCTCGCCTCCTCCCAGACCTTATCTTCCTCACTCCTGACTCCAGCCCTTGTCTGAAGGGAGGCAGCCCCTTTTATAAGCACCCAGATGTGCTCCAGGTGTGCTCCGGCAATCTCCCACCGACATGCTCCAGTGTGGCGGAAGTGCCGGCTGCATCCTCGGAAGCACTCCAGGTATCCCTGCTCTTCTTCCTCCCAGCACTTCCGGGTGTGGCAGAAGTGCTGAGGTCCAGGGTCCCCAAGGCATTGGGGCGCCCCCGGCGGTGACCACGGGCCCCTACAGGGTCCCCATAGCAACCGGGGGGGTCACCCCCACATGGTCTGAGGTGGGCGTAAGGCCTCTTTCGGTCCTCCGGGGTGTCCCGGCCGGGTCACCCCCCAGCCACCTTCTACACAATGTCAAGGATGAATGTAGTAGAACCATAACACAGCAGTCCTGCTATGCTATAATTTTAATCTTAGCCTCAGTCATAGTCTCCTTTACTTTTTAGCTTTTTCAGTTCACCCTTTCTGGATGTTAATTTTATGATATTTTAGCTGGATATGAGTAAGTTGCACACATATAGTACTTACCGTCTTAAATTTTTTCCTGCCATTATTCCTTATGGAATATTGTAGTACTAGGGTGTTGTACCCTGTTAGCCATTATGGATATAGTGAGAAGTCAAGCAAAATTACACCTTTTATTGGCTAACTAAAAAGATTACAATATGCAAGCTTTCGAGGCAACTCAGGCCTCTTCTTCAGGCAAGATGTAATCAAGAAGAAGGGGCCTGAGCTGCCTCAAAAGCTTGCATATTGTAATCTTATGGAATACTGAAATATTCTTTGCTAAACATATAGATTATGATCCTATACTAAGAAAGATTAAGCACATTGTCATGATGTTTGTGTAGAAAACAACATCCCAATATTTGCAGTTTTTCCATTTTCTTCAAGGGTGACTACAATATCATACCATACTCAAATCCAGTTAATCTCTTTTTGGATCACAGAAGGTTAGTACCTGTTTCATTAGCACTGGATACAAACTGGATAGGGTGCCAATCCAGTCGTGAATATATCCATGCTGACACAATTTGTAATTGGCAATCAACCCGTAAATACCTGAAGCTCATGAAAGGTGAATTTCACAGAAACGTTAAAAAGGTTTCTTCACACAAAGAACCAAAAGACACATGGAGTAAATTATCAAGAAGTTGTGGTGGAGAGTACGACTTTAGGGACCTTCAAAACTTGCCTTAATGCTATTTTGGAGAATCTAGGTGAATAGCATGTCCATGTTTGTTAGGATGGATGGTCTTTTATCATCATAATTGTCCAAATACTCTAATATTTAATGATGTTGGAGAAAAACCAAGTATCCAATGGAAAACCCATGCTGATATAGACAGAACATGCAAACTCAACACAAACAATGTCTAGGCACAGGATTTGAACTCAGGATGCTAAATCTGTGATGGTGCAGCACTAACAACTGTGATACAATGGCGCTCCCTCATTACAGGTGTGACCACCAAGGGTTGCACCAGCTTCACAAACCCTCAGCACAACACAAGGCTTTTATTCAGTAGTGAAATGTTTTCCAGGTTTCCCAGCAGCACCAAGCACAATACAATACAGGGTGGTCCAGATCTAATTATGCAATTTTCATTACGCTATAACTTATTAGATTTATTACACAGAAAATCACCTTAAAAATCCCAGACCATCGAGAAGTGTGCGAACTGACAACATGAAGAATCGTCTTCGCGCCAAACTGGAATCGCCCCCGCAGAAATCAAAGTCATCCATACAATCTGGATCTGTATAATTAGATCTGGACCATCCTATATATAACACTCTGCCTTCTTTCTTCTCTTCAGTTTCTTCCACCTCCTCTGGTAAGCGTCATCCTCTTCCTCCCAAATCTAGGTCTCAGAATGAAGGCAGGCAGCTCCTTATAGTCAGAATCCTGGGAATAGTTCCAAGTGTTGCATAATTGTGGCCGAGGAGCACTTAAGGGTAAAGTGGGAGCCCTACAAACAAGGGCTCAGCAGTTCTTGCAGCACCCCCAAAATCCAACATGGCTGATTTGACAAATTCCAGTTTCCATTCAGCCCTGTGGGAATCTGAAGCGCTGCTGTAACCCAGGGGGGTTCCAAATAGCAGTTTGTGGGAGATAACGCCCTTCATTTACAACAATTTAATGGTGATACTTTAGAACACAAGTTTGCTATAATTCTTCTCGTAATCAGTTATAACTACTTAACCTAACATCAGCAAAGACTTTGCTAACATCTTGTCACATGTCAGCAAGTGACTGAAAGAGGCAGCCCAAAACCTGAAAAGTCACCATTTTACTTTTAAAAGTGATTGTAGTGACATGGTATAAGATCTCGTGTAGATTTTTAATTGTCTTTTAATTTTATTTTAGTTTTCTTTTTCTGTAATTTCACTGTCAGTAGACATGATGTGAGGCTGATTGATTGCTAAGGGCTTTTTGCAGTATTACAATAAATTGAACTGTAACATATGCAGGCCGACAGTTGCTTGGAAAAGTTCAAGAAAATTGGAGCCAGCTAATTAAAGGAAGACAAGGCTGGGCATTTCTGCTACTGACAGGTGATAGTGTAGGCAATAGCAATTGTTTTAAGTTGGGATGTGCAGATAGATTTTCAGGATTGCATTGAAAATTGTTATATAGTTACCTTGAAAAGATAAATGATAATATTGATATTTTCTCTACATTTTTTGTTTTCTATATACCTCTTTAACATACTGCAACAAGCATCTTCTCTTGTATCTTACTTTCCACCTTAGCAAATTAATACAGCTCTAGATGGAAAAAAAAATATTTGCCTGTGATCTCCTGCATTAAATGAGCATAAAATCACAGCATTTTGATTTTTACCCTGTCATGTCTCTCTATTATATAAAAAAATCTTGGGACGAGACGAGACATATTCAGAGAGACGAGCCATGATGTTCTCAGAAACACACTTTCACATCCTACGAAATGAGACTTTGTGCCAAGAGATTTAGCCATGACCAGGGCCAGAAAAAGACAAAGAGTAGATGACAAAGTAGAACCTCATAAAGAATTCAAAAACGTTGGCGCGATACACATGCAGAGCAGGATAGAGATAATGGAAGTAGGAAAATTCGAAAGTCTCAAAAAAATGATAGTAAAGATCGCATTAGCGCAAACAAATGGAAATTATTACTCGGTGAAATAACGGAGCAGCGAAAAGGGATCGAATATATTGTTCGGATTTAAACTTTAAGTCGGAGACTTGTAGATCGGCTAATTCGTGTTGCCAGGAGGGGATGGTTCTGTCTCTCAATTAAAGGAATAGAAAATCTTCCTCTTCATAGGGGTGCGCCTCGGGTGCAGAACCCCCAACAGGAGCAGAGGATGTCTGGGCAAGAAGAGAGACAAGGCAGTGAAACAAAAGAACAGTTGCTGTAGAGGCTTTTAAATGTTCGAAGCGTTGCATGAGATGCAGATCGCATGGCAGCAGCAGCAAGCCAGCAGCTGATTGAGCAAGGAGGAGGTAAAAAAAAACTGTATTTGTTTCCCATTGTGTCACTGTTTAAGAGGGGGTTTTGTAGGAGCTACCACATCTCCTTGGGGTGTGTTCAGCTCCCTGATTCACAATGCGAGCAGCAGAGACGTGAAGTGGCTTGCACGCTGCAGGCCAGGAGGAGAGAGGGGCGCCTGGGGGGTTAGGGTTGGCAAATGAAGCGAGGGGGATGGGGGGGTTTTGGCGAGCAAAATATTAGAAACACTTTTCATCATGTTTTTCTATGCAACAGGTAGTCTATCATCTTTAGATTTGCAGATTATGAAATTTATGTTAAATTAATTATCATCCATGTATCGCCTGCTGGAGTGAAGAACCAAAGTGGTAAGAAACAATGAGTGGTTAAATTTATGTATATTTTTCATTGTCAAATCTAAGACTGATTTTTGCAAATTAAAAAATTAAGCAAGAAGGCTTGATGCATAACAAAAAAAATCATCACTAGGGAACCTAGACAAAATGCAGACTTGGGCTAGTATAGTCAATGCCTGCTTCAAAATGATCCTACTCAATTGATTTAGTTGTCTAACTACACTAGTTGTTGTCATCTGTAGTATAGCAGATCAAAAAGCTTGAATTCCAGAAGCTGTGTGCAACCATCTTAAATAGGCAGGGTATGAGGATGTGATATGTTATATGACTTTCATGTCAAGTTACCTGTCCAGCAACAGGCATAGCAACAGTAAACAATATGGCCAGGCTATGACCATTCAAGGATCAATAGAATATGCTGGCAACCACACCAAAGCAAAAAACAAAATGACATTTCCAGAGTAACACTAAAATTACTAAACACCAGGAAATAATTAAATCAAAGAATCAAACTGATTTTAAAAAGGGAAAACCCGGATTTATTATTAAATATAACTTTCAGAAACTTGATTAAATTAATTCAAGGCAAAAGGAGGATGGGTCCTATCCAAATGTAACTTAAACAACACATTACACATATAAACTACAAATATTATTATTTCCGAAATGTTGGGGTCTCAAAATCTGAAAGTATGCCTGGCTATGAAAAGCACGTAGTAGTAGTAATCATCATGAACTCAGTCCTCTGCACATCCAGGCAGTGCTCAGAAGCAATTAAAAAGGCTAATAAGAAGGCTTGTGTGATTTTGGGCTATACAAAAAATAAATTGTGGTTGTCGTTGTTGTAATAGAATGGTGAGTTTCATAGCATTCCATGTTGAATATAAGTTAAGGGGGGTTGCCTCATCTGGAAAATTGAATAAGTTGGTCTTTATACAGCAAAAAGGCTCTGTGGCTTAAAGGAAAATCCAGAGACGAGCAACTACAACTTCTTTAGGTGTGTAGATTTTAACTTGAGACGCACCCAGGGTAGTTCCTTGATGCACCCAATGAAGTTCCTTCGTATTTCTACCTGCTCCCCCTCCCCAAAAATTTAATTGCTGTTTCCCCCCCAAAAGATACACATAGTGGGGACATAGCCTAAGTAGATTCTTAAAACAACAGATTCTACAGTAGAAAAACAAGTAAACAATACTCCAACCAATAACTACTGCCATGCTTTTCCCTTTAAAAGCTGCTATGCATATACACCACAATGCCAAACTCAATTTTCATAAAACCAAGATATCACTGCATAACAGACGCACTCACACTATTGATTTCTTCTTTTTCAAATATATGTGCTTTAATAGAGAAACAGTATCGATTAGAATCTGAATAATAGTGTATTAATTCACATTTCAAGAAGCGATTTTTTCTGAAGTTCATTTACACTGTGACCACCTTCTCCAACCCAAATAAATAAAGCCTAACGACCCGTGTCTCCTTACAACTATTAAATTTGGTCATGTGCTGCAAAACCATGAGTGCCAAGGTGTGGGTACCGATGGATTTCTGAAGGAATGAATGCATTTTGAGCAAGGAAGAAAGATTCAAGGAATTGCAGTGCAGGTTTTCACTTTACATAAACAAAGATTAAGAGGAGACATGCCAGAACGCTTTAAAATTATGAGGGGGATTATGGTGGATTTTATTATTTTAAAATGAATTACTGTGATAGCAGCAGAGAGATGAAGATGGAAGGTGGTTAAGGATAAATTTTGCATGAATACTAAATAGAGCTTCTATACTTTGAGAATAGTAGATATATGGAATAAGTCGCCAAGCAATGGAAAAGTACTATTGAAGATTTTGTCAAAGCATAAAAAGAGATACGTAGATGAGCTATTTTGGGCTGATTGGTCTGTACTGGTTAAGTATTTTCATATTTTCTTATAAACAGCTAGGTTTTCTAATAGATGGATGAGCTTATAAATTTCATTTGTATTATATTTATGTAATTAAGTCTGAAAAACAAATCTCCGTTTTTTTAAAATCGGACTTGTATTTAGATCACACAAACACTTCACTGTGGCAGAGACATTTTCTAACAGAATAATGATGTGCAGTCAGTTTTTCCAGCTTTTATTCTTAAGAGGTTACACAGTACTGTCTAACCATAATCAGGATGCAATAGATTTCTCTCTAAAAATGATGTATTTTTGTAAGCAAAACATTTCTGCTTTTGTAAAGTCCTTTTTGTATTTTCTTAGTATGAAAATGGCTTTTTGTTGTAAATATGATACTATCCCATGCCATTAAAATGGAAATCAGTTTTGCCGCAAGAGCTCTGCAGGGAGCAATAAGTGAGGACACCTTAATTGATTACCAAAGATACAGAAAGCAGGATCACCAGGACATTTTGCTTGTTCTAGGACACGTCCTGCTGTGACATGGATTAAGGTGTGTCAGCAGGGAGAAATATAATAGGATTGCAAAAGTGCCATTCTCTTAAGTTATCAGTTTAGCTTTTTTAAGACGAAAATTTAGAGGTTATTTGAATAGCAGTGTTTAACATTTGATAAACATTTTTATCTCTGATGTACATATTGTTTACAAAATTAATTTATTATTTATTTATCCTGACAGAATGAAAGAGTATAGGTAATAGTGTGCTCAGCGCTGTGTGTCATCATTTTCTGAAGTTTCCAATTAGTATTTTGATATTACTTACTATTCACATTTTTCTACTAATGTTCCTTGAACTGTTGTTCCCTATTAGAAGTGTCAGCCATTCATGCATTTTCATAAACTACTTAGTACAATTCATAATTGCAGGAAATGGAAGCTTACCCTGACATCATCAGGAATAAAGTTGGAACCAATCCTTGAATGGGACACTAGTCTATCACAGGAGATGCTCTTAAACATGTCCACATTCACTAATATTTGGAGGATTTCAAGTCTCCAGTTGGTCAACCCTTCATATCTTTGGAATACAAGGGGGAAACTGGCTGGAGAAAACTTTCGCAATTATAGAGAGTGTGCAGCCAGACTGAACTTAGTCCCCTGGAGCTTTAAACCAACAATGCCAGTCCTTATTAGAGGTGCATGTAGCATAAAGATTGTTTGATTGATCATTATATTATTCTTGTATCATATCCAAGTGTTATTTTCTTACATGAAATATTTTCTTTTCATGTAGTTTAGATAACTCCAGCTTGCAAGTGATTTATTTTTGGTTTTATATCTTCAAATAATACCTTTATTTTATATCATGTAAAACGGGTTTATTTTTCCCCTTATTAGTAAGTTTTGTGCAGCATCTTGATAAAAGTAAAATAACGGCCACCTGAAATCACTAATTCACATTATAGGTACAACTGCCCTGAGGGACAGTCCCCTGGGTTAGGCTCTTGGCAAGGCTGCTCGTTCACTTTATGTTCTTAAGTTGCTTCTTCAGACCGCAGATGTTAACGGATGGGTCTGGGTTACTAGATGAGTGTGGCCACTGACTTTTCGACATCTAATAGAGAGTGATCTTTTGCCTTGCTCTGGATGCTACCAAAATATCATCTAACTACATTTCGCCCTGTAATTGCAATAAACAAAATCCATAAAAAGCATGGGACATTAGAGGAAGTGTGAATATATACCACATGATTGAATGACTAAGTCATAATATGGAGCTTAAGTTATCTGAACCAGTAACTTACTACATACTGGTAGCTCCCCTTTCAAATCAGAAGGCTTTTTAGCCACAATACACTAACTCTATAAACTGGTATAGGTGACAATAAAACTACAGGAATTTGTGCTACATAATTTTCTAAAATAAGTCTCAAAGGTAAACAAAAATCTTTACTAGGATACATTTAATAAGCTGTATGTAATAATATTAGTTTTTATGTACATGTTTGTGTATTTTTGGGTTTTTGGACCTGCGAATCTTGTTTATTTTTTGGTTTGATCTTGTTCTGAAGAGTTGATTTTTCTATTGACATGATGGGGATAGATCAATGTTTCATTTTAGCTTTGTTATCTTATTTCCTAGTGCTAGGGTGATTTTTTGTTTCTTGGCACTTTCCTTGAATTTTGATTTTTGTGTTGCCTTTTGGCTTACATATTCTTGGTCCATATTGACTTAATGGTTAAATCTTTGCTTTTCACCCCCAACTACATCTTGTTTTTATTACCATCTCCTGGTCTTTTGCTGCTTGAGTAATCC
Source organism: Polypterus bichir lapradei (assembly GCA_026402145.1). Taxonomy (NCBI): domain Eukaryota; kingdom Metazoa; phylum Chordata; class Cladistia; order Polypteriformes; family Polypteridae; genus Polypterus; species Polypterus bichir. The sequence continues at coordinate 41,562,566 of JANRMT010062792.1, forward strand.
TCAAACAATTCATTTGCCCTTAATAGTATACAGAAGACATGTAAAACTTGTGTTAGTGAGAAAATGCACAATTAATTTAAAACACATTTTAAGCTGAAAAATAAAATGAAAGTTAGAACAATATTTTAGCCAACTGGGGCTCTAATTTTTATACATTTCAGCACAGAATTACCACAAATACATGATGCATTCATCTTAGTTTATTAGTCTGTATTGATATTTTTTTTTCATTTTCTTAGTACTCTAAAATACCTTGGAATTGTGCATGCTATTAATGGTGCATTAGAAAACTGTTCTTTGATTGATTGATTGATTGATTGATTGATTGATTGATTTAGTATGTTTGACTGACAATTGTGAACCTTAACCAGTTCCCATTTTGCACTTCTTAAACCATACTAAATTACAGAATCAAATCAGAGGTGCTGATAAATAATAATTTTGCCCCCTTTTGGCTCCATTTTTAGACTGTTCATAAATACTTTTACTATATTTTACTCTAGAGTTTTGCTTATAGGTGGCATTGTTTCCAAGCTCTGGTATGATCTTTCACACCTATCCAAAATGCGCCCTACCTACTGATTCTTGAAAACTCCTCTTTATATAGTACAGCTTGGTGTCTAGTTGTAGACTTGAATATCTGCACTTGAACTGACCCAGTCAACTGCTGAGCAACTTTGCATTTCATCAAGTTTTGGGACTAATTGTAGTACTTCAATACTTGCATTATGCCGTAAATTAGGTTCTTTTTAAATTTGTAATTTCAGTTCACTGTCTTTTATGGATTATTTTTTAAGTAACCCTGAATTATGGTATGTGGGGGCGCTGTTCATCCATTTTGTAAACATACGTAGTCCCTTACAGATTTACAGAGAGACAAAACTTTTACTGGTAGCATCAGATACTATTTAAGGCAATAGCTAAACTTTTATAGAATAACAGTCCTTATCAGGGAGCACTTTTGTATACACACACACACACATTCAGTTTCCTAGTCAAATTTACTATTGCTGGTCCAACTAGAGGGCAAATCGTTTGAATGTCAGAAGAAACTGGAATACCCAGAGAAAACCCACACAGACACAACGTAGATGTGTTAACTTTACTGTTAAAGAATTAAGGTGAACAGCACTGCAAACAAAGCCTCTGTTTGGTTAAACCAGGACCATGAATGGAGAAACTGGACCACATCTGCTTAAACCAACATCAAATGAATGTAAATATTTCAAATAGCTGTCTGCCTGAGTATGCTTTGGATGCTCAAATCAACTTTAATTACTTCTGTTTGCAAAATAGGTCAGATGTGTTAGACATAATTCACTTTTGTATCTATGGCTTTATCAATGAAACTCTACATAACTGTCAGATGTTTATTCCATTTTGGGTATGGTTTTATGGAAATCACTTGAGTGAAAATAAAGTTGGCTTCATTCTGCAGCTGTGCCTTCATTTATTTATTTTGGATGACCCGTTTTGCAAGAGTAATATTTACACTAATGAATGGTATAATTAAAGCATAAATTTTGACTCTCTTTCACCTTGCGTGTATTTTTTTCAACAAGCAAACTTTATTTTGTATAGCATCTTTCTAAGAAGAACTTTACTTTGGGACACTTTACAAGTACAGTGCAAGTTCAGGTATTTTTGTAAATATCAGAGTAACGAGCAAATAAAGTGAATTGCTATGGCTGACAGTGACTTGGTGGAATGTACTGACCTGGTGACTTTTTTGAGAAGTGGGAGTTTAACGAGGCTGAAAAAGAAAGCCCACTGATAAGAAAAGCCACCCACTCAGTCACAAGCCCGATTGGCCACTAGAGAGGGGAGATTTCTCTTTTAGCTTGACTAGCTAAGACAGCTGTACTCTGTACCCTGAATGAGCTATTGATTCAAGCCTGAGTTTACTGTGTATTGGAGAGCTCTGAGTAAGGACACATAGCTGAGAGAGGCGTTGCTCATGCAAAATTCTCACCAGTGACGGTCATCAAGCCACACTGGCTTTGCATCCCACTGGATTCCCATTTGGAAGTTTCAAGTGAAATGTCCCCACAATTTCGATTTCCTACTTGGAAAGTCGGTTGAACCTTATCAATCTTGACCTCAAAATCCAAGATGGATTCACCACACATATATACAAGTGAAAGCTGTAGTATCAGTCAGTCATTTTCCAACCTGCTATATCCTAACTACAGGCTCATGAGGGTCTGCTGGACCCAATCCCAGCCAACACAGGGCGCAAGGCAGGAACAAACCCCGGGCAGGGTGCCAGCCCCCCACAGAGCTGTAGTATTATACTGTTTATTATCACTTCTGTCTATTTTTGTCCCATTAAATCTGTTGTACACACAGTAAGGTCCAACTTCTATCTATGGACATGTTGTTATGGTGTTTGTATTCACAAAATACCGCATAATGCATTGTTTAGTAGGTGTCTGTATTCCAAAAGAGGTTTTTCCCAGAGGCACCTGTATTGGTTTTCCAAATTTGTTTATTGGAACACAGTCAACTCGGGAGCGATGTCATTCACAGGTCCCAGATAAATGAAATGCAGCACCAGTGTAAAATGACTTGATGCATACAAAGACATGCTGAAGAAGACATTTTACTTGTCATAATCTGCTAGAAAAACAACTGAGTTCCTCCAATGGATTATATTGTAAAACTGAGACTAAGGCTTAAATGAAAACTGTAGGGTTTTTGTGGGAAAGTTTAAATGATTCAACAAATTCCATTTTTATTTCTTTTTTGCTTTGCAGCCATTGATACAAGCTAATTGAACTTTAAAACATCTGGAAAGCACCATGAATGCGCCACTATCATCACTAAAATTCATTTGTGAGTCTAAACATTTGTTGTGATCCATTGCCATTTACATGAAGGTTAGTGGAGAGAGCTGCTATTATTTAGTTTGAAGTTACAGGAAATTTATGAAAAGAAATTAACCAAGGATGTGATATATTGGTATCTATATTTATGCTTATTTTGTGACATCCTCCTGTTAAATGACAAAAGGACCAGAACTTTATAGATCAACATGTCAAACAACAGCAAATACAAATATTACTTCCAGTTACTAGCACATTTGAAACTGTTGATTAAAAATTCTCTCCAGCTAGACCATAAGGAGTAAATGGTGTGAATGAACTAGGCTTTTATTATAACACTCAGAGCCCATTCTGACTGGTTTATGGAAGTAGCAGACTAAATTAGGCATGTATGCTACAAAGTCACCTTTTCCATTTTCAATGGACAAGCAATTCCATTAAAGGCAGCAATTATAGTTGATTTCAATTATTCCCTTCTTGTTTCTAAGCAGTAAGGGTGATTCTGTAATATCGCTACTGCACACACTGTATAAAGAAGAAGGTCAGGTTATTACCACAGTCTAAGCATATATTGTTTATCCGTGCTACAGGACAGACATTTTGTCCTAAAACTGGTATTTGCTATAACTGTTCCAATTTAATTGAATTGCCTGTTGATCTTTTTTGGTGAGCATTTAAAGAATAAAAGTGTTATTGAATATCTAAATGTTCATTTTGCTGCTTAGCCAACTTGTATAGGATTGTGCAGTACCAAAAATCTTTCCAGGCATAAGCACAAAGTAAAATCAAGAAAGAATGGACATTTTGTATGGCTGTACTTCTAATAAATAGCAGAGTGGAATCTTTAGGTGTGACCGGTGTCACTGCTCTTAGCAGTAAAACTATGGCAAAGAAACACAGCTGCCCTTCAGAAACTCCCTCTTCAACCGTATTTCAATGGGAAACAAACACACTCTTACCCATTCCCTTGGCAGGATCAGCTGCAGGCTTACCGTGTGACATGCTTCTTGCATGAGGTTTGGAACATTTAAAAGACCGAGCCCCGGCCAACCTAATGGCTCACTCTCGTGTCCTCTTTCCTTTAGACTGCCTCTACTCCAGTGGACAGTTAATGTGTGGCTCCACACTAAGGCAATGCAAATTTTCACTGTGGTGTCGAGAGATCACTTAAATGTTTGGTTGGCATGCAATTCCAAACAGCAAATTTTAAAACCACAATTAAAATTAATAAAATATGAAAGGTGTATGAATCACTAAAAGTTAATGACCTGTCTAGATACAGACTAATAAAGCAAAACAATTTACTATTTCAAAATTAAAGGCAACACAAAGTTGCCTGTCCATGTATATGGTGTGTTTTACTCATTTCTACTGCTAGCAGAAGCATACCTCAGAATGTAAATATGTATCAAAATAACAGCCACACTACAGCAGCAACAGTGGGAATTGTCTACAGTATTATCACTATGTTTGGCAGTTGTCTTAACACAAGAATCATGAAACATCAAGACATAATGCAGTTATTCAATTTTTTTTTCTTCATTTGGAACACAAGAATTGAGTTATTAGCTTAGGGTCACAGAATCTGTGGGAGCAGTGGATTGAACTGGCAGTATGTGGTAAAGTCTACTGCACAAAAAACTATTCCACACTACCTAAATGCACTCCACCCATCAATCCAAATATCTTTGGAAGAAGGCAGCCGGAACTTAAGCTGACAGCACTGGGTACAAAGTAACCAATCCTGGACTGGCCACCCAGTCTACTACAGGACATTACCACACTCATTTGTGAGGAGTCAATTTAGATTAACCACTCAAGTCAACGTCCCTTGCTTTAGGACGAGATAGGAAAATGGGGGAACCTGTAAAAACCTTCACAAAAATTGGAAGAACATGCATACTCTAAACAACCTAATCTGCTGGAGCTATGTAGTGAAAGTAGCAGTAGTAGTAGTTTATTTATATAGTGCCCTTCATAGACAAAAGGTCACAGGGCGCTGAACAGCAAATACAGTACAAATACAACAGTTAAAACAAAACCAATAAAAACAATAAATAAACAAACTGGAACTATTCAGCACTGATTAAAAGCTTGTTTAAAAAGAAATGTTTTTAGTTGTTTTTTAAAAAGTCTCGACTCCAAGCAGACCACAAGGCAGGCTATTCCATAGTTTTGGTGCCACAGACTGAAAGGCACGATCCCCACAGGTTTTTAGCCAAGTGTATGGGACAATGAGAAGGCCCTGTTGCCCAGATCTGAGAGTCCGACAAGCTGTATGGCATTGGAGCAGGCTGGTTAGGTACTCAGGAGCCTGTCCATGCAAAGCTCTGAAAGTAAGTACTAAAACTTTAAAATGAATTCTATAAAACACTGGGAGTCAGTGCAGTGTGTGCAAAATGGGGGTGATATGATTATTCCGGCTAGCGCGAGTTAGGAGCCTGGCAGCTGCATTATGAACTAACTGAAGGCGTGAGAGAGAGGACTTGCTAAAACCTGTAAAGAGAGCATTACAGTAATCAAGCCGTGAGGAATTGACAGAATGAATAAGCATCTCCAATTCTGATTTTGAAACAACATTTCTTAGTTTTGAAAGATTTGTTAAATGAACGAAACATGAGCGGCTGACTGACCTTACATATTCATCAAGTGTCAGGGACTGGTCAAAAATAACCCCAAGGTTACACAGACTCGACTTAATAACAGGAGAGACAGAAGATAATTTTAAACTGATCTCAGAATGAAGAACAGGAGGAGCAACATAAAGAAAAATAATGATGTATATCATCTGCATATAGATGATAAGAGATGTCCTTAAAAGAGTTAAGAATGTGTGATAAAGGAAGAATATATAAAGAGAAAAGTATAGGTCCAAGAACCGAGCCCTGTGGCACTCCACATGTCAAAGGAGCAGAGTCAGATGAAAAGCCAGCCACACTGACTGAGAAACTCCTATTTGACAAATAAAATGAGAACTAGTCCAAAGCAGAGCCAGAGACACCTAACAGCTCAATCCATCCATCCATCCATTATCCAACCCGCTATATCCTAACTACAGGGTCACGGGGGTCTGCTGGAGCCAATCCCAGCCAACACAGGGCGCAAGGCAGGAAACAAACCCTGGGCAGGCCACCAACCCACTGCAGCCTAACAGCTCTAATCTATTAATTAAGATCCGATGGTCCACCATATCAAAAGCTGCAGTAAAATTTAACAGTACAAGCACAGAGCACCTGCCTGCATCAGCAGCAATTAAAAGATCACTAAAAACTTTTAGAAGAGCTGTTTCTGTAGAATGTCGCCTCCAAAAACCAGATTGAAAAGAATCAAAGAACCGCTGCTTTTCTAAGAAGGCACAAAGTTGCTGTTCAACCACCGTTTCCAAAACTTTGGCAATAAAAGGCAGTTTTGAAATTGGCCTGTAATTACTCAAAAAAGAGGGATCAGAATTAGATTTTTTCAACAACGGTTGAATTACAGCATGCTTAAAATACGATGGAGCCACACCAGGTCTCAAGGAGCAATTTATGATATTCAAAAGGCACAGACCTAAAAACCTCAAAGATTTTAACATTAATGAATAAAGTACTAAATAATTAATGAAAAGAATAGATTTGGTTAAAGCAATTAATATCATGGGTCTAGAATTCCAAATATTTCCTTCTGGGTGCACGGTTTAATAAATTAAAATAAGTTGACGACAACACGTCAAGCATTGGGGAATAACCCCGTATAATGTCCAAAGGACGGATGCAAAAATTAAATGCAAGCGGATCAAAATGACAACAAAGGCATGATTGCATGTGCTTTTATAGCAAACAAAATGGTGACCGGAAATGGAATAAAAGGATGTGACATCAAATATTGGAAGTCGGAAATGACATTGAATTTGTGGGACCGAAAGTGACGTCATCAACTGGGGGTACGGATGTGGAGAGTGGCCATTTTGAAGTGTTGTAATGGAGGTAGGTGTAAACACTGGTATTTTATTTTTCTTCTTTGGGTGTGAAGAGAGAGAGAGAGGCGTTAGTACCCTTAAGCAACGCTTTGTCTCACGATACTTTACTCACCCCAGGGCTTGTTGGCTGCCTGCTAAGCGCGCGTGTGTGACAACATCAATATAACCAGGCAGCCAAGACAGGGCGGTCATCTAGTGATTCAAATAGATGGGGTAGCTGGAGCTCTCTAAAGCGAAGAGTCATTGCAAAGTGTGAGAAGCACAAGTTTTATTTTGTTTTTGCATCCTACTGGACTGTTTTGTTGACTGAATCATTTAATAAACAGGGTTGTGGTCGGCTTGGCTCCCCAAATATTTAACCATGTCCAGAATTTCTCTTGTCCAGTGCTAAAAATATACATAAAGACTGAGCTTTGTTTATTTCCTGCACTCATTAGCACTCATTATTTCAAGTTTAAACATATTAATATTTCACATTACTTTCTTTCTGGGAATCTCATATCTTCACTCCCAAATTAACTGTAATTAATTGTGCTTGGAAAATAGAAAAAAAATTTATTAAGCATAACTCAATTTTGTATCTATGGTTTCATCAAATTCACATAATTGTCAGATGTTTTGATCCGTTCTTCGGGTTTGGTTTTATGTGCCTTCATTCATTGATTTTAAAAGTGTATCATTTCCCAAGAGTAATATTTTGTTCTCTTTCACCTTGGATATGTTTCTCATCCAACAAACTTTATTTTGAATAGCATCTGTCAAAGAACATTATTCCAACACATTTTACTAGTACTGAAGAACAACTGTATAAATATATTTGTAAAAATCAGAGTATCAAGAAAATAAAGTGGCTTGCTATGAGTCACAAAGTGACTTAGTGGAATGGACTGACCTGACAATTTTAGGGATTACAGTTTAATTCTTTAGACATTATAGTGAGGGGGCGAATGCAACAAGGCTTAAAAGAAAGAGCCCACCAAGGAAACAAGGCACGCTCTCGGTCAATGATTAGATATTATCAAGAACAGTCACAAGTCCTCTAACATAAAAGGTAGTGTAAACCATCATTCTGTCCTATTTGTTCTTTTTATATGGTAATATTAATTAAAATGGCATTCATTTATACTGATTTATCATCACAGAGCAGCAAATCTCTTGATTCATGAGAGCATCAACAATGAAAAATAACATTAACATTAATGACTTGTTTTTAAAATATCAAAATACATATTTCTAAAAACAGTTTACATTTTTTGTATAGTTTTAAACATTATGCAAACTTAGCTGCCTGAAATTAACTATTATTTCTTTCTACAGTCTTGTATACAGATTCCCAGCTAATTATCTATTTTATATTTATGGCTTCAATAGAATGTGGCACAATAAGCTCTTCTCTCTTTTAGTACCAGGGACTCAGATTGGATTTCTTTTGCTCCCTGCAGCAAGTCTGCCTGTTTGTCTTATCCGAGGGTTTTCATCCTGCTATTCTAGTTCCCACTACATGCCCATGGCATACTCGTTAAGTACCTCTGGAAGAGGGAGCTGTGTGTTTGTGAGTGAGAGAGTGAAGCCTGTAATGGACTAGGGTCCCATCAGGACGGCTTCCTGCCTCACACCTGCTTTTTCACAGGTAGGTTTGTCTCCCAGAAAACGTGTAAAGGAAGAAGCAGGTTCAGATATCAGAAGGGTGACTAGATCAATTGGACGGAGAATATCTTCTTCACAATGGGTTTGAAAGAAACATTTTTAAAAAACGTGAGAATGGTATTATATGTGTTACTGAAAATGTGTTACTCTCATCCAGGATTGATTCTTACTTTAAAACTGATGCTGTAGGTAAGAAAACTATTTAAAGAATAGTTCATAATCTGCTTTTTATATAATAATAATAATACATTTTATTTATATAGTGCCTTTCCCATGCTCAAGTACTTGGCAACACTGTGAACTTCCTTGAAACTTATAGTGAAACTCAGTTTTGGAATACATCAAAATTTGAAGAGAATGCTTAATCTTTTTAAATATCACTAGGAAAACATTTTGTTAGAATATATTACTCTGGTGAAATAAAAAAATATAAAGATATATAAATATAGACATATAATATATATGTTTATATAATTTTAGAAAAACTAAGTAGAATTTTACTCATTATTTTTCCATGGCTTTTGCTTTGCATATTCTATGAAATTTAATTTTGATGATATGCAAATAAGTATAACATGCTGAATAAAGCGCACATTCGTTAAAGGGTTTTTTTCTTCCAGAGAAAAGAAAGTCATTTGCACTTGTGAAAGATGCAGTTCTATCAAAGCATAATGCCCTCTTTTACACTGTCTTCCTTCAATGAAGTTTAAAGCAGAGGTTTCAGGTATTTTGCTTTCTTTTCTCAACATGCAGAACATGGTTTATTATATTACTTGTTACAACTTCTCGTGATATGTAAGGGAAAGATCTTAATGAAACATTCGATTTTTTTAAAGACACAATGTGAAAAATCAAAAGACTGCTTGTTGCAGTAGTAGGCGATTTTCACAAACACCAATTAGTTGTTTTAAACTTGTTTAATTTAGTTTTTCTTTTTCTGCTTTCAAAATCATTTAATATGGGGCTGTGTTATTAATATTATTCCATTTGTTGAAGAAAACTACCTAAGCTTTTCTGGCTGACAAACTCTTATAAATATCTTACTGGAATCAGAAATTGGCATCCAATTCAAAAACATCTCATGCTGAGGTCTCCATCCCTGTAGAATTCTCTGTGTTCAGATCCTGTGCATGCCAGCAGACCAAATATGAATGCTGTCTTTGATAATGTGAAGATATGCATGGTCAAGGAGCTCTCTGTCATGCTAATCCTTACAGTAGAGCTTACAGGCTGAGCATAGATTTTTCCAAAAGACACACAAGAAGTCAACATTGAGCACAATAAGGTCTCATTAGTGTTTAAAACTCTGATGGAAACTATCCGCCACCATAATAAGCAGATTCATTCTCTGGAAGGTTAGGTGACATGATCACCTACTGCTAAGCTCATGCAAACTGGAAATCAATATTGCAGGAACAATATTGGCATCCTGGGAATTAAGGAAAGTGCTAGAAATGAAAATGCCAACATATTTCTGAATAAGCTTTGGACAATTTTGTTTCCAGCCCACTGGAATTTTGCAACTGTAGAGGAGCGGTATCTTAGGATCTATATGCCTAATTAACTTTCCTTTGTTCCAAGACCAATATTATTAATGTTCCTCAGCTTTACTGAACACCAGGTTATTTTAAAGGAAGGCAAAGAAGATTCCTAACATATTTCACAAAGGCCAGTAAATATAATTTTTCAATTCAGCAGTAACATAAACCAAGAAGGCTATGGCTCCAGTTTTTCAGATGTATCTGCTCTGTCTCAGGATTTCACATGCCTTGGATCATGTCATCTTAGATGACCCGAAGCGAGCTCAGAAAGCCATTGATTACTTGCAAGCTATGGGGTTCATTCCACTTTTATTTTTACACTCATACGTTGCTTTTTCTCTACTATGTCTTATTATGAAGCTGATTAATACTCCATGCATGGAGAATTGATTACAGATGTTTGGTATTTTATCATGGGGATGTATTCTCAACATTTTTTTCTGTTTGTTTGAGGGAGTTGGCGGTGTCCTTTTCTGGCACTGCTTTGACTAATGGATCTGCTGTCTGGAGTCATTTTTTGATGAGTTGAAGTATATGATGTATGATTTGAGCTGTTTTGTTCTGTTTTAGTGGTTACCTACATGCAACTTCAGAGAGTGTGAGGGGTGTAAGTTGGTTAGGGCTGTGATTCTTTTTTTTTTGGGGGGGGGGGGGGTATTCTGCTACAATGCAGATTGTAACTTGAGGACCATGAGAGAAATGTTAAAAGCTTGCAAGAGGATGAAACTAAGAGAAATATTACAGAGGCAACCAAAACCACCAAAAATGTTAGATAAGTATATCATCAAAAAAGAGAACCAAGAGATCAAAGACTGAGAAATCAATAGTAAAATGCCGTGACATTTTTTTGAGTAATCCAAACAATCTAGGATGTTGGTTCTTAATTACAAGTAGGCTTTTATATCGTTGCACTAGTGATGTAAATATAAAACCATGCCTCTAGCGACTACCATGACAAAAGTAGCACAACACAGTAGTGCGCCTGTCAAAACAAGATGGCATCGTGGTGAAGTATAAAAAATTTATACTACCCTAAATATTGATAAAGAGGTCGTTTTGACATTAAGACTGCTGTCTCCATGGTTAAAAGCCCCCAGGAACATCTATACTGTAAAGGTCTGAAGAAAACTATTATTTTAGGATAAATACATTTCTAAAATAAGAAGAATCATAACAGGGCAGTCCTGCAAGTTGTTTTAATCTGTGTGTGTTTGCTGTGGTACTTTTCGTCTTCCTTTTTATTTTTTCATGCTGCATCTCTTGGTTTATGTTCTTTACTGTGCTTGTGGTTAATCCTTCTGTTTTCCCTTCACATATCAGTTTTAAATCTGAAAGAATACACTATTATTCTCAGTATAGATGCAAATATCAGCTTCTCTCTTCCATCACATTTCTCATTCGACACAATTCCTGTGAAACTTCGCCTCTGGTTTAAACTTGATTCTATTTGGTTGTTAAATTTCTTTGTTACAATATTTTTGTTTTTCCCCACTCAGGCACATTCTTAGACAATGAGATTAGACCATGTGTTTATTTCTAAATTGCTTGCACTCCTTATTATTGATGATTTTTTGAAACAGCCAATATGACCAATCATAGAGCTACAGTATGTGCTGTGCTGACTCTTGACTTCCCAATGCTGTCCTCTCATGTTACACTTTTCAGGTAGTAAGCATATAATGATAAGCTTGACATTTTAGTTATATTAATGCTGATAACCATACATGCAGTATATGTGGATGGCTATAAAACTTTTATTTATGTCTTCACATCTAAATAGGTTAGTAATCTGGCTCATGTGTACAAGCTAAAAAAACCTTGAACTAAATGTCAGTCTCATGTTCAGAGGAACCTCACCCTCATGTGGTGAATTGGGAACTTCTCTATCTGAATGAAACTCTTTGCTGCCCCAGAAAGCTGTCTTTAAAATTCATTGCACACTGACTCAATATTACGTTTCTGGTAGCTAAACCTAGCAAACTACTGCCACTGATACTACATAAATATGAAACTTTTATGACTATTTCAGCTACTGAAAATAAATAAATCTGGATTATAAATAACCTGGCTATAAATAATTGCTTGTTTTTGTGCTTTATTCCAAAGTATTTGCTGAAGATCTAAAACATCCCCTTGAGAAATTCCCCTTTAGATATGTTGTCCCTCCTCAGGCTTTCAGCAGATAGTGTTGCTGTGTTGGAAATCCTTAAATACATTACCAGAACTTATGGATGTTTATGATTCCTTGTGCTCCTGAAAATCACCAGGGTCTGCTGGTTTACCTCCGCATGTTCTTTCCAGCTTTTCCAATCAATTTGTTTGTTATTTACTTCTCTAAACTGAAACTCAGTTACCCCCATCTTAAAACCAGGCAAACATCTTCAATTGATCATCTGGCTCCCGTATAGTGAAGTGACAAGCTGCTGTGCATTTAATGTAGGGTGTTCGTAGTCTTACTCCTTAATATTTTCCTTCTCCATTTTTTCTCCCTGATTTTGTGATCATGCTGTCTGTCAAACCACACTTGTTATAAATGGCCTTTAATAACTTTCAGTCTTTAAGGGACTACTGTACTTTAACTGAGCAATTTTTTAGAGTGGTTGGTGTACATTGTAAGGTGTTTTTTGTTACTTGTTTTTATTAGATGCCTTCCCATGACTACTGATTGTTCTTATTGAAGTCTATTTGATAATACAAAAGAAACATTACAGCATTTGATCCATAAGTGTGAATTCTTTTAAACTGACATTCTCATACTTTTCTTTTTCTTGTTTTAACAGCTGCTTTATCAAAAAGCGTTATGTGTGTCAGTGGAGATAAATAAGATGCTGAAGGACTTAGTACTTTATTTACCCACTTGCAGAGATCTTTTAACCAGCACATCATGGACGAAGAGTTCATCTTTGTGAACAGCAACTCAGAAGTAATCATTAATATACATCTGATATCTGCTAACTTTTATTGAAACCTATATGTATAATGCATAAGCATGAGCTACGAGAATGTGAATCAATTTCTTCTAGTTAATTTTATACAAGGATTCTCAATAGTGAGGTTTTTTGAATGTGCAGGAGATGCTTAGAATATGCTGAGTTCCCAAATGTGTTATACTGGGCGCAGAACTTTGGTAATTTAATAAAAAGGCCCAGGAAAACATTTTGAGTTGAGAAAATCTAAACCTTTGCCTCAATGCATGAAACTTTGATAGTTACCACATGTAAACAACAGAAATATTAGCACATGTTGTTTCTGGTTTATCATAAGCTGTCAACAGTCATATGCATTAGGAATCTTTAGTCTCGATCCAAGATTGTTGTTTCCAAATGTAATAGATAGGGAGTAAAGTTTTAGAAACAAAGCTCTTTATTTTATTAAACAGCCTCATGCTGCTAATCTTAGACATCTGCTGATACCACATTGACTCAAACCATTGAGAGATTGAGAAAGAAACGTTAGTAATCTAACTATGCATTCATGGATCTATCCATTCATTTTTGTAAACTCACTTATTCTAAATATTAGTGCTATTTTATATTTGTTAGTGTAATTGAATTCTATATCATTAATATTAAAAGTTATTTTGAGTAGAAAAAAGAATTCTGGGATCTACGCCAGCTACCTTTATTCTAGTGGGTTCACACTCATTGTGTGCATAGAGGTTCCCAATTTCCTTTCTCACAATTTCTTCTTCTCATTTCTTACCTGCTCCTTGCCTTTTTCATCCATGTGGCCAACCCCAGATGACGCTGTGGCACTCTCCATGCCACTTAAATGCAATCAACTAATTAAGGTGAGTGCAAGCGTGTGCCACCTCTGGTTAATCACATGGATAAGTATAAGCAATTAATATGTGAAATCACACAAATTACCTACTTGCCCTACCACAGTTACGGTGGGCACAAGTATTATTCATAAATTTTCCTATTTGCAGGAGAATTTGTGAATGTGAAGGGATGACTTGTAGTTGCGTCCTCGATAACCTGCTAAGGGTTTGCTGTTTAATTAATTTGACAAGAATAATAATTACTGTACTTTGTGACCTGGTGACACTTTTACTGGATTTTAGCCAATAACAAAAATTTACAGGATCAACTCAGTAAAATCCCGTAGAGTGTAAAACTGGACATCATTATTTTGCTATTGCATTCATGAGCTATACAGTCTTTTTGAAGAAATAGCCTGGGGTGATAACAGAAGATTGTAATCTCAGACACAAAATTTTTTAGAAAACATCTATTGCCTCATTTTGAATGGCTAACTGAGAGGCCTTGTAGTAAGATGGAAAGTGCCTCATTGACTATGCCACCTTCTGAAAGAGTTCCTGTTCAAACTTTCTCTCATATCCGTTTCAAGACATATTTCTCAGACCAGTTAAGATGTAGGCAGGATGCCCAGCTTCCCCTTTAAATTACTATGTTGTGGCAGGATCAATCTTTCAAAAGCTGTTCATTTACTGGGAAAAAAAACAGATACAGTAGTGAGAATTCTGGTTGGACTCTTTGTCCTCCTTTATTTTCCATTAAATGTTTCACTGTAACATTGCCACTCTACAGATTACCATGACAAGATGTGTAACTGAAGTGAATAATATAGTGAAAGTTGTTAAAAAGGACAAAATATGAATTGAATAATTAGAGTAAGTGAATTTAGAGTTGCTACTATGTTTTTTGTGGAGATTTGAATACACACTCAAAGAAAAAACTCATAAAAAGTGATCAACCAATGTAGAAAACAAAATATACAGTATTTCATAATAAAAGTAACCCAAGATAAGCAAATGAACACACATAATGATGTCCCATGTTAAGTACATATGTTACCAAAATATTGTAGTGATCCATGTAAATAAGAATAGGAGGTCTCACAGCTTTCCATGTTTACCGGTCTGTTCAGTTCTGTGCAATTGGAGCGCTATCATTAGCTCCACTGATTTGGGTTACAGAACGCACCTCCAAAACACAGCCACTTATCAAAGTCCTGTAGATTTCCTATCTCAGCCACTTCACTTGTCACTACTGTCTGTCACCTTTATTCTCCTCACTTCTAATTCACTTCACCCGGCACTTCTGCCCCCTTTTAAGACTTAACCCTGTCACTCACGCACTAGTTGTGTTTGTCAGTTACAATTCGAAAGCTCACCTTCTTGTCCTCTCATTCCTTCCGATAAACAATAACAATAATTTATTTCTTGTATAGCCCAAAATCACACAAGGAATGTCTTAATGGGCTTTAACAGGCCCTGTTTTTTCATAGCACCCCATTCTTGACTAAGAAGACAAGAAAAAACCTCCAAAAAACCTTCTTGGGAAAAAATAGAAGAAATCTTGGGAAAGACAATTCAGAGAGAGAGGGACCCCCCCCCCCCCCCGGCCGCTTGGGTGTTCAAAGGGTGTCAAAAATGGGGTAAATACAACACATAAAACAGAACACAAGTAATCCTCTTCACAGGCCTACATGGCCAATCGGTCATTGCCACCTCAGAAATATAATACAACTGTACAAACTACTTTTTTCTTGCACAACGCTTCTCACCAAGTGCAGGCACTGAGCACTACAATAACTCTGAAGGAAAAATGGAAGAATAAATTATACCACTCACTAAATACAGAACTATTGCATATAAGAATACAGCTTTGTTCAAATACATCAAAAAAGTAGAATCTAATTAACATAAATGAAAAAGCAAGAATATCTATCTATCTATCAATCACTTAATTGCAAAACGACATCCACATTGCAGAAAATGAGTCAGACAAGCCAGACACAGTCAGAGTCCTAGAGACCTTGGCTAACAAGCCGCCTCCCTTCATTGGTCATTCTACAGTTGAGACAGTGCTGGGCTGGCCAATCTGATGAAAGGACTCTTGTACCCCATGATTCCAGTGCTCCTTTCTCTGAGATGACTTTTCCATAGACAGACAACTTGGCTGTAGAGCAGTTTACCAAGAAGTAGAACTGAATAAAGGAGGATTAGCAACAGTTTATAACTATCGTATTACTTATATTTAGTACTAATGACTAATAACAGAGATGCAGTATGCACAGCTAATCGGTAGCTCTACTCAGGGTATGCTAAACTGAAGCAGTGAGTCTCCAGCCTGGATTTAAAAGCTCAGACTGAAGGCCACCTCTTAAAGTAGTAGGCAGACCATAACAAAGATCAGAAACTGTCTGTGTGCATGTCACAAAATCTTTTATCTACTTGGTATTGGAACATAGGAAAAATATTGTTTTATACAATTACAGAATCTACATACTTTCTTATGTTTCCTAAACTACCTAAATGCACGCCTGTGACTGGTTCACTGTAAGAAATATTACAAATTTGCCAAGCTTTCTAGAATAAGCAGTAGCACTTTTTTGAACAAAAGATACTATTTAACAAATTGGTACGTATTGGGGGATATAATGGCTAACCTTTCAGTTTTGGTTACTCTTTATATAGCTCAATGCAATATATTGTATATATTAAACGCCTTCATAAACTGTCATACTGTTCTAGTTGTTTTCCTTTGATACTATAATATTGTAAACAATAGCATCAAAATGGTGGTTTATCAATAGAGAGAAAAAGTTTTCCAATAAGCCATTAATATATATCTAGAAGAGCCTTCCATGTACCTAATTACAAAAAAAGAAATATTGCATAAATACAATAAACATGAATTGAACATCAAAGCACAATTAATAATTAAATAGAAAAATAATATTATATAAACAGCAAAATTTTAAATTAAATTTAAATATAAGAAAACATACTTGAGTCCAGGATGACAACCCATCTAAAACATAATACCACCAAGCCCTAAAATTAAATAAATTTTACCCTAGGTTACAAAAACACATGGCAAATTTTAGCTTGTCAATGCTTAGTCAACTGAAAATAAGGCAACTCATGAAAAAGTAAGTCCACACTGTTATTTAGTAGTGTGAAGAAGCACCATTGACAACAATAACTTTAAGAAGCTGCCTTCTGTACGGGTTTATCAGTATCATATATGGCATTGGAGGAATTTTGACCCACTTCCTTAGTATTTTTTTATATTTCAATACATTATTTTATGCATAGACACCACAGAGGATCTACTAAGTTAGCTGTAAGTCCAACCCATGAAAGAAAGAAGTAGTTATCATTGGACAGAGCAATAAGAAGCTTAGACACAAGGATTGTCTCTAGTGATACAGAGTGTTGTGAAGTCTGTTTCTTTTAAGGTAAACATAAAATATAAATTAAAAAGTCAGATACAATAATAGATAAAGTTAGTCAAACCTGTGCAAATCTATGAAAGCTCAAATAGTTTATTGTATAAGCTATATGTAAAACAAAAAATGGAAAACTGGACTTGCAATATACCGTATAACATCAGTGACAGAGAAGATGTGGGCACCAGAGGTTTGATTTCCACTCTCATTCACAAATAAAAACATACTGTTGCCAGTGGTATGCAGATGCCTAGAAGAATGGCAAAGATGGGAAAGATGAGCAAAATAAGCTGGCGCCAGATGGGTAAATAACTAATGCAACCTAATGGTTTCTTTCATAGATAAATACAATCATAATCACTGACAGTGGGTCTCATCTTGTTTTCAGGTTCTTGTACTTCTCAAAGTCCCAGTTGCAGAATTGACTGCCAAAGTTCATTAAATGATCTTTTACAGAGATGCAACAAAAAGTAAGAAAGGCAGGGATTCGGCATTTGGAAACAGGTAGAAAAGGCATATTGAAGTAATATTATTTAAGAGAAATAATAAGCCTTTCATAAAGTGTATTTAACAGTGTACTCTAAGATTATGTATAATATGAGAGAGCTGGATATCTGAATAATTAATAATAAGGCAAAGACAGGCAGGTTTAGATTACTGGGACTTGTTTGAAAGAAAAAATGACCTTTGTTTCCTCTCAGGTTAATTTCAGAGAGTTATCTGTCATCTACTGTGAAATAAAACATATTCAGATTTTCATTTTTTTCCAGTTGAATTATATGTGACCTAGAAGAAATGGAAAGCTTTGTCATCAGACTAATGAAAGTTGAAACCAAACTGCCTAAAAATATCTCTTAACTGTAGACTCTAAATAATTAATGATAGATTAGAAATGGATAAAAAAATCATGAATTAACGAATTAAGGTTGGTAGAGTGATGGTAAACAACATGCACAACTTATTTCTGGAAAACAGTTACAGTTCCTTTCTCCTACCCAAGCAGGTCAGATCTCATAATTTCAAGCCAACTTCATGCATGAGTGACCAAACACAATAGAACAAAACTTTTACATTCAGCATTTTAACCTACACGAGAATTAGATATTATAACATATATACATACATTAATATATCATGAAGACCTTTGACAGGCTGGTTCTGAAAACCGTTATGACCTCTGGCTTCAGAACATCTGGATCCTCTGCAGTTTGCCTATCAGACACATATACTGTAGATTTGGAGGATGCTCTAATCTACATGCTCCATAGAGCGTACTACCATTTGGAAAAAGCCAGCACCACAGTCAGGATAATGCTCTTTGACTTTTCCAGTGCATATAACACCATTCTGTCTCATCGACTGGGAAAAAAGCTCAAGGCTTTGTATCTTGATGCCTTGATGATCATGGACTGCCTGACCAACAGATAGTAGTTTGTGAGGCTGAAGTACTGTGTGTCAGAAATGGTGGTTTGTAATACTGGAGCACCTCAGAGAACAGCCCTGTCTCCCTTCCTGTTTACTCCCTACACAACAGACTTCCAGCACATACCTGCACTTGCCCTCTGCTGAAATGTTCAAATGACTTGTCCATCATAGTCTGCATTAATAATTGAGATGAATCCGAGTGCAAGAAGGTTGTTGAGGACTTTGTCATTTGGTGTGTGGATAACAACCTGCAACTCAACATCAGCAAAACAAATGAGTCTGTGAAGAAAGCTTTGATACCAGTCACCATTCAAGGGGAGAACATGGAAGTAGTACAGATCTATAAGTACCTAGGGGTTAACGTGAACAATAAATTGGACAGGTCTGACAACACAGTGGCGCTGTACAAGAAGGCCCAGAGCAGACTGTACTTGCTAAAGAGACTCAGATCTTTTGATGTGTGCAGAAAGCTGCTGGAAATGTTCTACCAATCCATATTGGTCAGTGTGGTTCTCTGTGCTACAGACACCTGGGGAAGCAACATGAATTCAAAAGAAGCAAACTGCCAGAACAAATTTATCAGGAAAAACAAAAGTGGAAGCTGTCGGGGAAAAGAGGATGATGGAAAAATTGGAAGCCATCATTAAAAATCTCCTCTGTTTCCTTCAGGAGGCACCCTCTTGGAGCACCTTTAGCCACAGGCTCATTCTACCACATTGTGCTAAGAAGCGCCTCTAGGAATCTTTCCTGCCTGCTGCTATCAGGCAATTCATTGCTTCTGCCTAATGCACTTATAAAGTTTATTTTATTTATTTATTGATTGATTGATTGATTGGCTGTATTATCTATCTTGTTAGCCTGTATCCTTGTTTTACATTTCAGCTGTTTCTTCATTTGAATTTCCCCATGGGATTAATAAAGTTTATCAAATCTAATCTAATCTAATAACATTCTGAAATATGCTTAATCCAATTCAGGGCCATCATGTCTGTTCGGTCAGCAATGGTCACAAGGCAGACACTCTTGAAAACAAATGTGCCAGAGTGGTTCTTCAGATGAACACCATATAGCAGGGGTATTCAACTAAAATCTAAAGAGGTCCACTTAGAGAAAATTTATTGAAGCAATGGCCCGGAAGATCATGTTGTCTAACTATTTCATATCATATATATTTAAGTAGCCTAGTAGCTGTATCAGCATCTGCATGTAATCAATATCAGACTTTCAAATCAAATGAGTTCAGTACAATTCAAAAACTTTTTGACAATATTTATTGTCATGTAACACAGAACTGAACATTTATGTACATGATGCCTTATGCATTGCTTCATCAAGCTGGGTTAGCACGTCCTGAGTCAATATTTCACTTATCTTTGTGGCAGATGATGCTGACATGGGTATTTGCTTTATTGTATCACACAGCTCTTGTTTTTGTTTTCCCTAAAGTAGTGTTTCAGCTACTGCACTCATGCATTCTTTGACAGCCCCTCCATCAGTAAATGGCTTTTTTTGTTGACCCAAAATCCAAGCAGCTCTGAGGGAACACTCATAAGCACATTGCTGGGCAGTGAATGTGTGGCTCAGGGTCCTGGTGGACTGGTCATATTGGGCTCTGAGATTAATTATTTTCTGTGATCTCACTTTGGATTTGAGTGGGTATGTTTGTTCGAAACCTTTATGTTTCGTCTCATAATGTTGTTTCACATTGGCACTTTTAACAAGTGCCACGGTTTCTGAACATATGAGACACACTGGTTTAGTGCTACAAGTGGAAAGTATGAACAGAAATGAGTTTGTCCATTCTGGATTAAATGCCCTATTTTTGCTGTCCACTTTCCTTTTTTTGGAGAGCGCCATTTGCTCCTTATTTTTCTGTCCCTTTCTCCGTCTCACCCGTCTTTTCTTTTTCCAGCGCAGTCATCTGTATCTCTCACTTTCTTCAAGCTTATTTTTCCCTTTGTTTTTTCTACATGTATCACTATGTTTCTTTTTTTTCTACCGTTTCTCTGCCTTGCCTCTAACTCTCTCATCTGTCTGCACTGTAAAGTAAAGCAATGTTCACCACCTAGAATCCACAGACTTGATTGGCTGAGTGGTATCATGTGAAATGGCTTCACATACAATTAGTTTATACTTTTCCTCATCCACTAAAACATTACCGTAAAGACTAAAAAAGCTGCGCGGGATAAAATCGAAGCGCCCTGTCAGGTTTTAAATAATAACCTTCTGTTCTGGCTGTAAGTCTGGGTCCGTATGAGACAGCTTCTGGGTCCGAACCCGGACCACAGTCCGCCTGTTAGTGACCTCTGCCATATAGGAACCATTTTTGGTTCCAAAAGACCCATCCACATGAATGTTCCAGAAAGACCCTTTATTTATCTGTAACAGGATCCATACAGTGACTAACCATGAGCAGTTGGTAACAGATCTGTGAATTCCCAGTGGGTTGCTGATTTTTAAAGGTCTCTTGCTGCATACAATAACATAGGCTAAGTCCAGGTTTTCTTAATCTGTTAGTGTCCTGCTAGGTAGCCTACCATACATTAAAGATTTCATTCTTTGACAGAATGACAGAATGAAATGGTTCTTTATCAAAGATTGGTTCTAGATGGAACCACAGAACTCAGTAAAGATCCATAAAGTGCCATTAAAGAACCAGGATTTGTAAGAGTGCACATCCTGCCTCTAACTTACACATATTGTTTTCCAAGCATTAGATAAATTCTAAAACAGAAAAACAGCAAAGAATGCTAGCAATGCAGTTTATTGTGAGAAACGTTACTGCCATGGGCTCTGACAAACACTTTTGGTTTACCTATAATGGTTTTCTGACACTAGCCTGTTTAATAAAATTCCACATTTGCCTGCCACCTCCATTTCCTGGTTATTTTTCTAGGTCACAAAATAATAGTTTTGAATTCATGTAGAATTTATCTTTGGTAATGTAGCAATAAAAATAGCCCCCAGAAGAAAACCCATGTAGGCAAAAGAGGAACATGAAAATTCCCAAAGACAACACCCCGATGCTGAATTCACGTCCAGGAATCTAGATCTATTAGGCCACAATACTAACTACTGTCCAAACCAAGTAGCTATTTTGTCTTGCAAATATTACAAAATCTGCAAAACATAATTTTACTGTATTTAAATAATTTCCTTTTTTAATTATAATCTTATTCAGATCCACTTTTAAGGGTGCATGCTTTCTGCAAACTTCACTTTATACTGGAATTGCTCTGTTGCTCATCTTATGGTCGGAATTTTCAGATACACTCTCCTCAATGTTGCCTCAGATAATTTATAATTAGAGTCATTCTATTACTTTCTGCTGACACTGTTATTATTTTGTGTTTTTGTTAATCTACTGTTTTATGTTTTGTGAATGTGCCATATCAGTATAATTTTATTGCCACTGTGGGGTCCCAAGAAAAACTGTACAAAGTCAGCAGAAACAAATGTTGTTCATCAGTATCCAATGTGCTAATAGTGGTTTGATGCAGATTAATGCATTGTGGATATGACTACCTCTTGACTGCCTTTCTTTTTGGTTACATATGTTCGCAAACAGCTCCAGTAAGCTCAATATTTCATATTTTGTAATTAGTCCCTGCACCAGTAAATTTTAATTAGAGATGCTCTAGCAGGAGTAGGTGTTGTTTTCAGGCTCTGAATGCTGACTCTGACGGCACATTCCTTCCCACCGCTCATAAATCATTACTTTGATTATAGAACATATAACTAAAGGTTCTGCCTCATACAGTATATTTCTGTTGATCCTCAGACATGCTGCCTTAATCAAAAATGAACACTCACCAAAATCATCAATGACATTAAATCATGCTAATGGAAATTTTACTTTACCAAGTGTGCAGAGAGGGGTCAGCGTGACACAATGATATTTAAAAAGCAATGTTAACAACACAGACTTGAACATTATCCTGCAGTGCACAAGAAATGCTTGTAGGTGGGGTGAATGCTGCATGGATATGTTTTTAGTTACATAATTTAAATTAAATGACAGCAATCCTTATTCTTGAAAGATTACTTTAAAATGTTTCAGAATCAACAACAACATTTATTTATATAACACATTTTTATACAAATGATGTAGCTCAAAGTGCTTTACATGATGAAGAAAGAGAAAAAAGACAAAATAAATAAGAACATAGAATTAGGGAACACTAATTAACATAGAATAAAAGTAAGGTCCGATGGCCAGGGAGGACAGAAAAAACAAAAAAAACTCCAGATGGCTGGAGAAAAAAAAAAAATCTGCAGGGGTTCCAGGACATGAGACCACCCAGCCCCCTCTAGGCATTCTACCTAACATAAATGACCTCAGTCAGTCCTTATTACAGTATATTCAGGGTTCACATGGAAGAACTTGATGATAGTAGTAGGCAGTAGCCTAGATTACAGATTAGAGAAAGACTTTGGGTAGCTTGCTTTAGTTAATAGAGGACAGTGCAACTTAAGGGGCTGAGGTTATCAAACTAGTAGCTTAATATTCTTAACAGAAGACAGTGGTGGGAATAGCTAAGTCGACTGCAGAAGTTCAGAAAGGACTCAGAGAAAAAATAAGGGAAATGAAGATGCCAAAAATCAGGTTTGTTTAGTCAGGGCTGATACTAGGGACTTACAGAACAGAGAAAGCAGCACACAATAATAAACTTGACTGACCGTCCCCAAATGAGGAAGCTGTACACACTTCTGGATTGTGGTCTGGGACTTGGAGATGGGAGGAAATGCCAATGTGCTGCAGGATAGGAACAGTTTGATCCCATGATATCTATCCTAACATGCAAAGAATTGATAAAGGGAGACTTATGTGCAGAGGGTGCAGACCTATAAATACCTGGGAGTGCAGCTGGATGATAAATTGGACTGGACTGCCAATGCTATTGTTCTATGCAAGAGAGGACAGAGCCGACTATACTTCCTTAGAAGACTGGCGTCCTTCAACATCTGCAATAAGATGCTGCAGATGTTCTATCAGATGGTTGTGGCGAGTGCCCTCTTCTACGCGGTGGTGTGCTGGGGATGCAGCATAAAGAAGAAGGACACCTCATGCCTGGACAAACTGGTGAGGAAGGCAGGCTCTATTGTAGGCATGGAGCTGGACAGTTTAACATCTGTGGCAGAGCGACGGGCGCTAAGCAAGCTCCTGTCGATCATGGAGAATTCACTGCATCCACTGAACAGTCCCATCTCCAGACAGAGGAGTAGCTTCAGACACAGACTGCTGTCACTGTCCTGCTCCACTGACAGACTGAGGAGATCGTTCCTCCCCCACACTATACGACTCTTCAATTCCACCCGGAGGGGTAAATGTTAACATTATACAAAACTTACTGTCTGTATTAACTGCATTTTTATCACTCTTTAATTTAATATTGTTTATTTTTATCAGTATGCTGCTGCTGGAGTATGTATATTTCCCCCTTGGATTAATAAAGTATCTATCTATCTATCTATCTATCTATCTATCTATCTATCTATCTATCTATCTATCTATCTATCTATCTATCTATCTATTATGCACTTGAGAATTCCTAAAAATTCTTGAGGAGCTCTACTATGTTAAAATGACATGTCAATCTTAGCTTTTTGGTTGTTGTTTTTGCTTTGTCTTAAGTCATGCAGTTATTGTAGGATATCACCAAGTGTCACCTTTTGGAACTTTTGTTGCTATGACTGCATGTGTGTCCCACATGCATGTGTGAATGTGATGTCCCTCCTGTATAGTCACACAGTCTTGTTGGTTGTCTTAAATAAATTGAGTCAAAAACTTGGTCATTGTTTGTACTTTGTCAAAACAAAGAAAAGATTTATTTGGTGAGAGAAAATTGAGTTTTTCATGTAATTTAATTTATGGTTAGTCCAGTAACTTTGAGTTTGCTGTGCCCTTATTGGGTTCCTATTTCTGTCTTTTGTTGTGACTTGTAAGAGCTCTGACAAATACATGCACCCCTTATTATAAAGAAAAGCTCCTGTTTCAATTTCTTCCTTCCTCCAGAGAGTTTCTAACTTGCCTGATACTATGAAAAATATTTTCTTTGTGCCTAGCCCTTTAAATATAAAGTAGACTGTAAGACTGTAGTGTTTTCAGGAGCTACTATAAAGCACAGTATCATGGTTGCTGCAGAACTTTGAGTCAGGCTGTGAAGAAAGCACACATTTGCTAGTGAAATTGTAGACAGGTCAGATTGAGGAGGTGAGAGGTATTTTTCATGATAAATATATTCATAAACTCCTTCAAATGAGGAATCATTATGCCCTATCTTCTAGATAAAGTGTCTAGTGGTAGTGGTAGCAGTTAAAACGTCAAGATACACAAGTAGTGCCTTTAGAGAATTTAGTGATGATACTTCTTATTTGGTGGATACAGAGAAAATTAACTTGCAGTTTGTCGTATATAGTACTATTCATTCTATACGTCTGTGATTGTATGTGATGAACAGATTCCAGCATCGTTCAAAGATGAATTAAAAGAACAGACAACAATTTGTTGTTGGAACAACATAGGAACAATGGGAATGGCAACAAAATTATGATGACTGACGGTCTTTAATGATTTCCACTAAACAGTTGCCCATCGTTTATCAAACCCCCTTAATCTAGTTTCAATGGGTTTGCTTCAAAGCCTGTATCTTTTTTTCCAAACACAACTGAAAGTCTGTCATTTAAAGATGAACATCTCTTTAAAAATCACTGTAGCATTTTTAAAAGACTTGTCGTCATTAGCGCCTACTTGGCTCCTGTCTCTGTCACCTTGTGATAAAGAAAAGCTCTCATTCTTATGAAGTCCAAAAATATCTACTGCAATACACACCACATTGGAAATGCATTGAAGTGTGATGTGGTACACGCTGCATGTTTAAGAAACCCAGGTGACAGTTCAAGCTTTAACAAATATAATTTTTTTGCCATAATTTAGGTTTTAATTACTTTTGAAACTTCATTTAAGGAATTGTATCCTCTAAAATAACTAATACAGTCATCTTGCAGAATCTAAGCAAGTTAATAACTACAAAGAAATGTACCCATTGAATTACAGTGCAGGTCGCATTTGGCATTTCAGTGTAATGCAAGACCTAAAATTGTACCTTTAAACTTCACTTTTTGAAAATTCCTTCAGAGTACAATACAAAGGAACATTTGAGTTTAGCTGTCCCTTCTTCCATACTTTGTCTTCTTCATTTAAAAATGTTTAAAAACAACAAAAGATGTTTAGAGGTACAGCAGATGAACATTTGAGGGACACACACAGATGCAAGTGCATAATGGCAGCTCCGAATTTTTGGCTGCAACTGTCAATCGAAATTTTCCATTTTATCACTTTCAGGAGGTTCACCTATTGTGCCTTTAGTTTAAATTCTTCGTTCATTTTTTTTCCTTTAACCTTATTTTAAGCAATGAGTTATTGTAATGTCCATTTTGTAGTTTTTGACTCTTGATAAATGACAACTGATGGGTAACAGCATAAAATGCTTGACAATGTCTTTTAGTGAATTGTTGTTTAATTTCAGCAATTAACCTAGTGACTCCCTTCATTTTTTTGTCTCCCCACATCACTGTTTAACTTACACCTTCCTAAGCAGCAGTGTCTAAAAAAAAACTTTTAAAACTATATTGATATCTTGCAATATACTTTCATATTTCAAAATATTGTTGAAGTTTTTTTGAAATACATTTTCCATATACATAATTGTATGATTAATACTTTGCCTCAATATTAAGTTAAATATTTCATTACAGAGTAGAAATCTAAAATCTTTACACGTATATTGGAATTTTTGTTTTTCTAGATGTTTGTACAGCATTTTTACCTTTAATAATATTTTGCGATCAGTCTATTTCTATTTTGTCTAAATAGTTTAACAGCAGAATTGGCAAATGTTCATGCAAAACAATATTTAATAATAGTACACTCCTGTATAGATTACACCATACAAGATACTGTTTATACTGTATTTTGCAATTTATATGATTAGAAATTTATTTTTAATTACAGTAAATTTTTCATTTCAGTTCATTTACAGTTAAGTTTAGCCATTTTTGCAACCTGCTTAAGGTTATTGGGATTTGGCTGGAGCCTATCCCAGTTAGCATAGGACGTAAGGCAGGAAGAAACCATGGACATGGCGCTAGACCATCACTGGGCAAACTCACTCACACACACCAAACAAACACAAGGGCCAATTTAGCATCAGCAGTTCACCTAACCTGCATGTCTTTGGACACTGGGAGTAAAAATACCCACACAAATCGCTTCAGAAACTCAGACTTTTCAATAAGAAATATCTGAGATAATGATTAAGGTTTTGATATATATCCTGTAACCTTTTTTTTTTTTTTTTGGTGTAAATATGCATTATCTAATGGCGCTTTTCCACCGCATAGTACGGCACAGCACGGTTCAGTACAGCTCACCTTGGTTCGGCTCAGTTCGGCTCGGTTTGCGTTTCGACTGCAGTTTAGTACCGCTTTAGAGTGGGCGGGATTATTCACATGTCGTTATAGTTGCGCTGCCTCTACTGCCGTGACATCATCGTAAACGCGCCACAAACAAACACACAACAATGGAGCATATCAACGGAATGGTGTTCTTCATTCTCAGCATGTGGATGTTTTTAACAGCAAGACGCTCCTCGGCTACCAACGAGAGGAACGTCTGTACTTCCTCAATAGACCACGAAACAGCCATTTTTGGTTAAAACAAAATGGTGCATCCGAACCTTCGCTGGCTGTGCTAAAAATCTAGCGGGTCTGTTGTGTCTCGTGTCGCAAGTTCAGTGACGCAGTAATGACGATTTTCTCCGGCCAATCAGTGACCAGCAGAGTTTACACGTCACGTTTTGGTAACGGTTCGGCGCGCTTGGAACCTCGGCTGAGGTGGTACTAAAAAAAGGACCAGGTACCAGGTACTGTTCCCAGTGGAAAACCCCCCAAAAGTGAGCTGAACTGAACCGTGTCGTGCCGTACTATGCAGTGGAAAAGCGCCATAACTGCCTTACCTTAACCTTTCTTATTTCTATTTGTCTGTTTTATTTCATTCTGTCTGTTATTAGATGCAACTGAGAAGGCAAATTTCATGTTTTCTTGTGTAAACATGACTAAATAAAGAAACCTTAAACCTTAAACCTTAAACTGGAGCACCCGGAGGAAACCCACAAAGACAAAACCTTCATGCAGGGAGGCAAAACTCTGGTCTCCTCCCTGCAAGGCAGCAGCGCTACCACTGCATCACTCTGCCACCCTCATTATATTTCAGGTATATTCTGTTTAAGGTTCAGTCATGGGAGTATGCAGTGGCTGTTGGTTTTTATTCCAACCCAATTTCTTAATTAGAAGTCCATTTAAGCAGTTATTGCATTTTAATTAACTCACTTGTTAAGACTGACAACCTTTAATTGTTCTCTTTGGTCTTAAACAGCAGTAGTCACTGTTTTAAATGCTTCTTCTTTTCTTAACCAGCTGTCAATTAATCAAAGTTATGTAAATGACAAAGGAATCAACAACTTAACGTCTAACATGGTCCCATTTACAACTGTGTGTGATCATCTTGAATAATCTGTTTTGATAAAATATTTGAAAAGAAATGTAAAGGATAAAGGTGAATGGCAAAGAATTACAAATCGGCTCCTTATGACAAATCTATAATATATGAATGACCTGGTGTGGCAGAATTAATGCCCTAATAAGCCATAAACTTAAATAAGTTCTGTTGTTGGCAATGACTGGCCTCTAATTAATTAATTGGGTTGGAGCAAAAAGTAGCCACTGTGCTCCTTCAGGTAGTGAAGGCAAAAATAGGGCTTTTGTGGGGTTGAAATAATTAGAAAACTTTATTCGAAAAAAGAATGGATCATTAGGCATAGTTGAGACATTACACTGATATCTGGTAGCTGGATGGGCCTCAATTAAGAACACCCATCTAGCTGACAGACAGGCTCTTATCAAATAAACGTTATAAATTAGCTAAAAAATGAAAAAGTGCTCATTATGACACTACAGAGAGTGTGGTGGAGAAACATATGCAATA
This sequence comes from Polypterus bichir lapradei, assembly GCA_026402145.1. NCBI lineage: Eukaryota > Metazoa > Chordata > Cladistia > Polypteriformes > Polypteridae > Polypterus > Polypterus bichir. The sequence continues at coordinate 41,591,210 of JANRMT010062792.1, forward strand.
AATCAAATACCAGACACACAGCATCAAGAGAGAAAAGTCCTTCATGTAGTCTTGTCGACTTCAAAATTAATCTGTGACATTATGGCATGTGCTCTCAGCTGTTTTTTTTAATAATCAATAAAATGTTTTGTTGATATCATATTCTTTTAAGTTTTTCAGTTTATATGCTTGATGTGAACTTTATTACAAACATGTCAAAATATCGGCAGCCATTGTTTATATGTCTACATTGTGGTTTTTGTTCATTCAAAGTGCATTAGGAGTGTTTACCTTTATACTGTCTATATGGCACCCGGACTTTGGAACAAATTCATTAAATGAATCAGCTGTCTCAATTAATTCTGTGTAAAAAACAACATAAAACTTATTTGCTCAGGAAGGCATTTATCTTATCCTGACATTTTGACCCTTTTTCTTAATCCAGATTCGAGTTTGCATTATGATGTCATTTGTTCAGGGTTTTCTTTAATTATTTGTATTTTTGTATTTTGTTTTGGGTTTAATGTCTCTTGTTCTGATGCAAAGCTTTTTGTTTCCAGAATTTATCTTTATTTAGTTTTTATGGTGATAATTTTTTGTGTCCAATGATGTGTATATGATCTTTTTTCCGCTTTGTCCATGTTTTTCATTTTGCAACACTTTTTGAATAAAATGTATTATTATTATTATTATTATTATTATTATTATTATTATTATTATTA